>BSBK01010935.1:0-327178 GCA_027943335.1 Chamaecyparis obtusa
ATATTTATGTGTGTGTGTGTATGTATATATATATATATATATATATATATATATATATATATATATCTATATATATATTTATAATATATATATATATATATATATATATGTATACATTTTCTCTATCATACATGGCATCCATAGTGGGGTAGCGTCTATATCATCACGATATGCTAGTGTTCAGGGGGTGGTAGTTCCTACTCTACATGTAGATCTACCTCTTATCGATAGGAGGAGAGATCAATTATTTGTTGATACTATTGGTAGATTGACTTGCTTGATCGAGGTTCTCGATCATTCCATTGAGACATCCACCACTCTCCCTAATAGGGATAGGGTGAATAGTATTAGAGAGGATTTGGTTCATATGATTCAGATAGTTGGATCATACAACCCCTATGATAGCATTGACAATGATACTTTCTACACTTCTTTGTCTCGCAACGTTACTGACAATGTGAAGTATAGACATATTGACTCCGAGGTTTCCACTACTATTGTGAAGAATATGTTTCCACATTACACAAAACATGGCTCAAGTTAGAGTTATATGGTTACTAGGTGCACAAATGACCATTTTGCACCATTTATATATCCTCGTTGGTTGGATGCTCATAAGGATGAGCTTCTGTAAACAATTGTTTGCAGAATTCCATTTGCATTATGATGTGGAGTACATAGATTTTCTAGGTTATGCTAGGCAAGGGTGGAGGAATTTAGCAGATAGATTCAAGATAGTTTGATGCCCTTATTCCCGCTAATAAACGGGCAAAGGTGGGTCCAAACCTTTTGGTTATGTCAATTTTTTTGGAAATGACAACTGCAAGAAGAGGATACTAGATGACACCAAGAGGGGATGTGTATTCTAGTCTTGTGAGTATCACGACACAAGTTCACGAGATGTTCATCTAAATATTATGGGAGAGACATGTTACATTATCATACTACCATTCCTACACCTACACACAATGCATCCTCCAATGATGATCTATACTAGATAGCAGTACATACAATTTCCCCTTGAGGTTACATCTTTATCAAGGTTGGCTTCTTTGTGTCGTTTTGGGTGCATCTTTATCAGGGGTTGGCTTCTTTGTTTCATATGGGTACATATTTATCTAGTGATCTACTTTGGTGTGTATTAGGTTGTACAGGAAGTCACCGGGATTCCTCTGAGTGGGATCTCATCACATGTCACCCATATTCTTTCACAAGGTTCTATTGGAGCAAGTTTTTAGGTGTACAAAGAGAGGAGATATTCCTACACCACCTACAGCTCCTCAACAGACTGTATTTAATGATGATGCACCCCCTGCCCTACCCAGGCCCCTTCATCACATTGAATTTTTACCACATGCTTATAGATGAGCAGATTGATCCCACAGAGGTGTCATTATACTATTCAAACTTGAGCAATACTAGGAGAGCATTATATATTGATATGGTATATGTTTATTTAAATTTTGATTTTATTTAAAACTTATGTACATGTATCTAATCGAGTATATTTATTTTAAAATTTTGAATTAAATGATTAATATCTATGTACTCCAGGGTCTTTCTGATAGTATGTTAGGTTATGGAGATTTATAGACACTTGGTGATCCTATGGAGCATGACTCATAGGTAATTTTAGACGTCTTTACATAATTTTTCTTAAATAAGTATTTAATTTATTTCACATGTATGCATGACACATACATATTTCTTTTATTTCACATAGAGATCTAGAGGATGGTGGACCACCATCAAGTCATGGATCACGACATAGCCCTAGTTGACATTGCATGTTATTTTAGAGATTTGATAGACATGCTATATTTTGGATATTTTATATGTACATTACATATATGTATGTATATTATTTTGTAGACATGTTATTTCATGAACACATGCTATTCTACACAAATTCATTTTTATATGTTCATGTTATATGTTCATGTTATATATTCATGTTATATATGTTTCATGTTATGAATGCTCATGTGTTTCCATTACGTAGACTTATTTTTATGTATGTTCATGTCATATGTATAATTTTTCATGTATGTTAGTTAAAATGTAATTAATGTTTAATTAATTTACATTTCATACATGTAGTTAAAATCAAGTACTGTATTTAAATTTCATAATCTAAAATCAAACATAAAATATTTTTTTTCTCACTAATATCTTAAGGGGGACATACACAAAAGAATGTACATAACAAAAGACATAAAAGTACATACATAAGAACATATACAAATTTTATAAGAACATGCTAAATTGAACCATCAAAGCATACATGTTCATGTTATGAATGCTCATGTGTTCATTAAATAGACTTATTTTATGTACATGTTCACGTCATATGTATATTTTTCATGCATGCTAGTTAAAATATAATTAATGTTTAATTAATTTACATTTCATATATGTAGTTAAAATCAATTATTGTATTTAAATGGCATAAGCTAAAAGAAAACATAAAGCATTTTATTCTCACTAATGTCTCAAGGGGATGTCTTAAGGGGATCTACATAAAAGAAGTGTACATAAAAAAAAAACATAAAAGTGCATACATAAGAAAATATACAAATTTCATAAGAACATACTAAATTGAACCATCAAAGCATATATAACAAAAGACATTTAAAAGCAATTATAACTACATATGTAAAAGCCATTGAACAATCAAAGCATACATAAGAACACACTTTATGATTCAAATGGGTTTATAAAGGGACATAATGGGTTGTAAGGGGTCCTAATACCCCCTACGACCCCATTACGAACCCCTTACGACCCATTATGACCCATGAAGACACATTAGAACCATAAAGTGTGTTCTAAGGGATTTAGGACCCCTTAGAATCACAGGTATGTCCACCATAAGACACACTTTATGGTTCTAATGTGTCTTCACGGGTCATAATAGGTTGTAAGGGGTCCTAATACCCATTACAACCAATTAGAACCCCTTAGGACCACTAAGACCCCTTATAACCTATTATGGACCCTTTAAGACACATTAGAACCATAAAGTGTGTCTTAAGGGGTCACAGGACCCCTTGGAACACATTAGAACCATAAATTGTGTCATAATGGGTCCTAATGGGTATTAGGACTCATTAAAAACCCATTATGACCCCTTTCAACACATTAGAACCATAAAGTGTGCGCTAAGGGGGTTGTAATGTGTTTTAAGGGGTCCTATGATTCCTTAAGACACACTTTATGGTTCTAATGTGTGTTAATGTGTCTTAAGGGGTCCTTAGACCCCTTAGGACCCATTATGACCCCTTACCATGTATAATGGGTCTTAATAGGCCATGATGGGTTGTAATGGGTCTAAGAACCCCTTACGACCCCTTAAGACATGTTAACATATATTAGAACCATAAAGTGTGTCTTAAGGGGTCATAGCACCTCTTAGGACACATTACAACCCCTTAGGGAACACTTTATGATTCTAATGTGTTGAAAGGTGTCATAATGGGTTGTAATGGGTCCCTAATACCCCTTATGACACATTATGACACACTTTATAGTTCTAATGTGCTCTAAAGGCTCCTATGACCCCTTAAGACACACTTTATGGTTCTAATATGTCTTAAAAGGGTCATAATGGGTTGTAAGGGTGTCTTAATGGGTCCTAAGAGGTCTAAGGGACCCCTTACAACCTAGTATGACCCATTAAGACACATTAGAACCCTTAAGACACACTGTATGGTTCTAATGTGTCTTAATGAGTCATAATGGGTCGTAAGGGGTCTTTAGATCCCTTAAGACACACTTTATGGTTCTAATGTGTATTAATGGGTCATAATGGGGTTGTAAGGGGTCTTAATGTGTCATACATGGGGTCTTTAGACCCCTTAGGACCCATTAAGATCCCTCACAACCCATTATGACCCATTAAGATACATTAGAACCACTAAGTGTGTCTTAAGGGGGTCATAGGACCTCTTAGAACATATTAGAACCATAGAGTGTATCATAATGTGCCATAATGGGTCCTTAGGGGGTACTAGGACCCATTACAACCCATTATGACCCATTTCAACACATTAGAACCATATAGTGTGCCCTAAGAGGTTGTAATGTGTTCTAAAGGGTCCTATGACCCCTTAAGACAAACTCTATGGTTATAATGTGTCTTAATGTGTCGTAAGGGGTCCTTAGACCCCTTAGGATCCATTACAACCCCTTATAATTATGACCTGTTAAGACCCATTAGAACCATAAAGTGTGTCTTAATGGGTCATATAACATCTTAAGACACACTTTATGGTTCTAATGTGTCGTAATGTGTTGTAATGAGTTCTTAGACCCCTTATGACCCATTACAACCCCTTTCGACCCATTATGACCCATTAAGATACATTAGAACCATAAAGTGTGTCTTAAGGAAGGAGACCTTACAACCCATTATGACTCTTTAAGACACATTAGAACCATAAAGTGTGTCTTAAGAGGTCATAGGACCCCTTAGAACAAATTATGACTCATTTCAACATATTAGAACCATAAAGTGTTCCCTAAGGGGTCGTATGACCCCTTAAGACACACTTTATGGTTCTAATGTGTCTTAAAGGGTTATAATGGGTTGTAAGGGATCTTAATGAGTCCTAAAGGGTCTAAGAACCCATTACAACATATTAAGACACATTAGACCCCTTAAGACACACTTTATGGTTCTAATGTGTCTTAATGGGTCATAATGATTCATACGGGGTCCTTAGACCCCTTAGAACCCATTAAGACCCCTTCCTACCCATTATGACCCATTAAGATACATTATAACCATAAAGTGTGTCTTAAGGGGTCATAGGACTCCTTAGAACACATTTGAACCATAAAGTGTGTCATAATTGTGTATGATTGAATGTGACCTCAAATTCAACACACACACAACATGATCATTACTCACATGATCAGATTACAAAAAAGAATATGAGTTATTCAATCCGAAATCTGTAGTGAAGCGATCTATTGCCTCCTATGTAGACGGGGTGTTTTCAAGATTGCTCTCAGATCGAAAGCCAATAACCATAAGACCGAACTACAATGGAGGATTTTAAAAGAAAAGCATAGGCATGAAATAAAAAATGCAAGCAATCTAGCATGAATGCATGTAATCTAAAATGAAAATGCAAGTAATCTAATATGGATGCATGTAATCTAAAATGAAAATGCAAGTAATCTAATATGGATGCATGTAATCTAAAATGAAAATGCAAGTTCTTTTTAGAGTTTTCAAAGGAAAATGAGACTAAATCTAAGAACAAGTAAGTAAACTAAGAAGATGAAAAATGCAATATTATACTAAATGAACTAACTAAAATGATAACAATCAAAAGCTATGAATTTCAAAGAATGTAGTAGAATTTTACTATAATCTCTATGCTCTCAAAAATTCCATCCTTTGAAATGAAAAGGCAAGCTCTTAAATAGAAAAAGAGGGGGAATCTCGCATGTAACTCCTTTTGCCACATGTCCTAAGTGACTTCATTTTCCATTAAGGCTCTTCACTTTTTGGACAAATAGGCATGGAATTATTTAATTAAAAAGTGGAATTTATGCCACATATGGGGGTGTGACTAATTTGAATAATTTGAATAATTAAATTCAAATAGAGAGATGTCCACTCAAATAATTAAATGATATTAATTCCTTTTTGATGTGTATTAGCTAAAGGGGTAGATTTAATTTAATTTAAAGCACTTAGGACTTTAGAATTAAATTAATTTATCATAGGGATAATTTAGCTAATATAAGTCAAAGACTTTTAGGAATTAATTTAGCATTTGATTATTGCAATTTAGGGTCTTTGCAACTGACATCAAGTCAAATAGAGTCAAGTAGGAGAGAGAAAATTTCCTAGCGAGATAGGACTTTGATGACATAGAATTGAAGAAATACACCAAAATTGCTTGAGATAATTAGGTGCCAATTTTGGGGTATTACAATAATATGTCGTAATAGGTCCTAAGGGATATTAGGACACATTACAACCCATTATGACCCCTTTCAACATACTAGAAGTATAAAAGTGTACTCTAAAGGGTTGTAATGTGTTCTAAGGGGTCCTATGACCCCTTAAGACACACTTTATGGTTCTAATATGTCTTAATGTGTTTTAATGAGTCTTAATATGTCGTAAGGGGTCCGTAGACCCCTTAGGACCCATTAAGACCCCTTACAACCCATTATGACCCATTAGTACATATTAGAACCATAAAGTGTGTCTTAAGGGGCCAGAGGACCCCTTAAGACATATTTTATGATTCTAAGGTGTCTTAATGTGTCTTGATGTATTGTAAGGAGTCCTTAGACCTCTTAGGACCTATTAAAACCCCTTACAACCCATTATGAACCATTAAAACACATTAGATCCATAAAGTGTGTGATAAGGGGTCATAGGACCCCTTAGAACACATTAGAACCATAAAGTGTGTCATAATATGTCATAATGCATGGGACCTAAGGGGTATAAGGACCCCTTACAACTCATTATGACCTATTAATACACATTAGAACTGTAAATTGTCTAATGGGTCATCATGGGTCATAAGGGGTCCATAGACCCCTTAGGACTGATTAGGACCCATTATGACCCATTACGACCCCTTTCGACACATTACAAACCATTATGATCCACTAAGACACATTAGAACCATAAACTATCTATTAAGGGGTCATAGGACCCCTTAGAACACATTACGACCCCTTAGAGAACACTTTACGGTTCTAATGTGTCAAAAGGAGTCATAATAGGTTGTAATGGGCCCTAAGGGGTATCAAGACCTCTGACAACCTGTTATGATCTAGTAAGACACATTAGAATCATAGAGTGTGTGTGTGTGTGTGTGTGTGTGTGAGAGAGAGAGAGAGAGAGAGAGAGAGAGAGGAATTTAAAGGAATATAAAATTAAAGGGAAAGAGAGAAATATAGAAATAAGTAAATCAAGAGAGGTGAAGAGAGCACATACCCAATTAATCTAACTAATGTCTTAAGGGGATGTCTGAAGGGGACATACATTTAAAAGTATGTACATTTAAAAAAACACATAAAAGCATGTACATAATCTAACATATACAAATTTTATAAGAACATACTATTGATTCATCAAAGCATACATAACAACACATGAATAAAATCATTTCAAACCAACCATGCATAATTATATAAATTCATGTACATCAAAGCATACATAATTGAACAAAACATGCATAATTGAACCATCAAAGCATACATAAGAGCATATAAAAATTACACAAGAAGATACAATTGAACCATGAAAGAATAAATAAAATCATACATCATTTAGCATACATAACAACATGCGTAAAAATATTTTATTCTCACTAATTTATCACAAGTAATCTAACTAGTAAGCAATATAGATAATGTCATAATTAATCTAACTAATATCTTAAGAGGTTGTCTTAAGGGGACATACATAAAAACATGTACATAATAAAAGACATAAAAGCATACATAAGAACATATACAAATTTCATAAGAACATACTATTGAACCATGAAAGCATACATAACAACATGAATAAAAGTATTTCAAATCAAACATGCATAATTGTATATATCAAAGTATTATTTTCCAAGCATGCATACTTATATATCAAAGTATATCCAATATCCATTACATCATTTATATGAGTTTAAAGCTACAAAAAACACAAGTTCAAATGTGAAAGTACAAAAGCTACAAAAAACAAGTTTAGCCTAGGGCTCCTGATACATATAGTCTGGATCCTCTCTATCTTTTATTATCTCCAAAAAAATTTCATGTTTTTCAATAGGAAACCTCCACTTTTGGTTTCCACATCCTCTTTTTGGCAATGTCTCGAATTGCAACTTTGTCGCTATAACAAACTGACGGTAATGTAGAACCTTTTATCTAAGCATGTATTCAATAAATTGAACACCATTTTTGTCTATCTTTGTTTTCTGATAATATGTACCTTCAATGACAACTGAACCAGTTGGATATGATTGTCCATCACCATCTACAATTACTTCTAGTAACTTTAATTTTTCTTTCATGCATTTTAGTAGAAAATAATCTACACTTTCTACATTGTCAGGATCCACAATCACAACGAAAATATCACCTATGTACAAATAGATGCAATTTAAAAATTAAAAACAAAATAAGATATAAATAATTTGATCACCACTTGTGATAAATTAAAATTAATCAAAAAATATGTATGTGCACACACCTATAACAACTAAATCAGGAACACATTCAAAATCAGCCAAATATATAGGATCATTAATGTTTATGTCAATGTCACCATCTTCAAAAGGAGGCATTCTAATCAACTCCTTCATATCCCATCGTGAAACATATCCATTTGCAATATTCTCACATTGACTCATTGGATTGTCCTCAACACAGTCAACACAATAGCATGATTTTTCTCTTACTTAAATAAATGGAGGTCTATGTTGTCTTGTAGTCATCACTTGATATAAAATTATGATACCACCAATTCTTTGACAATTATAAGGATTGGATATATCCATATCTGTTACAAATATGAAGTAAAATTTGCACATTTTTAGATCAACAATTACATGATAAAAGTGAAAAGCACATGATTGAAAATTTTATTTAAGAAGTTGAACAAAATAAATTTTACCTTTCACTTCCCAAAAATAATGTTTGTTGTATTGGGTGTCTCGACTAGAAAAATAACCTTGGCACCATTCAACAATTTTCTTCGCATTCTCTATCATGTTACCTATACAAATTTATGAACTAAATTAGTTTAAAGAAAATGGATCTAGAAGCTTCTTTTAAGACATTATATTACTTGAACACCATTTGTGTAGCTGCAAGTTCATGTTGGTAAAGTGCACACTTTACACATGTTATTGCTCCATCGTGCTCCCCTTTTCCATGTCCACTTTCAAAGAAGTTCCAGAGAAACTTAACATTGCTCCTAGCATGTTGCATGGCTGGCCAATTAAAGGCTTTTTCAGATTTAAATTGTCTTACTCGATAAAGTTATACACATGCATATCTAATATCATTAAATATAACATTTATCGAATTGTTCAATTAAATAACTTTAAAGATAAGAATGTAAATTTAATAACTTAAAGACAAGAATGAAAATGAATTGAAATACATGTACTTACCTGCACAACCATCATACCAAGTCCAGTGTTGTGAAACCTTTATCCCACGATTCGCAAGATCTTAAAAATAAATTGCAAAACAATGAGCCATATAGCTCATATCATGAACTCTATCATCACTGATATAGAAATGAACCTCCTTGACGATAATGCCTTCATTTTGATCAATAATTTCTATCTCATCCAAATCAAATTGTGTGTGTTTATAGATCACTTGCACAAATATCACAACTTGTTCAGAATGATAATATTGACCTTGAGCTCTGATTGAGGGGAAAATGTATAGTTCTTAGAAAAATCTACAATTGAAAGAATAAAACCATGTGGAAAATAACTTTTGGAATCACAAAAATGTTTAGCTTGCCATCGTGCACCATGACAATGTTGGATATGTGGATATATCATAGTACAAAATCTGGTCATAAACTCAAGTAGGATAATTCAATCTCCTTCAATGCAATTTTTTTGGATTCATCTCTTGTCTTAGTTCAATATGTCTCATATTCCAATCTCTTCCACAAAATTGATGTTGAAATATCAATATTCTCAATTTGCAGTGGGAATTCATGCAAATCTCCATAATCATTGCATGTATTTTTATACTTTTTACTTTGAACTCATTCGAATCTTCTGATTTATCAGATAAAATATACTTCACAAATTGTGTCATACTTTCAAGGATAACCATATCTGGATTAAGTACTGCCATAGATTTTTTATATGATTGCAAGTATGGATGAAATTCAACATGATTTCAATAATAATAAGTTTTGTGTACCTTATTTTTATGCGTACAAAGAAAAGACATAACCTCTCAAACATTCTCTGACATATTTTTACATCTAAAAACTCTTTCTTGAATGCTTGAAATAGTTCATTTTTTGTTATATCTATAAAATGTTTTAGATGTTCATATTTCATACCTGTCTCTTCATCTTTCATCTATATAGTATCCCTTCTATTGAAAGAAACAGGGGAACAAGTAGTCCAATATTCAATGATCTATCTTTTTACATCTTCAAAAATTCTATCTTTTTGAGGAAGTCAACAAATATTTACCCAATTCTTTTCAATGTTTTCATCTAACATATTTCTCCTCTTGATATATTTTTGAACGGTTCTTCTAGATACTTACATTAAATCAAAAATTGCACAAACTTATTTTCTCCATGTCAACTTCCTACTAGATATTGTTGTTATCAATGCTCTACGTGCATCACTTAAATCGGCTCCTCGAGTTGTGTTATTAATATTGCTCATTGCATCTTGCAAATTTTCAACTATTGTTCGATTAACATTATCCAAATAGATTTTCCTGTTATCAACCCCCAATAACTCCAAAACATGAGTCATCTCTCTTTTCCTGAATAACCTTGCAAATAATTGTGCTCTTCCAAACATGCTTTTATTTTCAAAATATTCATCCCAATTTTTTTTTGCAATTCAGTTTAATTGTGCTTTCAAATACCATGTGTTCAGATGAAAGTTGACTGAAAAGTGTGTCCTCATTCATCTCCATCAAATTTCCCATGTCAAATGATATGTTTCCACGTTGAGAACTACCTATTTGTTCCCCTACTTGAATTGTATCTTCTTGAATATCAATAGGTTCTTCCCGAACTTCAACATGTTGATCTTCATTACGTTTTCTATGACCTTTTATTTTTTTTTATCTCTTATTCAATCATATTTTCTTGTTATGTTCCTTTTATTCCCCATTGAATTGAAAGCTTCAATTCACCTGCATACAGAAAACCATATACCCAATAAAAAACTATAAACAATATTTATAAGTTCATAAATCAAGTACTAATTGAATAATTCTTTAATTAATAAACCAAATAAAATAATGCTTTAAGTTAAAAAAAAGAAAAGAAAAATAAAACAATGCTTTAATTTAAAAAACTAAATAAAATAATGGTTTAATTTTAAAAAACTAAATAAAATAATGTTTTAATTTAAAAAAATAAGGAAAAATTAAAATATAAAAATATCTTGCAAGAAAAAACATACCTTCTTGATGATTGTCCTTCATAATTATCTTGCGAATGCAAAAAAAAAATAAAGAACTTCCAATAAATGATTTTATTTAAAAAATCACTTATTATTTCACAAGTATGAAATGATTTTTTTATATATTTTAATTCACAAAATTTGTCTCTTATATGAGTTTAAGGGCTCATCACTAAGGCGACCATGATTGGTCGGCCATAGTTTCGATCGAACTCAGTTCGGCCGAAACTGCCTGTGTCATCCCATGTGGCAGTCAAACAAGCAAAAATTGAAATTTTTTATAACTTCTCAATTCTGCATCTCATTTCTCCATGAAAACTCAACTTGCTTCAACAAATAAAAATACCCTTTTGTAGAGCTTGGAGTCAAGATTATTGTCATATAATTTTTTATCATATTTTGATTAGAGATAATATATTATAATTTCTAAATACTGTAAGTAGGTATTTTAACATTTGAGAAGAGACTGCTTCAAAAATAGAAAAAAATAGTAAATCATAACAAAAAAAATTAAAATTTATATTTAACACTAGAGGAGAGTGTCCTCTTCAAGAATATGTAATTTGTTTTCTGAATGATGTACATTTGATAGGGGAAATTTGGTGGGAGACAAAAATAGTCAATTTTGGATAAGTTTGACTTTCAGAAACCAATCCTTTTTTTATGCACTAGCTATACATGTCATCTATAACATCTTTTGAAATCAGAGGAAAAAAATATTATTTGCATATATTTTTTTGGTGGGAACTAGTTTTCAACATTTTTCACCAATTAAAAAATAGACTTCAAAAATTAAAAAATTGTATCAATTTTTATTCAATTTTTTAAAAAAAATTATAGACATAAACTTCATCTAGTTTTACACATTTTATCAGTTCACATCATCTTCAAATTCTAAACACAAATGTGACTTTTGTGTCGTTAAAGTTGAACAGTTTGTATGCTATTGACCTTTTCTTTTATAAAAGTGTGACATAATTTTGTACTTTTACCTATTGAATCTTGCATAAATTGTCTTATAAATTTGGAGCTTAGCCTTAGTTAAGCTAATCATCTCTTATTTTTTGTCTTTTAATTGGATCATTTTATTTCCCCAACTCTAGTGATAAGACATTGTTGAACAGGCCGAATAACTGAGAGGGGGGTGAATCAGTTATTCCCACACAACTTATACAAATTTTCCTTTGTCGGTCAATTAAAAAATAATAGTATTAATAGCTTTAAATTTTTCAATTAAGCACATCAAACATCCACATAAAATGTAAGCATTAAGAACATGAAAATATTGACACAGAGAACACTGGGATTTACGTGGAAACCCAAGATGGGAAAAACCACAAAGAAGCTAATTCTCATGAAATGTAAAAACACATGTTAAGGTGACATTGGTATAGTGATTTTTTAAACTCAATGCCAGGATTGGTCACTGCAGGTACAATAAAGCTTACTATCGATACACAAGGACTCACTACCAAGATAATAAGGATCATCGTCAATACGCAAAGTTTCACTGTCGATACACAAGGCTCACTACTAGTACATGGAGGCTCACTACCAATACACAAGGCTCACTACCAGTACTATAAGGCTCACTACCAAAAAATATGAAAAGAGATAGAATCCACCACTAGGATCAACACACTATTGTACTTGAACAAAGATCTCCTTCGCATAGATTCACAATCACTTCACATATCACCACATAAGCCAATCACTATCATATTCAACTTTATCACATTTACTATCACTATTAATCAGATATAAAGATGTTCTTCTTTATTTATAACGGTATCTGATCTTACATATGTTGGCTTCACACCAAGTGTGTGATAGCACTAATGCAACAAATATTACATTTACATTTAACATGCCAAGTATCGATCCTAAATCTAGGACATACATAAGAGCCATGTTACAATACAACCCACATATAGGTCAAACTTAGGATATTGCAGTTACATTTACTAAGGCCATCTAAATGCTACAACTAGGACCAAAAGATGGCATAAAATATCTGTTACTTCCAATCAAAATATATTGTACCCAGAACATCAAAATTATTTGATGAACAACACACTAGCAAACACTAGAAACTGATAGGAATAGCCAAACACTGAAACCATACAATATGCTTGTCCTTGAGACCCTTTTGGAACATGAGAAATGCTCAACGAAAATTCCTATTGACATACCGATGAACACAAAGATATACCTCATACTGCCAACAACCAAATGATAAGGTTTTGACATCAATGATAATCAATGTCAGCAACAACTCAACAATTCTAATAATCTACCCCTTTGGTACTAATGGAAAAACACTGAAACATCAAAATCTCAACAACTCCAAAACTCCCCCTAAGCAAATGCAACATGTATTCTCCTTTTCTCTCCCCCTTTCACCACAATGAAAAAGGGCTAAAAAAAAGAAAGTTCAAAGTAATACAACTATTTAAATCGAAATTACCTTCTTATATCTCTCCTTCAGCATAGGAAGCTCCCTCTCCACTCAGCAATTTCTACCTCCATCTAAGCACACAAACTGACACATTCCACCAACTATTCAAATGATTTAGTCCAATCCAAGGATTGAAACCACTACACAAAATATTCTACATCGGTTAGTATGACATAAGTGAATCCTAACCGGACTTCAATCATGTCTCTTACCAACCAAAATGTTTTTATTAGATCTTCTCTCCGACTCTACAACAACAACCACTCTGTCTGAAGTTCACTAACTTTGGTTCTCTATTTTCCATCTTGATCCTTGAAAACATCATACAACTTGCCTAGTTCATTAATTCCTTCTTATTCACTTCACTTTGACCTTTGAAATTGTCTACAAAAGTAGGCCACCAAAGACAATACCTTTAAATATCAAAAATTTTCTTTCACACATTTCTTCATCTCACTAATAACTCTAGAGAGTCTTTGTATTGCATTGTTACTCTTCTTCACTATGGATTTCTCCACCGTCAAGTAGTCTACTCCAAACTGCAACAACTCAACCTCAACATCCATGAATAACTCAACCAATATCATACCAGATACACTAGAGACCATAACCTTTTTGTTGATAGGTGATCAGTCAGCAGTTTTGTCACTATTTTCTTATCCTCTGAAGAACAATTGTTCCACAAATCATCAAGCTTATCATACTCATCATTCTCCAACTAGGTTTTGACTGTACTCGAATACACATGGATAGACTTATCCAGAGAGGGCACAGATCTCTCTATATCTTCTGGACTCACTCATCTCTTCAGCTTCTTCCTCATCAAATTCTGAAATTGTAACTATTTATTTTCCTTTCTCATATGTCTTTCTCTTCTTCTTTGGCTCAAGAGATAAACCATCAACATCTTCTTCCAAAAACTTCTAACCAGAGGAGGAACCCTCCTCAAAATGCATAGGCACAACACTGGAAACAACTGAACTGGAACATATATATTCATCTTTATTGTAGCAAAATAGGTTTTGCATGTGTCCACACAGTTCTCCAAGAAATCCAGATATCTACAAATTTTCTTACAGACAGGAATGTTGATTCTCCATTCAAATTTCTTATTGTTTAGTAACGATTTCATAAAGTAGAATACTAGACACATCAACAACGAACTGAAATTGAATGCATATCCATCTTCAATCATCATTTTCACATTTTCAAGAAAATTGTCTAGCAACATTTTATACAGATCCATTTGTACATTCTCCTTCACAATCTTACATGAAATACAAACACCTAAAGCAAAAGTCAATCCCTCATGATTCCAAAATAGAATTTTGTAGGAAACACCATAAGAAACATACCTTATAATCAGATCTTCAATGGTATCTATAAGGAATGCACGTTGATCACAACCAATATTCGTAAGATCTTCTACCTCTCGATAGGTAATTGTCATCTTTCCAAGTAATTCACCAATGTTACATAAACCGGTGATAGTCTCGATTACCTCCTTTGTCACAACATAGGGCTTGTCCAGTACCAAGATTTCACCATGAAACTAACTTAGCACAAATAAAATAAACTCACTGTCAACACACCACAAAAACTCTCCCTAGATATCATCCAAGATTTTTAATTCATTGCCTATCTTCCACAAATAATTCATTTTTTGATTTCTTGATACGACTGTGATCAAATTCCTTCAATACAATCCTTTTCAACTTCTTTGTTGTGGACACACCATGAACAATCAACTTAAGGGCCATGATTACTTCACAAACTTTTCTGCTCAAATGTTCCGCAAATTCATAGGTTTTCTTCATGCTACAATACCAAAGTGATCAAAATAATTCCGCCTTTAAAGCCATGAAATGATATAATTGATTTTCTCGTCAAATTTTAAAATATCATTGATGCAATTCAACACATTGTGCACATCAAATCAATCAATCAATTGAAACCATATTGTCATCATTAATGCCACTTCACATACACTAACAACCTAGTTGCAACTAGTATAGGGGAGACCTACAAAATTTGAATTGTTCAGTACTCCTCCTGAGTCAAAGCTCTTGGCTCAGTTATCGGTAGGACTAGTACCGATATCCGGTACTATTGAAAAATTTGCACATCGTATTTCTTTCTCCACTCGATCTTTTGAAATTCACTAGATTCTGCAATATGATTATCACATCCAGTACTTGTTGGTATACTATTAGACTTGCATGATTTAGCACAGTGACCTATCTAACCACACTTGAAGTAACTCAAATTTATTTTCCCAGATATTATCATTTTAGCTCTGCATTGATTAGCTTTATGACCAATGTTATGACATACAACAATTCTGTTAAAAAATGTTAACTACTGCATTCTTCTATTCCTGATCTGTAACTTGATTCTTACACTAATTTTCTTTATGACCAATTTTATGACAACTAAAGCATTGAATTTTCTTCTCTTTTCTCATCTTACAATCTACTACCTTATGACCAAAAGTTTTACAAATATAACAACAACCGTTGAAACATAAATACCTTTGAGCATTTGGTTATCTTACTAGAGGCCTTCTTGAGGGTGTGTTCTAAAATTTGACCTCACTTTCCACCTCAATCTTTGCATTATCTTCAATTGTCTTCTCCTTGCTTTTATCCATCGGATTTGAACATTCACTAATAAACCCTAATCCTTCTTTATACTTGTTTCCTTTTAGAGAGGATAATAATTAATTTAAGATAACACTATTCTCACATGTCTTTCTTTTTGACCTCATCTTCTTCAATTCCAATTCTAGTTTTTCATTTTGTTTTGAACTCTTCCTTATCATCTCCTTGAATTTTTCTTTAGTCTCTTTCCATTCTTCTATTTCTATTTACAGTTCCATTCTTGCTAACCAAGCATTCTTCAACTTGTGTTTCTATCCAGCTTTGTGAAATTCTCCCCTTTGAGTCATTTCTTCCAGCTTACTTTCAAGATCGGCTATCTTCTCTCTTAGCTTCTGATTAGGATCTGTATCATTGTTTTTTGTTTCTTTTAATTCCTTTAGTTCTTTTTCCAAAGTTGCAACTTTTTCCTTTGATTCCTTCAGTTCTTGATTGACCTCCTTATGCCTTGCTTTGAACTTCTTAATTTGATCTCTTAGCTTTACAATGCAAGTATTTGCTTCCTTCATATTTTCCTTCAGCTCCTCATTTCTAATTATGTACCTTCAATGTCAATCAACATCATTTTTCAATCTTCCTCAATGAAGTATTCTCCTTCCATTTGTTCAAACTTCTAAGATCTCCCTCAAGCAATTAAGCTCTATCTACAAGGGACCAAGCTCTAATAAAAATTCTTGAACAAGCTGAATAGTTGTAGGGGGGGTGAATCAGTTATTCCCACACAACTTATAAAACATTTCCTTTATTGGTCAACTCACAAACAACAATATTAATAGCTTTAGATTTGTCAGTTAAGCACATCAGATATCCACATAAAATGTAAGCATTAAGAACATAGAAACATTGACACAGAAAAAACCAAGATTTACGTGGAAACCCAAGATGGGAAAAACCACGGAGAAGTTAATGCTCATGAAATGTGAAAAAACCCTGTTAATGTGACATCGGTATGGTGATTTTTACGAGTCACTGTTGGGAGTGCTCACTGTAGGTACAATAGGTCTCACTGTTGATACACAGAGGCTCACTACTAGAACAATAGGGCTTATTGTTGATACACAAAGGCTCACTGGCGATACACATAGGCTCACTGGCGATACACAAGGCTCACTACCAATACACAGAGGCTCACTCTCGATACACAAGGCTCACTGTTAGTATAATAAGGCTCACTGCTAGAAAATATGAAAAGAGATAGAATACACCACTGAGATCAACACACTATTATGCTTGAACACAAATCTCCTTTGCATAGATTCGCAATCACTTCGTATATCACCATGTAAGCCAATTATTGCCACATTCAACTATATCACATTTACTATCACTACTACTCGGATACAAAGAGGTTCTTTATTTATATTGGTATTTGATCTTACATATGTCAGCTTCACACCAAGCGGGTGACAACATCGATGCAACAAGTATTACATTTACATTTAATGCCAATAATTAAATTTAGATCTAGCACATACATAAGAACCACAATACAATACAATCCAAAAATAGGTCAAACTTAAGAAATTGCAATTACATTTACCGAGGCCATCTGAATGCTACAACTAGGACCAAAAGACAAAGACATAAAATAACTGTTACTTCCAATCAAAAGATGTTGTAGTCAGAACACCGAAATTGTTTGATGAACAACACACCAACAAACACCAGAAATCGATAGGAATAACGAAATGTTGAAACCATATAGTACACTTGTCCTTGAAACCCTTCTAGAACATGAGAGATGCTCAACCAAAATTCCTATTGACATATCGATGAACAATATGATATGCCCCATACTGCCAACAACCAACCAATACCACCAGGGTGCCGGTATGAAGGTTTTGACATCAATAACAATCAATGCCAACAACTCAACAAATCTAACAGACATGTGTTCTCATCAATACTTATACGAGAGTTAAAATGTGGAGTTTGGGGTCAATTTAAGATAGAATTGAGAGCCCTAATAAAAATACATCTAAGGTTTTTATTTTAGATAATTATTTTAAACTTTGTTTATGATTATTTTTGGCACTCCCAGATTTGGATCCATCCAAGTCCAACAACCCTTTCTATTAAAAAGAAATTCTAAATGATTATTATTTTAAATCGCATGTAGATGTAATTATTAAATTAAACTTTAATAAATTTGATTTAACTCTTTCATACTTCTATTTTTTCATCTATAAAAAGGCCTCAGTCTTTCTCACTTATTTTCTTTTGTTGTCATGTCTATTCATTTCCAACTTGATTGTTTATATGAGTTAATGACCCTCTCATTTTTTTCAGTTACATCCTAAGTTGTCAATCTATTTATTCCTTACTTATCATATTTCTTTTTAAGTTGTAAAAAATTGACTTGAAATAAAACAAATCAATATAAAATGTATAATTAAAAATTTATAAATTATCTATTTTTAAACTAAGAAGCAATATACAACAATTTAAATAAGAAAGAGAAATTAATGAGAACTATAAGCAAACAGAAAATTGCCATAATTAGCAAGAAAATCATATCTTACTTATACCATAACCCTTGATGCTCACTTTCCGTTCTGAAAACATGTAGAGACCCATATAGAGGCATTCCCAAATATTGGTTTAATCTTATATAAAGCTTTTTCCGTGCTCTATACACCATAAAGCCTAGCTTAAAATTTAAGAAATTTCTTATAATTATTTCTCAAATATATCATATGAACTGCACTAACTTTTCTAATAGTGTTGTTCTGTGGCTAACTAAAGCTAACAAAACTATATTAATATATTTTTTAACATGAAACTTAAGTCTTTTCTCTAATCAAATCTTAACTAAGTAATAATAATATTGCTTAAGATGTACCTGGTATAACTTTTTATTGATTTGAATTAAAATATAGTTAAGATAGAATTAGGGAGAGACGAGTAATAGAGAGAGGGAGGGATAGATTTGGTAGTTATGTTATAAAAATAGAGTTCAAAGAATATGAATATGCTTTGGTAGTTATTGATCTGCCTAACTTCAACAACATTAGCGTCAGATAAAAGGTAACTGGCCTCGGCTACACAGTCGGAGTAATTGTCTCTCACTCCATATGAAATTCTACAATACAGACTGCAATGGTCGATATATCATAATAGTTCTTTTAGTCTGTAGAAATAAAATGTTCATGTGTTAACCCTGGACACTTAAAACTATTTCAGAGAAATGAAAATACACTTTGGCATCCCATGAATGACGATCCTCCATAATCCTGGAACTGTAATGAAGTGGAACGACCCTGAGATTCAAATGAGGGTTTGACCAATCTGCAAAATAGTTCTTTAGATTATGCACCAGTAAAATAACTTACTTGTAAATAAGCAAAACGCACAAAGATTTCGTCAGGTATACCTAAGAGAAGTTTTCTCATTCAAATATGTTTCCTTTGCTATCCCAAATGTATCATCATTCTGTGATGTTACCAAGCTACTTGAGGTTGTTGTAGCAGAAAAAAGATCATGATTGTTGGTGTCTTTTCCTTCAGCTTGTGTGCCTTCAGATTCCAATTCAAAGGCTTTATCCTGGAGTTCGTCATGCATAGATGAGAAGTCCAACAACTTATGTTCATATGCACTACCTGGAGATTTAGCACCGCTAAGAGACTGAAGAAAGTTAACATCTGCAGAAATTTCAGTATCATCTTCTGCAGTAGCTGATCCACTGGTTTGTGAATCTTCTATTGTTATAATAGAACTGCTATCAGTAGAAAAGTTGTGTTCTAAATGTATAATATTTTTTGTGCCGCTTTGACTTTGTGGATTGCTCATTGTATTTGTGGATTGGATCTCAGAGCAATTCCCGGTGAATGTAGGTAGTGTAAAGTTATCTGTGATACCCATCTCCTCATGTTGAAATTCTATAGCCATCTCATTGCAATCCGCTTCAGGACTATCTGTGCTTTTTCGATGCCGAAAACTTCTTGTGCACAGTCTGTCCTCCTTTGTTCTTTTCACCACTGGATTGAAATCAGAAATATATTGCTTTGCTCTTTCCAGTAATGTGCTTTGATTGGAAATTTCAGATTGGATGACAGAATTAACATGAAGCTTTGGACAGTTGCTATCCTGATATGTTCCAAATGATGGCAATCTTTTTGCTTTTCTACGGATGTGCTCAAAAATTTTCTCCCCTGAAACTGTTTCTTTATTTGTCTTTTCATGTTTTGAAAAGTCTTCTGCATGATCATTGGTTGCATATTCTTCCATTATTTCAGATCCTTTGTATCAGTCACCCACAAAAGAAGATCATTTTTTCCCTCAATGTTACAACCAATGTGACCATGTCCTCTTATTGTTCCTAAAAAAATTGTACTATTCTGAAACCATGAAAGTAAAACAGGCTGTAAATTATACCTTCATTTGTGTTGTCGATTTCTGGAAAGAGATTAAATGTTGGCCTACATTATATGAAAATCCAAGAGCAAAATGAGAAGTTCGTTATTTGAGTGGAAAGGAATCGTAGATTGTAAGAAAAATGAATAGTTGCTCACATTGAACATGATTTTAGATCATCAGTAATAGTACTAGAGTCATCAGTAGATAAGTGTGTAAGATTTAACTTCTCCTCTTTCCTCCAACCATTCTGGATTCCAGAAATTGATTGAAACTCTGCAGTGCCCGAGTCTCCATCCACCTTGTCTCTACATCTTTCTGCACCTGCTTGCTTTGTTCTGACAAATTTCTTGTGAAGATCAATTCCAACTGAATATTGAATTAATGAAAAAGAGTATTTGGTTAGCTTGAAATCTGTTTGATTGTCAATAATAGATATTCGTGGATTGCACCCTCATCTGGAACTAGTAGATATGAATGGTTGACTGCATTAAAACAGGTATTACCATATTCTTCAGATATGAGATCGACTTTTATATCAGGTAGTGTATCCTGTACTATTGATTTGTAAACTGTCACAGTATAGGGGCTGCAATACAGGAAAGCCATAAGGCACAACAAGATAAATGATCTGTAGCATCTCAACTTTCACGTTTAATTTTAAACATGGCTATATGACTCAGAATCTGTCTTCACCTTTGGAATTCATCGAGTCTGTTTGCAACATTCATAAGGGAAACACATCGTCAGAAAATTGCAAAGATAAGGCAATATTACACTATGTTCATACACAAACTGGACACAATTCAAAAATTATTGAAATGCCATCCTCCATATGCAAAGGATAAAGAACTAAACCTGATTCTTTCATGGAATAGAATTAAGTTATCCTCTTCGCTGCCAACAAGCTACATAATGACTGAAAAATGTCAGTTGTGCTTGGTTCCAGAAACAATATGCTCAACACAGAGACCTACTTTGGAGAGAATGATTCATAACAAATCTGAAGCTTGATGGAAGAGAGGTTTGCAATACTGAATAAACTTTAATCTGGAAAGAAAAAGGGAAGCAAAAAATCTAATGTGGAATCTGAATATTTTTTAAACTCTTATCAAATCCTCTAATGTGACAATCCCTAACTTCTCTTTTGTAAACATCATTGGTTTGTATTTTAGTTGGTTTAGTGGAAGAAAGAATTTCCATACCAGATCAGCAAAATGCCTTTTATTTGGTGAATGTAGTGTCGAAAGACAGGTCAATGTAACCATCAGCTTGAGCTTTCCTTGCTTTCCAAAGTCTATTTCATCTATTTTGATATCAATTTTGGGTGGCAAAGACAACAGGGACTCCTTAATATGGTTTCCAAATGGGTATTTACGGCTTGTTATTATTTCTAGCTTCCGTGGATCAGCCTTTTCCAGATCCTCAAATGAGTTAATTCCCGATGAGTGCAGTGCCTATTCATTAAAAGGAATAATTCAATAAAATATACTAAAGAAACTACTAATAAGTAATCTTAGGTCTTTATTTAGCGACTTACAATCATTTCCTAACATCTTACAAAACTACTGTTCATAAATTTGGAAAATTAAAAGCTTCTATAGCATTTGGATTACCTTTGCAGTCACCATGCCAACTCCAACAAGTTGCTTCAGTTGGTATGGACTGTCATCCCAAAGTCTTTGATGCAAACATTTTGCTAGAACCATTGCATTTTTTGACTCCTTGTACCTCTTCTGGAATAAGAAGCACTCTCTCATGCAACGAGCAATTCTGCTTCCATTGGAGCATATTGCATTTGTATCCTTTAAACATTAATTGTTAGCCACTCAAGTAAAAAGAAAATAATAACATTAAAGACAAATTTTAAAAGAAGGAACCTGAGTCAAGGTTAGTTCATGCACTGCAGAATCTCCAGACAAACAGTCATTTGCTAAGACAAATATTTTGTCCTCTCTTGTTTGAATTCGCTTCTTAATCTTTCCACTAGTGTCAAGAATGTGGAAACGCAAACGTCCAGTTTTATCAAGATTGATGTCATTAAGAAGCTTTTTTTCACTGCGTCTCAATTGTACCCCTAATTTTTATACAACGAAAGAGTCAATTTTTGCAGATACTGAAATACAAATATGCTCAATTAATAGTCTCATAGATCTATGCAAAGTTCAAATTTTGAAGATACATACAATTAAGCTCCCCAGACCGACCAATGACATGGATCAAATCCTCAATGCTACACTGTTGAGGTGTCTGCATGATTTCTTTCATGGTGTCAAATCTCAGATAATACTTTGCCATCAATCTTCCTGGTTCTGCACATGACAAAGCTGTCAGATTTCATGCTTCAATGTACTGATTAGACTTTATCTTAATAGGCATATGTAAAATGGATAAGGTTTCATTCAGCACACAACTCCTAGGCGCTGACAGATATATTATGCAAAGCCCATGGAGTAATTTTCTGTGAACAACAATGGATATGGTCTTCTAAAATCAACACCATGTGGGCTGTAAGGATTCTTTAGTTGTTTTTATGGATTATATTACTTTCAAGGAATTATATGAAGGTTGTTGTTATCCATTGTTAATTAAACATAAATCTATGAAACCACTACAAAACCTTAAGAGATGGAATGTGCATTCTGCATTATTATGGTCCTACAATGTCAGGACATTATAAGGAGACCATCAACATAGTACAGAAAATAAACTTTATAGCTAAATCCTAGATGGAACAACAGTATTCTCGCTCTTCGGAGGTTGTCATGCTCCCTGTAAGTTTGTAACAACTATTAGGCTCATTTCCTTTCATGTTTACACCATTTTCCCATGGAACTCCAGCATTCAGATATTTTGATTCACCACATAAAGTCAGCAAAGAAGAGGCCATGGTTGCCTCCATTGAAAAGCAACCATACAAAAAAACTGCTTCATCTGAGCAGCCTCAAAAACAGCTCTGATCTGAGAAAGTGCCCATGAATTGATGCAAATAGCACAGAATGCCATCCACATTTCCATGTGAAGGAAAATGGTTGATTTCTCATTTTGGCAGTGTTAATTTTATGGTAGTGCTCATTAACCACAGGGAAACCATCAGATCAGTTGCCTTCCCAACCATTGATGATAAACTCTTATCATCACCCTCGAGCACAGCGTCTGCTTAATAAAGCAGATTGTATATATTTTTTCTATGTATCCAAAAGAGGAAGATAAATCTTCCTTTATACCAAACAGAAGGGGACGCCACCCTTCCAAAGTTTGAGCCCTAATTAATTAAATATTAATATAATTATATTATCACAAAATAATATAACTATATTATTAATGATATAATTATATTATCTCATAATATAATTACATCTTACAATAATTATATCATCTCACAATAATATAATAATTATATTAGTTGCCGGTTCGGATTTGGGTTCGAAATTCATTTGAAATTTTTTTGGGCTGGGTTCGATTTGTTTTGGGTTCATTCGTACAAGAATTTTTTTTTTTTAAAAAAATATATCTATATGTAAACATATGCAGCAGCAAATAAGTTCATACATTACTATGCTAATAATAAAGCAACATAGCAAAATACACCACCACATATATTGTCGTTTTAGTTCAAATGACATAACAAAATGTCAAAATACACCACCATATCAGTGTTTCAGTTCAAAAACAATAACGTCAACATTAATAATCACTATTAGTCTTCATCAGTGATCAAAATATCATCAAAAATCATCAAACAAATCATCATCATTATGCTGTTGCAGATTAGAAGCACAAACAATGCCACTAGCATCAATACTAGCAGCCTCAGGCCCAGCCTCAGGATCAGCCTCAACATCACTATGTAGCTCACGATCAGCATCATCAATTGCAAGTGCATCAAAGTGGGCTTCCAACTCCGCAGACTTTGGTTCAACATCCCAATGATGTGCCTGCCCTTTTTTGTAAGTATTTTCCTTGTGTGTTGTGAGCCTCAAGTTTGAATGCACAAAGACCAAGTTATCTGCCTTCTTGAAGTTTAGTCAGTTGTGTTTTATTGAGTGGATGAAGGAGTATGTGCTCCAGTTCCTCTCAGATGATGATGAACTAGCAACCTAGCAATATTTACAATTTTGAAATTAGAGAGTCAAGAGTTTTGAATATAAATTTTTAAAATATAAATTCAATATTGAATAGAAATTAGAATCTTAAGAGTAAAGAACGAACTTGTGATAAAATTTTGATGGCAATGGGTTGCAGGAGCTGGTACATTTGTCCATGGAAGTACCACCATTTATGAGCATCAGCATTTTTCTTGTCTACAAGAGCTTCAAGACCACAATCATCGGTGCTTGCCAAACTCATGAATTTAGACCTCACTGTAGGTCGTAGGTGCTCGGGAAAGAGTCTTCGAAGGGCTGCCTTGTACCCTTGAGCAACTTCAGGATCTCTATATGGGGCAACTCTAGTGGTACTCTCACTGAGGATTGATTGGCTATAGAACCTGGGGCTCAATGCAAAGGCAAGTAGATGCAAAGGGGTAGTCATTTTGTTCCACCTCTCTACCATGATTACCTGTATCTCCTTGAAGAACTTTTCATTTGGATCTTCCTCTTTCTCATTTATGATATTTCTAATATCCTCAATCATGGAGTCAATGCCATCATATACCTCACCCAAGCAAGGCCTATCCATGTCAGTGTATCGGATCATGCTCAAAATAGGCTTGGTGAACTTTAGAAGGTACTCAGCACGATCCCACCAAGAGTCATCTAGTATCAATGCCTTAATGGCAGCTGCCTCGGCACTATTAGATTGCCTCCATATGCTCCAATTAGCACTGATTACCATTCTAGACAATGCCTCTTTAACCTTGACAAGGCGTCTCAAAACAATAGTGTTGGAGGCAAAGCGGGTCTTGGCAACCTATTTTAAGATCAAAAGATTCAAAACAATAATTAAAATTAAGATCAAGATTAAAGTGACTACAATTCTAAAAGATGTTCAAATTTTAAACAATTGAACTTACCTTCAAGAGCTCCAATTTCGAGAATTGTCTAAATATGGCTTGAGTCATATGGTGGTTCGTGACAAACATTTGGATATCCTATGCCTCTTCATACTTTTTTTAATCCACTCAATCTTAGTGCCAATTTTTTGCAGCATTAGGTTGGGTGAGTGCACAACAGAAGGTGTCCAAAAAATGTGTTCGAAGCTCTTCTCAACCAATAAGCCGGCAGCCCTACAATTCTTGGCATTGTCGGTTATTACTTGAACAACATTTTGAGGGCCAACTTGCTCAATGTCTTGGATGAGAATGTTTGCAATGAAAGGACCATCCTTCACCTCTCCTTCACCAAAGGACGATTTCTCACATCTTTCCATCTATCTGATACTATGGTCACACCTGTTTCGATCCATGAATCCTTGATGGGCTGCATGGAAGCCTCTACATTGATCACCTCCCTATCCAATAAAGTGGTGCGCACCTTCTCATAACCCAGGCCCTTAAACCCCTTTGGAGTCTCATTAATTGATCTCACCATTCTTTGCCAATACGGTGAGTGAACAACATTAAACACCAATCCACATGCATAGACGCATCTCGCTATGGCTTCCTCAACAATGTCTCTAGCTTCATTTTGAAATGATGTTTCCAAGGGCCCCATTGCTCTCTTCTGTACTAGTTCTTGAGGACCACGCAAGAATGGATGGCCCTCTACGGGTGGCTCATTAGGAGTGGAAGTTGAAGACATAGATGATATTTTTGTTTTTTCCCTAGCATTTTGCAAAGGATGAGAACTTGACCTCCCAACTGCTTCGTCTGCTTGTTTTTGCTCTTGAATATATTTGTTCACAATGTGGTTTGGAAGAAGGGTTTTAGTTAGTACCCCATTAACTCTTGGTCTCCCTGTACAAAATTTAATGCCCTATTGAGGAATAAAGCACAAATGTGCTTTCACTCTACTATAAGAGCTACTAGATTCCTCTTTGCAATGGCTGCAAATCCACACATAACCTCCTCCACCTGGCATTGGTCTAACCATTTCCACATATTTCCATAGCGGAGAGCGTCTGTCTATTTTGAAGCAGGAGTTTTCCGTGCTAGAAGCACTTGTAGCCATTCTTTGAGTCTGAATGATGAATCTACAAACAACAATTTACAAACAAAACAAAATTGAAAAAAATATTAATATAATTTATAAATTTAAATTTAAAACTAAATACAAATACTAGTACATTTACTGTTTTACATATAATAATAGTCTAGACTCTAATACAAATACAAATATTGTAATAGTAATACTAATACAAATACAAATAGTATTACATATACCTCTGGCTCTCTGAGTCCAACCACAGTCCAAAGGCACAAAAAACTTAAAAAAAACGCTTCTTCCGTCCACCCACAGTCCATGCACAATCGTCAATAATCAGCCCTCCCAAAAACGCTCTCTATCTATGCCCTTGAGCTCTCGCCTTGCCTTGCGAATAATTAGACTCGAGTTCTCGCCTTGCCCAGCGAATGAACTTTTAAAAAACTTTAAAAAACCTATAAACGTTTCACAAGTTAAAACGCGGCATACTGGAAAAACGTGACGCTTTAGGGTATAAAGCGAAAAAAATAAATTAAAAAACAATAAAAAAAAGTGTTGAAAGTCAAAGCAATTGAAGAATCCCGCAAATTCGACCTAAATTCGCCAAAACGTCTACAAATTCGTTCTAGGTCTGCCTACTGGGTTGTAAATTCGTTTTAAATTCTTCAAAATTCGTCTAGGATCTGTGCCAGCGAATTCGGGACAAATTACACAGTGAAATCCTGAATTTGACACGAATTCGGATCGGACCCGAATTTGGACCGAACCGAATTTCGAATTTCGTCTTTTCTGGACGAATATGTTAACTTAGTTATTATTAATTAATAATCTTTTATGCTAAGGCCGAAGGCCAATTAGCATATCGTAGCTCTAGGTCGGCCCAAGAAGGGATCCGACCTAGCTACAAAAAATCAATAGTCCCTCTTAGCTAGGGAGGATTCCTTCTGAACAACCAAGTCACGTGGTAACAACCATTATGTCTGCTCCTAAAGGATGTGTCCATCATGGCTACTACCATAGAGTGGAGTGAGGGCTAATACCTCAAACTTCTCTCACAGAGAAGAATGCTACAAGGGCTGAAACCTCAAACTTCTCTCACAGAGAAGAATGCTACAAGGGCTGAAACCTCAAACTTCTTTCACAAAGAAGAATTCTATAAGGGATGATACCTCAAACTTCTCTCTTATAGAGAAGAATGCTACAAGGGCTGATACCTCAAACTTCTCTCACAGAGAAGAATGCTACAAGGACTGAAACCTCAAACTTCTCTCACAGAGAAGAATGTTGCAAGGGCCGAAACCTCGAACTTCTCCCTCTCAGAGAAGAACTCATTTACAAGGGATTGCACCTCGAACTTCTCCCTCACGGAGAAGAACTCATTAACAAGGGATTGAACCTCGAACGTCTCCCTCACGGAGAAGAACTCATTAAGAAGATCTTCATGATGATGTGGCTCTTTTTGAAATCTGATATCAACCTTCTAACCTCCTCATCCAAGGTTGCTTCTAATGAAATGTCAGACTCCCTCTGAATCTGATATCAACCTTCTGCCTCCTCGTCCAAGGTTTCTTGTAATGGATTTTCAGACTCCCTTGTATTTTACAACAATTTTCATACCGTCATTTGTAAGTTTGACAACTGCAAACCCGTTGTACATACATGCAGCCATAACCAAATTTTCAATAGAAGGATGGAATTTAAGCTTCCTAACTCCTCCACCTAAACCAATTGATTCCTGCATTACAAGTCTTTCCACTAGTCTAAGGGCCCATTTGTTTGCTAGAATTAGACTGGAATTGGGATTGTCAAATCTTGGAATTGATATTTTTGATGTTTGTGTT
Source organism: Chamaecyparis obtusa (assembly GCA_027943335.1). Taxonomy (NCBI): domain Eukaryota; kingdom Viridiplantae; phylum Streptophyta; class Pinopsida; order Cupressales; family Cupressaceae; genus Chamaecyparis; species Chamaecyparis obtusa. Next base: position 28,558 of record BSBK01010935.1, read on the forward strand.
CAAAACATGAAACTGGAATAGGGATTTATTAATTCCCATTTACCCCCAAAACCAGCATTTGAATCTTCCATCTAAATAGGTAGAATTGGAAAATCAATTCCAATTCCACTTAAATGGGAATTGGGGGTAAAGAAGAATTTATAATTTTTTGAAATCCATCTTCTCATTATGAATTCCAGGTGAACCAAACGGTTCCAACCATATTCCAAAAAGCATTTTCTAGATTTAGAACTTCTAGAATTGTCAAATACTGGAATTTGACAATTCCAACGTTATTTAATTCCAGCAACGAAACGGACCCTAAGAGTTTAAGCTATTATAGTAAATGAAGGTAGATAATCACCAAGTATGTGTTGAATAAGCATATACAAAAGATGCATAGACAGATAATATGAGATGCCGACCCCATATCAATCTTAAGTATTCTATCACTACAGAATATGATCAGCTTGTCTTTGAGGCCCATGCAATATCTAAAAGCCTGATGCCATACATCCAACTCCATCATCAACTAGACCATCCAGGTAGTATTCCAACAACAAGAAACTCTATCCCCTATCTAACAGAGTTTTCCTGTAATAGTGAGCTATCAACTTGAGATTAATACCCGATCCTTCTCACAGCAAGTATAGGCCTTCTGACAGTACAGATGTTTTCGAGGTTGAAATTAATGAATTGAGGCACTCATGGATTACTATGTCAAAATCACTACCATAGGTGTTAAACTGTATCCAATGCTTGTTTGATAACCAAAGTGTAAGGCTCTTTAGTAGCTGTAGTATTGAACTATTTTATTAAATGGCAACCTTCAAAGTATTAATGATATCAATTCACTTGTATTGGAGATAGGATGAGCAATAGAACCAGCAGATGCTATCATTTCCAATCAACTCGATGCAAGACTATAATAAACAAACTCTTTGTAGCTCAATAACAATTAATCTGGAAATATAAATAGAAACTTAAGCTGGAAATATTAATTTCCACTCCCACTAGAGGTTCACAACATAAGTAATAACCCACGACAAACTTTGATAAATATTTCCGCGCCAATCATTTGAGAGTTTGAGCCGATGAATTATATAGTCCGCCAATTTTGTTCAGGCCCGCAGACTTAAAAGACTGCCTTATATTTCATCAATTTACTTTATTTCACAGCATATATTATAGACATCACTCCACCATATTATCGCTGATATTAGACAAAAAAAAATGCAGATCCCACGAGGCCACAATATACTGTCTTTGTTTGCCTATCTGAACTGATTGATGATTTGTATAGATAGATAAGATATGATATACTGGAAAGACACGTATACTGGGATGAATTAACAAGAGCTACAAGAGATTAACACAACTGTTATTTTAAAATCTCTGACCTTTTTATTAATAGACTTGCCGCAAATCAAAGCTATCAAACACGTCTCATAATATCTTCATAAAGGGAAGATATTAACTCAGGAAGGACTCCAAATCGCACCTTGCAAGGAACACAAAGCCTCTATTTTCACCTTTATGAATGTGCTCAGAAATTTTGGACTAGAAGATGACCCATATATAGGGCAAAATAGAGCTGAGTGTTAGGAAAGTAACATTTCTTACAATGGTAATTGCTTATCTTATTAAAAGAATGAAATGTATATATATAGGCAATTACAATCACAGTGTTACCTAAAGAAACAATCGATAACTGAAGAAAAAATTAGAAACTATCTAACCAAAAGAATATTACATCATTGACCATTAAATAACTAGATATGCAAAATATATGCAAATATTATTCTAATACCCTCCCTTAATGGTCAATCTGTCAACTATGCCAATATAAGCACATTTTTTGGACCCCATGTTGTGTGCATGCATTGAACAATACCTTGAAGGACATTAGGAAAATTGATTGGATAAAGGTAATGGTGTTAGAGGCTAGAGATGTGCAAATGTTTATTTGCAGCCATCACATTTCTCTTGCATTGTTTAGGACATTTTCAAATAAGGAATTCCTCAAGCCCATGGAGAATAAACATGTCAGCTACTTTATTATGTTGGAGAGGATGCTTGAGGTCTAGGAGGGTCTACAATCCATGGTGGTCAATGCAGAGTGGGCTAGATGGCATGATTCAAACACACCGGAGGGGAAAAGTACGAACCAAAGAGTCCTTGATGATAACTGGCCGTCCACAATGAGGTAAGAAAATTGTTATTGCTGATTTTATTAAATTATTTATGATTTTGTCATTTATTGATTTTATTATTTAATAATTTAAGATGTTTCTCACTTGTAACTTGTTTGCACCTACAGATACATTTGCTCCATTGAGCATATTGTGTGGGTCATTAGATATGCTGATATTGAATCTCCTAAACTTGGAGAGATTTATGAGACCTTCAACAGCATGCTTGGGCAAATCAAGCAAGCTATTCATTGCAAGGACCCTCATTTATGATTTTATGAGGAGCATCTTAGGCCCATTGTGACGCGACTGTGGATTATTATGAAAACTCCTCTCTATATGGCAGCCTATGCTCTCAATCCCAAATGGTATGCACCAAGACTTGGGAGAGTGGCTCCACCTAGTGATGAAGAGGTGATTCTCAAGTTTTCAATTTAAATTTTAAATAGCAAATTAGATCTCTTATCTCTTCATTATTTGATAAGATTTTTTTGGTATTCAACTTAGGTGAAGGATGGCTTCTTTAAGGCCCTTGCAAAAATGTACAATGAAGATGATGCTACTAAACTTCACACTCAATGGCTTGCATTCACCAATCTTTAGGGTCCAACCTTTGGCAAGCCAGAGGTGAGGACGGATAGAGATACATTAGCTCAAAATGACCCTATTGGATGGTGGACGTGGTATGGTAGGGATGCACCAGAGCTGAGAATACTTTTCATTCGTATTCTTTCAAAGGTTGCCAATTCCTCTACTCCAAAGAATTATTGGTCCACATATAGCTTCATCCAATCAATCAAGAGGAACAACCTTACCTCTAGACAATTGGAGAAGTTAGTGGTTTTTCACAATGCATTGCGGCTACAAGATCGGCGGGCTATTGAGTATCGTTAGAGTCCAGCCTTATGTTGGGATGTCAATCTCGAAGATGCTTTGCAGATTGAGGAGGATGATAAACCTCCAGGATTGGTTGGGGTTCCATTGGATGAGGAAGATCTTCATCCTAGCAGTGATTCAAATTTTAGTTCTGATTTTGATTCAAATTTCTAGACCTACCATGTGTTGTTTATAGACAGCCAAATATTTAGTTTTTCTTACATCTTGACATTATGATTATTATGGACAACTGATTATGGAGTTGGACTTCTATGTTTATTGTTTACTTTTAGCAGTTAACTATTTACATTTTAGTATTTCCATGGTTGAAACTTGGAGCCTTCAGGCATTTTCGCTATATGTATGCCATATATGGACAATGAAAGCATTTGAATTTTGTTAATTTTTTTATCAATTCACTTGTGAAATCTCAATTCAAGTCTAATGCTATGTATTAAGCTTATAAAATGTCTATGATGAATGCTTATCAATGTTATGATATGCATATTTGAAATTTCCCTAATTTTTTACTAGTCGTACCCTATTGTCCCCTAAAAGTTAGCCCTAAAGAGTACCCGTACTCGAAACACGTCCCTCCCTGTCACCAAAATTCCAAGGAGCATAGGGATCGAGATTACACTTCCAAAAGTTTCTTCATCTATTAAGAGGTGATGACAAGCCTATGCTCTATGGAAGGACCTAAAAAGGAAAGATCTAGGCCAAATTGGGAAAACTTCTTGGAAGTGTCCAAGGATGAATACTATCCTAAAGATGTTTGTGATAACCACTATATTCAATGGCAAAAATTATAGAAAAGACATGAGCAGTAAGTCCTTGCCTGTACTAATGCCTTTGATGAACTCTCTCAAAGTTGAGTACATTCGTGTCAAAGCAAACTAAGCTATAATTAATCAATCCAAATTAAGCTATTCAAGATCAAGGTGATGGTGGAATCATATCAATATGTGACCATTGAGTCAAAATTGAAGAGAAAATAAGATAGATCTCATACACTAAAGAAGACACCTTGTTAAGACAAGAACAAATTGTCCAAAAGAGGTAAATGGTGCAAGAAACATAAAATCAAAAAACTGTAATGTATCGAAGCAGACACCCCACCATACTACAACTAACTTCTTTGAAATGTACCGTAGGTAGACACCCCACCATACAACAACTAACGTCTGCCTCCCTGTACACTCAATCTCCTCACCCCTTCACTTGTACGACAAGCTTTAGACTCCAGTACAATCAACCTGTACGACACTTCCACCGTATGATCAATTTCCATATGACCTTGACGTATGACAATATTTGTATGACAAGCTTCACACGCCCATATGACAAGCTTTCCTTGTACGGCCAACACTATCCGTACCCGTACAGCCCAATCAATCTCCACACTGTATGCACGAGCAAGAAAGCAGCTCCCAAATTTGTCCTTAGGCCAAGTCGGCTATTAGTAAATGATATTGGTCACCAAATCAATGGTTAAACTCGGAATACAATATTTTAATGTTGTAGCCAATATAATATTACACAGCTAAAATGATCGCATCCAGACAAAGAAAGGAATGAATTGCCGACATAAATATTTGAGTTTCCACACAATAAAGATAGATCCTTGGTTATAGTAATCAAGAATCACAGGCAGATTAGGGTGAGGAGTGACTCCCACCGAAACTACAAATGCTAGAATAGGGAGGATTTTGCACCTCCGAAACAACAAACAATGCTAAATTCCAACTGGAATCGCAAATATACAATAAACATAAACTCCACCATGATTTCCTGCAATACAAACTATGGCCTTATAAAGAGCTCTAGGAAGTTTCCCGAAGGGTTACAAGCAGGCCAACATTATATTTTATAATTAAATTAATTAAAAAGGGTTCATAGGATATTATTAAATTTGGCATCACTTAATCAATTAATTTAATTAAGTCATTTATATATTTTGGGAACATTACAGTCCTCCTAGGCCAAGAATTTCTTGCCCTCAAGTAATTGAAAATTTGGATGGTCCAAGATTTGTTCGCTTTCCGATGTGGCATCTTCAATCGGTAGATCCTTCCAGCGAACTAGGTACTCTCTGATGGTGCATGACCTCAATTTGCCCACTCTGAAATCAATGATCTCTACAAGTTCCAATGCATGTTTTTCCTCTTCATCAATAGGTGGAAGTTCCTTGGAAACTGTGACATGTTGACCGACTACTTTCTTGAGGCATGACACATGAAAGACGTTGTGAATCCGACTTCCTTCTAGAAGCTCCAACTCATAGGCAACCTCTCCTACTCTCTATACCACTTTGTATGGTCCGTAGAAGTGAGGCTTCAACTTCTCAACACCACTTTTCTTCAAGGAAGACTATTTGTACGATTGTAGTCAGAGGTAAACTAGACTCCTACTTCAAAACTCTGTTCAATCTTGTTCCTATTAGTGTACATCTTTTGTTGATTCTAAGCCAACTGTAGGTTATCCTTGAGAGACCGAAGATATCCAAACTCTCTTGCAACTAGTCCTTGGCCCTTGGTGTGCGACCGTTGCCTAATGCAAGATCCACGAATGATGAAGCCTCATATCCATATAGAGCTTTGAATGGTGACATACCTATTGACACGTGGTAAGTAGTGTTGTAACGGTGTTCATCTAAATAAAGCCAATAGATACACGCTTTTTGCTGCGCTACGACATAGTTCCCCAAGTAGCCCTCCAACACGTGTTCACAATCTTTGTCTGGCCATCTGTCTGTGGGTGGTAGCTTGTACTTGGTGATAACTCCATACTTGCCAAGCGAAAAAGTTCCATCCATAAAGTGTCAAGGAAACGACTATCCCTGTCGCTAACTATGTTCCTCGGAACGCCATACAAGAACACCTCACGGAAGAACAACTCTACCACCTAAGTTTCCTAAGATCCCACGGGAATGGAAAAGAAATGGGCATATTTGGTCAGACAATCAACCACAACATAAATGCAATCCTTCCCTTGCACCCTGGGAAGTCCAGTGATGAAGTCTATCAAGATGTTTTCCCATTTTTTATCGGGTATTGGCAAAGGATGAAGTAGCTCCGCAGGCAAGGTATGCTTGGACTTATTCTGTTGGCAAGTGGTACATTCCCTGGGTGTCCTGCCAAGGGTGAATCGTGAACTTCTCTCAAAATCTTCTCCATCTTCGATTCGAGTAAGAAATAGATTTTATCCTTGTAGTAGATGATATCGTCAACCACCTTGTATCTATCATCCTGTGTTTGACCATCAATCAACTGGCATGAAAAGGTGTTCTTGGAGCACTCGACCAACAGGTGGGCCTTCCAATCTGCCGAGATTTGTGACAGTGAACATATGGCAAGTATCCTTGACAATGCGTCAGCCACCACATTCTTCTTCCCTTTCACATACTCAATGTCAAAATCATATACTTGGATTTTACTCACCCATTTTTGTGGCTACTCATTCAAGTCCGACTCCAAGAAATATCTCAGACTGTTGTGGTCTGTCCTCACCACAAATTTTTCTCCAACGAGATATTGTCCAAACTTGGCCAACGCATGCACAATGACGAGCATTTCCTTGTCATACATCGAGTATAGTCGTCCAGCTTCTGAGAATTTCTGACTCTCAAACGCGATGGGATGACGGTCTTGCATTAACATCGCTCCAATGCCTTCTCTCGACACATCACACTCCAAGACGAAGGGTTGAGTAAAGTCTAGTAGTGCCAGTATCAAACATGTACTCATGACTTCCTACAATCTGCCAAAGGCTTGTTGTGCCTGCTCATCCCAATGGAAAGCCTCCTCTTCATTAGGTCTAAGAGTGGTGCTCCTAGCTACGAAAACCCTTTCACAAATCTTCTGTAGTAACTACACAGGCCAAAAAACCCATGCAGCTCTATGAGTGTTCTAGGTGTGGGCCAATCAAGAATTGCCTGAATTTTCTCCTGGTGTACCTAAACCCCTCAGGCACTAATGACACGACCCAAGTACAAGATCTCAATCATCCCAAACTCACATTTGGACCTCTTTGCAAACAAGTGTGCCTCCATGATTCCTAATACCTCATCCAAATGCCTTAGATGCTCCTCCCACATCTTGTTGTGAATAAGTATGTCATCAAAGAATACCAGCAGAAACTTACGCAATTGCTTGTTGAAGATGTGGTTCATGCAAGACTGGAAAGTGGCTAGACCATTGGTCAAACCAAACGACATGACCAAGAACTCGTAGTATCCATAGTGGCAATGGAACGTCGTCTTCTGGACATATTGTTCCCTCATGCGAATCTGGTGATAGCCGGAGCGAAGATCAATCTTGGAGAAGTAGACTACTCTTTGTAATTCATCCAACAGCTCATCGATCCTAGGAATGGGGTATCTATTCTTGATGGTCTTCTTGTTCAATGTACAGTAGTCGACGAACATTCTAAGGGTCTCATCCTTCTTTACCAACACTACCAAGGATGCAAAGGGACTAGGGGTCTGATGCATCCTTTGTCAAGGAGCTCCTGGATCATCTTCTCTATCTCCTCTTTGAACTTCTTCTAATGGCAAAAGGGCGTGGTAATAACAGGCTTAGTGCCCTCCTCTAACTCGATGGTGTGCTCAAAACCTCTATGTTGGGGTATACCAGGTGGAATATCTATGAAGACCAAACTGTTCTTGCCCAACACCGCCTGAAGTTCATCATCAAAGGTTTGGTTGAAACCAAACATTATGCTGCCTAAATGACTTCATAGTGTCTGAAAATTGTTTCCATCCACTTTACTGAAATCTCCCTTAGACCGTCATTCGACATTCCTCTCAGTAAACCTTCTTTCCATCCACTTTGAATGAGAACTCCATCCTCTTGAAACTCTGTGTACTAGTCAAGGGTCTTCATACATTGAATGCCCAAGATGACGTTTGTATCATCCAAATCTACCACAAAGAAATCATTCTCACTATGTAGTTCCCCATGGTGATGTTGAGTTGCAGAGCCCAATGAGTACATGACAGTAGATTTCCTCACGCCACCTTGACTTCAACCCCCTCATGCTCCTCCATAGGAAAACCCCTCCTGGTTATGAGTGATGAGTTGATGAAGTTGAGTGTTGCTCCACTATCGAGCATGACTACAATGCATTGTGCTTGGAGTGTACCACGAAGCCGAAATACACTACACCTTAGAGTGTCGGGCAGTACAACAATGGGGCCTCCCCTTCGTACTAGTGTGGCAATTATCTCCACATGGTTTGTTTCTTCTCTAACCTACTCTTCCTCCTGTAGCTTAGATTCTTCACTCTCCTCGTCAGACACCACTTCAATGTAGTGGATCTTCCCTTTCCTAAGCATCAGTAACCTAGTTCCCACGACTCCTTACAAGTGAAGCATAGCTTCTTTCTTCTAAGCTCTTGTGTAGTGGTCTTGTCCAATGATGGCTTCTTTGGGTATGTTATACTATCCTTCTCCTTTAGTGCAAGGGGTGTTTTTGCCTGTGTATAACTCTTGGAAGAAGATGGGGTAGTCATGTCATGCACCTTCTTAATTGCTTCGATGAGCATATCGGGGTTGAACCCTTTGACCCAACCCTTTAGGGGTTCCATCAATCCATCCATGTACAACACAACCAGTCTCCTCTCCGAGATGTCTGTAATCAACACTAACAATCTCTGAAATTTTTTTATGTAAATGTCCACCGGTCCAGTTTGCTTTAGTTGTGCCAACTCCTTGAAGTTGAGCTCTAGATCCTTTTCGTCAAAGCGCTATATAAGTTTCTATGTAAAATCAGCATATGAAGTGACTCAATCGTACCGAGGGTGACCATCCCATGATGCCACCATTCGTGAGTGACTCCTTCCACGTTTAGTGTTGCAAATTTGATTGCCTCATCTTAAGATATTGGGTTGAGCTAGAAGTAGGTATCCGCTTTCTATACCCACGCTCGTGCTGATGTTTTCCCGGACCCATCAAACGATGATGAATTTAGCTTGCCAATCTTTCGTTTGATGTCATCATTGTAATGGTCGTGCCTCCTAGCATCAAAATATTTCATTCATAGCCCCGCGTAATCCTTGAAGGATATCTTTCCCTCAAGATATGCTTCATTCCAATCTTGTCTCAACTGGTCTTGCATCTCCAAGAAAGTGGGCTCTCTCTCTCTCTCTCTCTCTCTGCGAGGCACTTCTGTTCTTTGGGGAAATGTCGTCATTAACGATCGAGAGTATGCGCATTGTGTTTGACGATCTAGTGACCGAATTATCGCCATGTCCATTGTGATCTCCATTTGTTCTTCCTTCCAACAATTGTCGCAATGTCTCTTCCATGAGTTATTGTCGTTCTCCTCTGGCAATGGTTTCGTTGAGCCGAGCTTGGCTTTTGGTTAGCTCCCTCAACAATGTTGTGATTTCAGCATTAGGCTCCCCCATTCTGTCCGCAAAATGGTACCTCCTAGTGTATACTATGAGCTCATTCCGCATCCACTTCTTGACAGGTTGGCAGGATCACCAACTCTAATACCACTGTAATGTACCGAAGCAGACACCCCACTATATAGCAACTAACTTCACCTCCCTGTACGCTTGATCAGCTTACCACTTCACTCGTACAAAAAGCACCAAACTCTCATATGGTCAACCCATACAACACTTCCACCGTACAATCAATTTCCATATGACCTCGACATATGCCAATGTTCGTACGACAAGCTTCACATACCCATACAAAAGGATTTCCTTATACTAATAGCACTATTTGTATTTGTATGGCCCAATCAATCTCCACACTGTATGCACAAGAAAGCAAGCATCTCCTGGATTTGTCCTTAGGCCCAATTGGCTATTAGTTAAGGATATTGGTTGCCAGATCTATGGTTAAGCTTGAAATACAATATTTTAATGTTGTAGCCATTTTAATATTATGAAACTGAAATGATTGCATCCACACAAAGAAAGGAATGAATCGTCGACAATAAATATTTGAGTTTCCACACAATAAATATAGATCCTTGATTACAGTAATTGAGAACCACAAGCAGATTAGGGTGAGGAGTGACTCCCACTGAAACTATGAATGCCAAAATAGGGAGGAACTCGCACCTCCGAAACAACAAACAATGCTGAATTCCAACTGGAATCACAAATATACAAGAAACATAAACTCCACCATGATTTCCTACAATGCAAACTGTGGCCTTATAAAGAGCTCTAGGAAGTTTCCCGAAGGATTACAAGCAAGACGATATTATATTTCATAATTAAATTAATTAAAAAGGGTCCATAAGATATTATTGAATTTGGGACCACTTAATCAATTAATTTAAATAAGTCATTTAAATATTTTGGGGACATTACACAAATGATCGAAGTGAATGTACCTTGAGAAGAACTTATTCATGCATGGAAAAGTAGAGGGCTCCTATGAAGCAAAAGGGATAGAGATTGACCCAAATTTTCTTTATCAACACAACAACAACAACCGCATCGAATGTTGAATCAGAATGCCTATTGTATTTCCAAATTTAAGTGCAAGGGCATCCACTAGATTTTTTGGTTGATGGTAGTACCATGAAGAATCTTATGTCTGAGGCCATCACCAAGCAACTACATTTCCCAACCAGCTCCATCCACAACCTTACAATTTGGGATAGATCAATTCCTAAAGAACTAAAGATATGCATATCACTCCCCACTTTCACTTCTCATATGGTATTCATCATTTTCAAGAGAAGCTAGTTTGTGAAATAGCCTCAATCAGTTCTTGTTATATAATCTTTAGGCATCCATATATCCAAACTCACCAAGGTGTTTACTCTTCTATTTGAAAAATTAATACTTGAGATAATGAACATAAATAGAAATGCACACAAGATAGAGCAATATAAGTATCTTTGTATTCACAAAAGTTCTTGGAAAAGTAAACCAAAGATGATCAACCAAGGATTGAACCACATTCATTGACTACAAAAAGTTTCTTTTGTAATGAGTAATGTCCCCTTCCAAAGAGTAGTTAAGAGCAACTAATTGGTCTATTCAATTCCCATAGGCTAAAGTAAAGATAAAAAAAAAATTGACTATTTAATATTATACGAAAAAGTACATTTTAAGGGTTATGTAATTAATTTAATAATGTGCTTTAAAGTGACTTAAGTGAAGTTAGTTATTAAAGTCACTTTATTTTGAACTTAATGTATTATTAAAGTGCAGAAATTCAAAGTCTTGCTAAAGGTTTCTTGGGGTTATTATAAAAGAACATTTTTGGAGTTTATTTGGTATGCTTGAATTATTTATCCTATTTTGATTATGCAAGCTTCTTGAGGAACCAAACCCTTGGATAGAAATCATGAGGCGGTCGGTTTTGGTGGTAAAACTATCCACCCTAGCTAGTTACAGGCAGAATCATTCAGGTTTTGTATTGCACATCAACAATTCTAATGTCTCGAACCCAAATTGTTACTCTACCGAGTCCGTACAAAGGAATGAACAAACACAGGGAGTGTCGTACGGATGCTTTGGGTGCTTCGGGCCACACGGATGCTTCGGGCTGCACGGGTGCTTCGGGCCCCACGGATGCTTCAGGCCGCATGGGTGCTTCAGGCCGCACAGATGCTTCAACCACACGGATGCTTCGGGCTGCGCGGGCGCTTCGGGCTGCACGGATGCTTCGGGCCGCACGGAGAATGGTCGATATCTTCATATGGCGTTCTTCTCCTTTATGCGAAAGATTAAGATAATCTGTGTAGATGTAGGATAATAAGTAAACCAAATATATTTGCAAGAAGGATCCTATTATATTAATTGACAGAAACCTCGGATTTGCTAAGTCCGATACAAGCAGGACAAACAGAATAGGGTGAGGGTTGAATCCCACCGAAACTGTACACAAACCAAATAGGGAGGGTCTTTCACCTCCGAAATGGCAAACAGCAGAATCCCAACAGGAATTCGCAAAATACAAATCAAATATAAATCTTCACATATCAAATCTAACCTACATGCCGAGCATAAATACCCATAGGGGAAAACTCCCGAGAGTGCACAAAAGAGCCAACGGCGACAACTAAACTATGCCAACAAAAAGAAAGAATGGGCCCGAGATAAACTAAATCAATCGCGACCCCTAATACAATAGTTTTAATAGTCATTTAATGACGGGGATATTACAGTCCTCCCGTCCCAAAGATTGCTTGTCCTCAAGCAATTTCAGGCTGGGGTGTTCCAGAATCTCTCCTCCTTCCCAACTGGCATCTTCAAGGGGAAGGTTCTTCCAGCGCACAAGAAATTCCTTGATAGTGTGTGTCCTCAATCTTCTCTCCTGGTTGTCGATGATTTTCGCAGGTTCCAATACTAACTTTCCTCCGTCATCGAGGGGTGGCAAGTCTGTGGAAACTATCACTTGCTGGCCCACAGCTTTCATTAGACAAAAAACATGGAAGACGTTGTGGATTCAGCTTCCCTCAGGCAGGTTCAATTCGTATGCAACTTCGCCCACTCTCCTTGCCACATGGTAGGGTCCGTAGAAATGCGATCTCAACTTCTCCTTTCCCGAAGCCTTCAAAGACGATTGTCTGTAAGGTTGAAGTCGGAGGTATACCAAATCCCCTACTTCAAAACTCCTCTTGATTCAGTGCCTATCAATGTACATTTTCTGCTGATTCTGAGCATGCCGGAGATTTTCCTTTAGGGATCTTAGAATATCTATTCCTTCCTGCAACCAGTCTTTGGCCTTCAGTGTGTGACTGTCACCGAGAGCCAAATCCACAAATGAAGGAGGTTCATACCTGTACAAAGCTTTGAAAGGTTCCATTCCAATGGACATGTGGAAAGTGGTATTGTAGCAGTACTCTCCCAGGTGTAGCCATTTTACCCAGGCCCTCTGTTGTGCTGAAACATAATTTCTGAGGTAACCTTCCAGCCATTTGTTTACAATCTCCGTTTGTTCGTCGGTCTGCGAGTGGTAACTGGTGCTTGGTGACAACTCTGTCCCTGCTAGCTGAAACAATTCTTTCCAAAAATTACTGAGGAAGTGGCTGTCTCTGTTGCTCACTATGTTTCGAGGGAGTCCATGCAGATGAAACACCTCTTGGAAGAATAAGTCTACTACCTGTGAAGCGGAAAACTCTATGGGTATAGCAAAGAAATGTGCATACTTGGTTAGTCTGTCGACTATCACAAAGATGCAGTCCTTCCCTTGTGCCTTAGGGAGCCCGGAGATGAAATCCATTGATAGACTATCCCACTTCTTCTCTGGAATCAATAATGGCTGCAGCAAACCCGCCAGTAGAGTGTGTTCGGATTTATTTTGTTGGCAAATGGAACATTCTCGAACGTACTGTAATATATCACCTTTTAGGGCCTTCCAAGAAAATCTTTCCCTAATCTGTCGGTAGGTCTTCAAGTAACCTTGATGCCCGGCTAGAGTTGAATCGTGCATTTCTTTCAAAACCTTTTTCTTCAACTTGGATTCAAGCACCAGGGAAATTCTGTCCTTGTAGAAAATAATATCATCTACCACCTTATACCTGTCATCCTGTATTTCTTTGTCTAAGAGTTGGCATGCGAACGTGTCCTTGGAGTATTCGACCAAACAAATGTTCTTTCCAATCCGCTGATATTTGAGATAAGGAACAGATGGCCGATTTTCTTGACAAGGCGTCAGCTACTACATTATTTTTTCCTTTCACATATTCAATGTCAAAGTCAAAAGCCTGGACTTTACTTACCCATTTCTGTTATCGCTCATTCAATTCTCGCTGTTCCAGAAAATGCCTAAGACTGTTGTGATTTGTACGGACAATGAACTTGGCTCCGACGAAGTACTGCCGAAACTTGGTCAAGGCATGCATGATGGCTAACATTTCTTTATCGTATATAGAATACAACCTCTCGGCTCCTGAGAGCTTCCGACTTTCGAAAGCAATGGGGTGGCGGTCTTGCATTAAGACGGCCCCGATGCCCTCTCCAGAGGCATCACACTCCAGGATGAAAGGTTGACTGAAGTCTGGCAGTGCAAGGACTAGACAAGAACTTAGTCTCCTTGAGTTTCTCAAAGGTCTGATGTGCACGTTCATTCCACTGAAAAGATCCCTTCTTCGTCAGGTCGGTGAGAGGTGCGCTGAGTTGAGAGAACCCCTTCACGAACCGTCTATAGTAACTACACAACCCAAAGAATCCTCGTAGTTCTGAAAGAGTCTTCGGAGGTGGCCAATCCAGGATAGCCTAAATCTTTTCTTGATGCACTTGAACTCCCCGGCTACTGACAATGTGCCCCAAATATAATATCTTTGTCATCCCGAATTCACATTTGGATTGTTTGGTGAACAACAGTTGTGACTTCATAATCTCGAGTACTTCTTCCAAATGCCTTAAGTGCTCCTCCCATGTCTTGCTATAGATCAGTATATCATCGAAGAATACCAGTAGGAATTTACGCAGCTATTTGTTAAAAATGTGGTTCATGCACGATTGGAATGTAGCAGGAGCGTTGGTCAATCCAAACGGCATGACCAGAAATTCGTAATGCCCATAATGGCAATAGAATGCTGTCTTCTCCACATCCTACTCCCTCATGCGGATTTGGTGATACCCCGAACGAAGGTCTATTTTGGAGAAATAAACGGCACCGTGTAATTCATCCAACAATTCATCGATCCTAGGAATCGGATACCTGTTCTTGATTTTTTTTGTTCAGTGTGTGGTAGTCTACACACATTCACATTGTTCCATCCTTCTTTTTAACGAGCACTACCGATGATGCGAAGGGACTGGCACTGGGTCTGATTCAACCTTTGTCAAGGAGTTCCTGAATTATTTTTTCAATTTCATCTTTTAGCCTCCTAGGGTGGCGGTATGGTACAGTGATTACCGGTTTGGCACCAGCTTCCATCTCAATGGTGTGTTCAAATCCTCGGTGTGGTGGTATGCCTGGCGGTATGTCGGCGAAGACCTAGTGGTATCTATCCAAAACCCTTTGAAGTTCTTCCTCCTGGTGGTCCGTTCTTTGTCTTTGTATGGGTTCTGTCGAGGCAAAACAGTGTGCGGCCCAAACCACATTGTCATGTCTAAAGATAGCTTCCATTCGTTGGGCTGAAATTTCCTTCGGCCCTCCATTCGACATCCCTCTCAACACAACCTTTTTGCCGTTTACCTCAAAGGATAACTCCATCCGCTTGAAAATCTGTGTGTATTCATCCAATGTTTCCATCCACTGAATGCTGAGAATGACTTCCATGTCATCCAAATCCACCACGAAGAAATCATCCGTCACCATGTGGTTGCCCATGGTGATGCTCAGTTGCGGAACCAGATGAGTGCATTTTAACAAATTTCCTCCGCTACTTTGACATCAAATCCTTGGTGTGCCTCCGTACACAGGCTCCGCCGGCTCACTAGTGAAGAGTTAATGAAGTTGAGTGTGGCTCCACTGTCAAGCATGACCACGACCCGTTGTCCTTGGAGGGTGCCCCAGACCCGGAACACAGTGCATATCAGAGTTCCCGCCAGAGTAGCAATGGCGCCTCCTCTTTTGAAGAGTGTGGCAAGTCTTTCTGCGTGATTGATGTTTACCTCCCCCGAAATTTGTTGTTCGGCTGCTTCGAACTCAGGTGCTTGTTCTTCCTCTCCGTCAAACGAAACCTCAATGTAATGGATTTTTCCTTTGCCAAGGCATCGATGTCCCAACACCCATGGCTCCTTACAGTTGAAACAGAGTTTCTTTCTTCTAAGTTCCTGCCTAGTTTCCTCATCCAATGGAGGCCTCCTGGGTGGAGGTCTGTTGTCTCTTTCTCATGGAGCGAGAGGTGGTTTGGACTGCAAGTGATATTTGGTGGACGATGACGAAGATGTCACCATGTCATGTGCCTTCTTAATCGCTTCTGTGAGTGTGATGGGGTTGAATCCTTTCAGCCACCCTTTCAAGGGTTCCGCCAGTCCATCCATGAACAATACCACCAATCGTCTTTCTGAAATATCAGTCACCAAGACAAAAGATCTTTGAAATTCTTTTATGTAATCATCCACTGTGCCAGACTGTTTTAATTGAGCCAATTCTTTGAAATTCAGTTCTGGATCTTTTCCATTGAAACGGTCTATCAACCTCTCGGTGAATTCAGCGTAGGAATTTATTTGGTCGTGGCCAAGAGTAACCATGCCATGATGCCACCATTCATGGGCTATCCCTTCGAGATGTAGTGCTGCAAATTTGATGGCCTCATCTTCTGGCATAGGGTTGAGCTGGAAATATGTGTCTGCTTTTTGCACCCATGCTCGAGCTGTGATAGTTCCAGACCCATCAAAGGAGGATAGATTAACTTTTCCCATCTTCCGTCTCAGATTGTGATTATAATAGCCATGCTTGTTTCCACCAAAGTACCTCATTCTCAGCTCAGCATAATCTTTGTAGGATATATCTCCTTCCATATTTGCGTTCCTCCAATCTTCCCGAAGCTGATCTTGTATTTCCTGAAAGGTTGGTTCCTCTCCTCGCCGTTCTTCCGTCCGTGGAGGGAAAGTTGGCATTAACGGTCGAGAGCGTACGGGTTGGGGATTTGCCCGTCCCGAGATAGAATTGTCACTTTGTTCCGCGGATATCTTGCTTTTGGCCAATTTTTGCAAAGTCTCTTCCATGAGGCGTTGAGTGTCATTTAACTGTACCTAATTCTTAGTGAGTTCTCTCAGAAGAGTCATGACTTCGGCCGTAGGGTCTTGGGGATCGCCCACTCTACCGACTAAGTGAGATCTACTCCTTTTCCTTGAATAAACTCTCATTCAATACCCACAAGCTGGTAAAATCACCAACTTTGATACCACTATAATGTCCTGAACGCAAACTGTTACTCTACCGAGTCCGTATGGAGGAATGAACAAACATAGGGAGTGCTGTACGGATGCTTCTGGCTGCACGGATGCTTCAGGTCGCACGGATGCTGTAATATTCTTGTCATTAAATGACTAATAAAACTATTGTATTTGAGGGTCCCGATTGATTTAGCTTATCTCGGGCCCATTATTATTTTTGTTTGGCATAGTTTTAGTGATGCCATTGGCTCTTTTGTGCACTCTCGGGAGTTCCCCGACGGGTATTTATGCACGGCGTGTAGGATAGTTTTGATATGTTGAGATTTGATATGTTATTTGTGTTTGCGAATCCCTGTTGGAGATTCTGCTTTGCAATTTTTCGGAGGTGAAAGACCCTCCCTATTTGGTATTTTGCAGTTTCGGTGGGATTCAACCCTCACCCTATTTTGCTTCTCTACTTGTATCGGATCTGGCAAATCTAAAACTCTATTACTTGATTCAATAATACTTCATTGGCATTGTATTCAATCTATGTGTGATACTGTGAAATTACCTACAAGTGGAAATCATTGTTTCAACCTCTGGAAGATTCATTAAGTATTCCCTGTGCACTTTCCCCTAACCGTACAGCCCAGTTCTTTAACTATATGGCCTCCTTCTGTACCCGTACGGACCTCTGGCTTCCACACCTCCAGTTTTCTCTTCAACCCGCACACCTCCGATTTGCACACCTCCGGATTGCACGCCTCCAGTTTGCACACCTCTAGTTCGCATGCCTCCGAATTGCACACCTCCGGATTGCACACCTCTGAATTGCACACCTCCGGTTTGCACACCTCTGGATTGCATGCCTCCGGTTTGCACGCCTCCGGTTTGCACGCCTCCGGTTTGCACGCCTCCGATTTGCACGCCTCCGATTTGCACACCTCCGGTTTGCACGTCTCCAGTTTGCACGTCTCCAATTTGCACGTCTCTGGGTTGCACGCCTCTGGTTTGCACGCCTCCGATTTGCACACCTCTAGATTGCATGCCTCCAGTTTGCACACCTCCGATTTGCACACCTCCAGATTGCACGCCTCTGGTTTGCACACCTCCAGTTTGCACGCCTCCGGTTTGCACACCTCCGGGTTGCACGCCTCCGGTTTGCACACCTCCGGATTGCATGCCTCCGGTCTGTACACCTCCGCTTTGCATGCATCCGGTTTGTTCTTCTGATTTGCACACCTCCAATTTGTTCTGTACGGCTTTCAATTACCAATAAAAAGGCACTAGACCATTTTGTAATCTTCCTCCGTACGTGGGAACATTACAGTGGTATCAGAGCTGGTGATTCTGCCAGCCTGTGGGTATTGAATGAGAGTTTATTCAAGGAAAAGGAGCAAATCCCACTCAGTCAGAAGAATGGGCGATCCATAAGATCCTGCGACCGAAGTCATGACTCTTCTGAGAGAGCTCACTAGGAACCAGGTACAGATAAATGACACTCAACGCCTCATGGAAGAGACTGCGAAAATTGGCCGAAAGTAAGATTTCCGCAGAACAAAGCGACAACTCTGTCTCTGGACAGGCAAATCATCAACCCACGCGCTCTCAACCCTCAATGCCAACTTTTCCCGCATGGTCCGAAGAACGGTGGGGAGAACCACCAAACTTCCAAGATGTACAAGATCAGCTTCGGGAAGACTAGAGAAATGCAAATATGGAAGGGGATATATCCTACAAGGATTATGCTGAATTGAGAATGAGGTATTCGGGTGGAAACAAGCATGGCCACTATAATAACGATCTGAGACGGAAAATGGGCAAAGTTAATTTATCCTCCTTTGATGGGTCTAGAAGTATCGTAGCTCGAGCGTGGGTATAGAAAGCAGACACATATTTCCAGCTCAACCCTATGCCAGAAGATGAGGGAATCAAATTTGCAGCACTACACCTCAAAGGAATAGCCCACAAATGGTGGCATCATGGCATGGTTACTCTCGGTCACGACCAAATAAGTTCCTACGTTGAATTCACCAAGAGGCTGATAGATCGTTTCAATGGAAAGGATCCAGAACTGAAGTTCAAAGAATTGGCTCAGTTAAAGCAATCTAGCACAGTCGATGGTTACATAACAGAATTTCAAAGGTTGTCTGTCTTGGTCACTGATCTCTCTGAAAGGTTGGTGGTACTGTTCATGGATGGACTGGTGGAACCCTTGAAAGGGTGGGTGAAAGGGTTCAACCCCATCACACTCACGGAGGCAATCAAGAAGGCACGCGACATGGCGACATCCTCATCTTTGTCAACCAAATATCACTCACAGTCAAAACCACCTCTCGCTCCACAGGAGAAAGACATCAGACCTCCGCCCAGGAGGCCCCCATTGGATGAAGAATCTAGGCAGGAACTCAGACGGAAGAAACTCTGTTTCAACTGCAAGGAACCGTGGGTACCGGGACATCGATGCCTCGGTAAAGGAAAAATTCATTACATTGAGGTTTCATCTGACGGAGAGGAAGAACAAGAAACCGAAGCTGAGGCAGCCGAACAACAAGGTTCGGAGGAGGAAAATATAAATTGAGGGGAAAGACTTGCTGCACTCTTCAAAAGGGGAGGTGCCATTGCTACCTTGGCAAGAACTCCGAGGTGCACGATGTTTCGGGTCTGGGGCACCCTCCAAGGACAACGGGTCATGGTCATACTTGATAGCGAAGCCACCCTCAACTTCATAAATTCCTCACTGGTAAGCCGACGAAACTTGTGTACAGAGGCACACCGGGGATTTGATGTTAAAGTGGCGGGAGGAAATTTGTTAAGATGCACTCACGTGGTTCCGAAACTGAGCATCACCATGGGTAACCACATGGTGACGGATGATTTTTTCGTAGTGGATCTGGACGACATGGAAGTCATTCTGGGCATTTAGTGGATGGAAACGTTGGATGAATACATGCAGAGTTTCAAGCAAATGGAGTTCTCCTTCGAGGTAAATGGAAAGAAGGTTGTACTGAGAGGGATGTCGAATGGAGGGCCGAAGGAGATTTCAGCCAGCGAATGGAAGCTATCTTCCGACACGACAATGTGGTTTGCGCCGCACACTGTTTTGCCTCGACAGAACCCATACAAAGACAAAGAACGGACCAACAGGAAGAACTTCAGAGGGTATTGGATAAGTACCACCAGGTCTTCGTTGACATACCACCAGGCATACCACCACACCGAGGGTTTGAGCACACCATTGAGTTGGAGGCTGGTGCCAAACCGGTAATCACAGTACTGTACCGCCACCCCCGGAGGCTAAAAGATGAGATTGAGAAAACAATTCAGGAACTACTTGACAAGGGTTGGATCAGACCTAGCGTCAGTCCCTTCGCATCTTCGGTTGTGCTCATCAAAAAGGACGAAACAATGCGTATGTGTGTGGATTACCGCGCACTGAACAAGAAGACAATTAAAAACAGGTATCTAATTCCCAGGATCGATGAATTGTTGGATGAGTTGCACGGTGCAGTTTACTTCTCTAAAATAGACCTCTGTTCCGGATACCATCAGATTCGCATGTGAGAAGATGTGGAGAAAACAGCTTTCTGTTGTCACTATGGGCATTATGAGTTCCTGGTCATGCCCTTCGGATTAACGAACGCACCAGCCACTTTTCAATCATGCATGAATCGCATCTTCAACAAGCAACTGCGTAAGTACTTGCTGGTATTTTTTGATGATCTCTTGATTTACAGTAAAACTTGGAAAGAACATCTGAGACAGTTGGATGACATCCTTGGAATCATGGAGGCTCAGTCCTTGTTTGCCAAGAAATCCAAATGTGAATTTGGAATGACAGAAATTTTATACTTGGGTCATGTGGTCAGTAATCAAGGAATACAAGTCCACCAGGAGAAGATCCAAGCTATACTCGATTGGCCAACTCCAAAATCACTCTCCGAGTTGCGAGGTTTCTTTGGATTATGCAGTTATTATAGGAGATTTGTAAAAGGGTTTTCTCAGCTGAGTGCACCACTAACAGATCTGACGAAGAAGAGATCATTCCAATGGAATGAAAGGGCACAACACACCTTTGAAAGGATGAAGAAATAATGAGCACGTGCCCCGTCCTCGATCTACCTGACTTCATTCGACCGTTCATTCTGGAATGTGATGCATTGGGAGAAGGCATCGGTGCCGTCCTGATGCAGGAAAGACACCCGATAGCCTACGAAAGTCGGAAGCTTACACAGATTGAGCACCTATACTCCATCTACGACAAGGAAATGTTGGCCATTGTGCACGCCCTGACTAAGTTTCGGCAATATCTGGTGGGTGCCAAGTTCACAGTCCGTACCGACCATAACAGCTTGAAGTATTTCTTGGAGCAACGGGATCTGAACGAGAGGCAACAGAAATGGGTAAGTAAGATCCAAGCCTTCAATTTTGATATTGAGTATGTGAAAGGGAAAAACAATGTGGTTGCGAATGCTTTGTCAAGGAAGTCGGCCACCTGTTTATTGTCACAAATATCATCTGACTGGAAGACTCACTTACTGGTGGAATATTCTAAAAACCCATTTGCATGTAAGTTGATGGATGGAGACATTCAGGATGACAGACACAAAGTGGTGGATGACATCATCTACTATAAGGACCGTATATATCTGGTACCCGAGTCCAAAATTAAGCAGAAAATTTTGAGAGAGGTACACGCTTCGCCATTAGCTGGGCATCTGGGTTTTCTCAAAACATACAGACAACTGAGGGAGAGGTTCCCATGGAAGGGACTTAAAGATGATGTGTTATAGTACGTACGGGAATGTGAAGTATGTCAACAAAACAAAGCTGAACACACCTCACCCACCGGATTACTACAACCTCTGCCTATACCCGAACAGAAGTGGGACGACATCTCCATGGACTTCATCACAAGACTTCCGAAGATAAATGGAAAGGATTGTATCTTTGTTGTCGTTGACAGGCTAACAAAGTATGCACACTTCTTTGCCATCTCCTCGGACTACCAGGCTGCACAAGTGGCAGCCTTATTTTTCAGAGAAGTTTTTCGTTTGCATGGGTTACCCCGAAATATTGTCAGTGACCGAGATGCACGTTTCATCAGCATTTTCTAGACAGAATTGTTTCAGTTGGCAAGAACAGAATTGGCACCCAGTACCAGCTACCATCCACAGACGGACGGGCAGACGGAAATTGTGAACAAATGGTTAGAAGGCTACCTCCGGAACTATGTTTCAGCCCAGCAACAGGCATGGGTCAAATGGTTGCATCTAGGGGAATATTGCTACAACACAACTTATCATATTTCCATCGGAATGGCACCCTTCAAAGCACTGTATGGGTATGAGCCACTCTCATTTATTGACAGAGTTCTGGGTGACAGCCGCGCACCGAGGGCAAAAGATTGGCTTCAGGAAGGACAGGACATTCTCAAGGTCTTGAAAGAAAACCTACAAAATGCTCAGAATCAACAAAAGATGTATGCGGACAGACACAGGATAGAGAGAAGTTTTGAAATCGGTGACTTAGTATACCTGAGACTCCAACCTTACAGGCAATCATAATTGAAAGCAACAGGAAAGGAAAAGCTGAAGCCCCGCTTCTATGGTCCTTATCGTGTGACACGCTGTATTGGTGAAGTCGCTTATGAACTTGAACTGCCAGAGTGAAGCCGCATCCACAATGTCTTTCATGTCTCCTGTCTAAAGAAAGTTGTTGGGCAGAATATAGTGGTAACCATAGACCTGCCGCCACTAAATGAAGGGAAGCTCCTTTTGGAACCAGCTGAGATCATTGATGTACGGGAGAGAGCTCTGCAAAATCGTACCCTGAAGGAATACTTGGTACGTTGGAAGCACTTACCTCCGGACAACGCCACGTGGGAAAGTGAACACATTCTTCAGCACCCGGCATTACAATTGCTTGAGGACAAGCAATTTTCGGGACGGGAGGATTGTAATGTTCTCGTCATTAAATGACTAATAAAACTATTGTATTTGAGGGTCCCGATTGATTTAGCTTATCTCGAGCCCATTATTATTTTTTTTTGGCATAGTTTTAGTGACGCCGTCGGCTCTTTTGTGCACTCTCGGGAGTTCCCCAACGGGTATTTATGCACAGCGTGTAGGATAGTTTTGATATGTTGAGATTTGATATTTTATTTGTGTTTGCGAATCCCTGTTGGAGATTCTGCTCTGCATCATTTCGGAGGTGAAAGACCCTCCCTATTTGGTATTTCGCAGTTTTGGTGGGATTCAACCCTCACCCTATTCTGCTTCTCTACTTGTATCGGATCTGGCAAATCCGAAACTCTATTACTTGATTCAATAATACTTCATTGGCACTATATTCGATCTATGGGTGATATTGTGAAATTACCTACAAGTGGAAATCATCGTTTCAACCTCTGGAAGATTCATTAAGTATTCCGTGTGCACTTTCCCCTCACCGTACGGCCTAGTTCTTTAACTATACGGCCTCCTTCTGTACCCGTACGGACCTTTGGCTTCCACACCTCCAGTTTTCTCTTCAACCTGCACACCTCCAGTTTGCACACCTCCGAATTGCATGCCTCTAGTTTGCACACCTCTGGTTTGCACACCTCCGGATTGCACGCCTCTGGTTTGCACACCTTCGATTTGCACACCTCCGGATTGCACGCCTCCGGATTGCACGCCTCCTGTTTGCACACCTCCGGGTTGCACACCTCCGATTTGCACGCCTCCGATTTGCACACCTCCGAATTGCACGCCTCCAGTTTGCACACCTCCGATTTACACACCTCCAGTTTACACACCTCCAGATTGCACGCCTCTGGTTTGCACACCTTCGGTTTGCACACCTCCGGGTTGCACGCCTCCGGTTTGCACACCTCCGGGTTGCACGCCTCCGGTTTGCACACCTTCGGATTGCATGCCTCTGGTCTGCACACCTCCGGTTTGTTCTTCTGATCTGCACGCCTCCAGTTTGTTCTGTACGGCTTTCAATTACCAGTAAAAAGGCACTAGACCGTTTTGTGATCTTCCTCCGTACTTGGGAACATTACAGATGCTTCGGGCCGCACGGATGCTTCTGGCCATGTGGAGAATGGTCGATATCTTCAGATGGCGTTCTTCTCCTTTATGCGAAAGATTAAGATAATCTGTGTAGATGCAAGATAATAAGTAAACCAAATATATTTGCCAAAAGGATCTTATTATATTAATTGACAGAAACCTGGGATTTGCCAGGTCCGATACAAGCAGGACAAACAAAATAGGGTGAGGGTTGAATCCCACCGAAACTGTACACAAACCAAATAGGGAGGGTCTTTCACCTCCGAAATGGCAAACAACAGAATCCCAACAAGAATTCGCAAAATACAAATCAAATATAAATCTTCACATATCAAATCTAACCTACACGCCAAGCATAAATAACTGTCGGGGAAAACTCCCGAGAGTGCACAAAAGAGCCGACGGCAACAACTAAACTATGCCAACAAAAAGAAAGAATGGGCCCGAGATAAACTAAATCAATCGCGACCCCTAATACAATAGTTTTAATAGTCATTTAATGACGGGGATATTACACAATTGTGGTTAGAAATTTATGAAGTCTCTTTGGCAAAGACAAATTTCAGATTTTGAGTTGCAATAGTATGAATTTATTCCAATCTCTTGATGGATGGCTTATTTAAGGAGTTGAAATTTTTTCGTGGCAGAAGGATAATTGTGCCCGAAGTGTAGGGTTTATCAACATTATTTTTTGCAGATTAGTGCATTCTTGTATGGTGGCATAAGACATTCTTGCGCTCAGTTGCGCGTCTGATTTTATGCAAAATGAGTCCCATTTAAGGGATTGACTCCTGCATTTATTGATTCATCTTTACCCTACAAGATGCCAAGATCAAAGCTCTAATACCATTTGTATTTTCCCTAACAAGGACTTTACTTGATTTACCCTAAAATTCATAACTAGGGTTTGGATTGTGCTTCAAAATGACAATTTACTTAGTCTCTTTAACGTTCCCTACTAGAAAGCTACCACTTCACAACGATTAACATACATCACTATACATTTAAATCAATTTGAATTAAAAAACAATGAATGATTCATGATAGATTTGACAGTTAACATACTTATGCCCCAATTCCTTACTTCTCTCCTAAACATCAACCCTAAGGAGTATGAGGATTTACTTCTCATAAGGCACTTGGACACCAATCTACAAGTAGGCCCCCTCAAGGCTTCAAAACCCCGTCCATATCCCATTTTGGGATTCAACTACCTTGTAAGGATTTACTCTGCCTCTCAGTACACAACACCAACATATCCTCTTAAAGGGCTATAGCGAGTGATTAAGGATTAGGCTATGAGTATGCTAATATCTCTTGTATTGTAGAGAATATATATATATATATATATATATATATATATATATATATATATATATATATAATAGTAGCAATGTGTAATATTCTACATCCTACAAATGAGAGACCAATCATAGTCAGCCAAATAATTATACATTATATTAGTATATAAGTCTTTTGTTTACCTTATAGCAGTCAGACATGTTGCTTATATTCACATTTCTATCTCTTATTCTGCTTGATTGAATGTCCTATTTTCGTCTTATTAGATACTTATCCCTATGGATTAAAAGAAGAGATAAGTTTCCGATTCCATGTAATGTCCCCAAGTGGGGCCTCTCTCCCATTGTTCTAAACCCTCCAATTAAAGCTTGTATTTGATAATATCTACTGTGAAATTATCTTTGTTTTCCTTGCTTCTTACTAATTAATAGTGTGATGAATTGATTATTCTTGTTTTGATTCTCCCAAATGGATATATACATATATATTGTAGTGTTGGCTATTAGAGAATGAAGGGTTTTCTATATATCTATTAACCAATCCCTGAGTATGGAATAATCTTCACAGCCTTCCCTTATGTATCGTAATCCATTTATATTCATCCAATGACAATCTGCTACTGCAAAGTCACTACAATATTAGGCACTATGTAGCGGCATTCTTTAGTACTATTAGTACGCTTAAATCATACTACAATCCTAATCCATCTTTTTCCTTTCTCCACTACAATCTCCATATCATTATAATTTACTCCTTAGTCGCAAAATGGTGTTGACCTTTTTAAATATCGTCTTTAATACTTGTTTGTCTTGCACGATATCATAGTTCTCTAATATGAGGAAAACTAAAAGTCTTCGCTCCTACTCACCAAATACGTCACGAGTTCAAGTATTGATTGAGATAACAATAGGAATCAATATTGATGCTCTTTTATATATGATTGGTAGAATAAATTCTTAAGTTGTTGCTTAGTCACTTTTGTTCGATCCTTGATCTGCAGTGATACCCAGTCTGAAGCAAACTAATTATCCAATGGATGAACAATTATCTTCTTCACCAGTGCGATAGACTGTATGATATTTGTGTCATTGAAATATTATTGGTTGTTGATTATAACAAATTTCAGTGATATTATCCATGTGTTCTGACACTATTTTGCAGTCGCCGAATGCCTTATGCATAAGCATTTCAAGTCTGATTACAAGGTCTCACCGATTAGATTTTCATATGAAACTATAGCCATATATACTCGTTGAAGATAAGTTGGGATACATCTCATATATCATGGCGACGACCCACACAATACAATGAAATATCAGTCGAAAGATTATGGTACTCCCCTGGCTCATATCCTTCCCTCATGTAGTTCCCAAAATATCCAAAGTCTTCCCCCTATTTGGTATGTTTTGTGAATGATTGATCCTGATTCCCCCGTGATTTCCTTAATTTTCAAACGATGTTTATATAGGTACCTTGTAACATGGGTCGCAAGTCACGACCTATCCTTGACCGGCTTAATATGTGCCAAATTGTTTCATTTGTTATCCATTGGTTACTATTTAGGAAGCCTTCGATATGTATGGTCATTAGGTGTACATTGTATTGTTTGGTTAATAATATTATTAATCACTTTGATTAATTAACTATTTATTGATTAATATTAATATGGCTTAACATTAATATTAATTATTGAGTAGTGTTATATTTTTTTTTTTATCAGTAAAAGGCCGAAGCCAAAAATTTATTAATTTATAAAGAAGTGTTACAAAAACCCCGCTCAGTGCAGGCACTGGTAGGAAAGAGTGGGGCCGAGAAAACCTCCAGCCTTGCCTGGGATCGTAGTCCGGATTCTGATACATGATTTTTAGGAGGGCATTCCCTCCTTTTACCGATTTGAAACAAGTAAAACACAAATTCGAGTGAAGTGTCTCGCATCATATTGTTCTTTTGCAATGGTCAGAGATGGAGAGTCTATTTTGGTATACAAAATTCTATCCTTACTGAGAGCCTCTCTTATCCCCCAATTGTCTTTACATCTAAAGACCAGCCACATGCGTAAGAGGTTTTTCTTTACATGTCCTCTGACCCTGTTGATCTGTGACAACTTAAATTCTGGCTAAGATCCTTGTTAGTATGTCCAAGACTGATCTATGACTTAATCACTGATTCACAAATTTGCTAATAGTAAAGAACGCATCTTAATTGTTACCCTTTCCAAGTATGGCTCTGCATGGGAAGTTGTCTTCTCTATTTACTTCAAACCTGCAAAAATATGTTTCTTACCTTGCCTAACAATGGTTAGCTTTTAGGTTATCCATACACACCATTATCAAAGTAGAAGAGATAAAGATAATGGAAACATACCCTGGAATAAATTATCCTTAGTCTTAATCAAAAAGCATTCTGAGCTGAGAGAATGTATCTAAAATACTGATATTTATTTCAAGTAAAATAAAAGACTAATCCAGGACAAATTGGAATTAGGATAGATAAGATTTGAAGTTAAGAGGACAAGAAGAAGGTAATGTTTCCAATCATACAAAGAAGATATTGTGCTTCATTAGTATTCGTTGCATATAATAAGTATCATATAATAAAATTGAAGGTAACTATAAATTAAAACGATGAGTGACTAATGAGGGGCGATATAGTTACTATGGCTCCTCTAAATATTTGATAATCATGTTACTATCTACGATTGAAACTTAACTTCTATATTCTATATAGTTTTAAATTTTCTAAAGAAGACAAATGGAACGTCTGTCCTTTATTTCAGCCTCTGATTGTAATTGGATAAAATGTTTACTCTGCATTCTTAATGAAGGAAAATGAATTTGATTAAGGTAGTTTACACATGCTTTTGCTTGATTAATAAAATGATTCATTGTTAATTCTAATGGAGCATGACTAACTTATGAGAAAATCATCGATTCCTTGATTAGCTAGTTCATCTGCTCTTTTATTCCCTTCTCTATAAATGTGGTTAATTATTATTTTATCAAAGTCCTGGCAAAGAGCAATAGCTTTGGCCAACATAGCATCTAATCTCTAGTTAAGGAAAGAGCCTTTTCTTAAGGCATTGATGATAATAGCTGAGTCGCCTTCAATTTCTAATTTCTTGCATCCTAAATGTCTACAAAGTAATAGTCCTTCTACCAGAGCATGTAATTCTACCCCATTATTAGTCTCCTTTCCTATATATTTAGCTAATTTTGCCACCTCCTTACCTTCCTTATTGTGGATGGTACACCCAATGCCAGCCAAGCCTAGGTTACCTCTAGAAGCACCATCAAAGTTTAATTTTACCCAGCCTTCTCTTGGTGGTGTCCATTTACAATCGTCTCTCTTCTTTTTTGTTATTGAACCTCCATTTCCAATAAAAGGAGGGATAACAAGACCATGCCACTTTCCTCTCATCTTTTCGTCCCATTGTGACATTGTCATTTCCTTTTTAACCCTGTTCATGTTACGAATATTTGTTAATTCTACAATAGAGGCTTCAATTTTATTAATAAGTTGGCATATATCCAATTTCTTTTCCTGAAAAATCCTCCTATTTCGTTCTTTCCATATTTCCCATAAAATGATTGAAGGGGCACCAATCCATAGTGAGCTATAAATGCTTCCACGTCTAAGGAAGGGCCAAGAGTTTAGTAAATCAGTTATATTATTTGGAAGCACTGATACCCACCCAAGTTGTGAGCATAGCCATGACCAACATTGATTAGAGTATGGACATCTAAGGAGTAGATGATCAATAGTCTCCTCATCCTTCTTGCATAAAGAGCATCTGCTTGGGCCATGATAGCCCATCTTCTCAAATTTCTCAGCTGTCAAAATCTTCTTATGCCATACAAGCCAAGAGAAGAAACCAGCCTTAGGGAGACAGTTTTTATGCCAACATAAAGTTGTCGGAGGAGAGTCAGAGTTGTTGATAAGTCGTGATCTCAACAAGTTATAGCCTTCCTTGACTAAATAATCTCCTCTCTTACTACCATCCCAAACCAGTGAATCCTTTTTAAGGTTTAAATTTGTTTTCCTGTCTTCCAAACATCTGTTCTAAGCAGCAGCTTCTGTTGGGGGAAGACCAAGATCTATCCAGTTCTTCCATTGCTAGCCCATTCCCTCATTAGTGAAGGTAACATAGTCAATGAATTTCTTACCTAATTTAACCATCAAAAACCTACAGGCATTCTCAAGGTTCTTATTACCATCCAGTGCACTATAACCACCCCAAGAATCTTGCCAAAAAAGGACCTCCTCCCCTTTACCAAGATCCCAAGTAAGTTTGTCTTGGATGATGAATCTGTAGTCCAACATAAAATTCCAAATTCTGGAGCCTTTAGGAGGAGACAATTCTCTAAAAATATTGATGGGATCCTTATTGGAGAGATATTTTGCTGTAAGTATCTTAACCCACTTCAGATGTGGGTTTTTGTACATTCTCCAAACAAGTTTTGCACCTAGGGCTTTCCTCTGTATTTTAAGATCTTTTATTCTGGCACCCCCTTCCTCTTTTGGTCGACACACCTTATCCCAGGCAAGAAGTGGGAATTTTTTCTTGTCCCTTGTACCCTACCAAAAGAAGGTTCTTAGAATTTTTTTAATTTCCTCCCTATTTTTTCTTGGAAAATCAATGCAAGCCATTTGAAAAATGGGTTATGCAAACAGAACAGACTGAACCTTTGTCGCTCTACCTGCCAAAGAAAGCCATCTTCCATTCCATGAAGCCAACTTGTGATTTATTTTATCTGTGATATTTTTCCATAATTTCGTCGTTCTAATTCCTTTTTCCAAGGGAAGTCCTAAATATTTGCAGGAGAGATTCCCTAATTTCAAGTTGAGGATTTTAAAGATCTCCATTTCAGTTGCAAAAGGAGTATTAAAGAAAAAAATTTCTGTCTTTTCAAGATTGATTTCTTGTCCAGAAGCTATAGCATACCGTTCAAGAATATCTTTGTATGCTATTGCTTCCTCCTTAGAGCTGTGGCCATAAAGCATAGTATCATCCACAAACTGTTATGCGTCGTTGGTTCTATCCCACTAGTAATCTTTATACCTTTAATCCTATCCTCTAGCCTAGCCCTATTGATGGCTCACCCCAAAGCTTCTGCCATAATTATAAATAAAAAAGGTGAAATCGGATCACCTTGCCTCAGTCCTTTGTTAATCCCAAAGAAGCCTTTTGGAGCGCCATTGACTAGAATTGAAAATTTTGGGGTAGAGATGCATTCAAATATCATATTCACCCACTATTTCGCAAACCCAAAGTCAATCAAACACTTTTTCAGAAAACTCTAGTCAACTCTATTATAGGCTTTTTTAATATCTAACTTTATTAACATACTAGGGTCATGATTATTTTGGACAGAGTGAATAGCTTCTTGTGCTATGATAACCCCATCATAAATTGATCTGCCTTGGACAAAACCTGTTTGCTCCTCGCTAATTAGGTTTGGGAGGAATTTTTGTAGCCTACAAGCTATTGTTTTAGTGAATAGTTTATATAAGGTATTGCACAGTGCTATAGGTCTGAAATCATCAAAGGACTCAACTTTCTCCTTTTGGGGGATGAGGGCAATAAAGGTATTGTTAACTTCTCTCAAAAGATTACCTGAGTTTCTTACCCCTTATAGTGCTTCAGACACCTCATCACCTATGAAGTCCCAGCACTGCTGAAAAAAACATGTTGGGAAACCATCAAGTCCTGGAGATTTGTCCGGGTTCATTTTAAATAAGATTAGCTTCACTTCTTCCTTAGTAATTTCTTCTAATAGAAATTTATTCTGTTCAAGGGAGATAATTTTGGGGATGTTTCTAATAATGTTATCCTGGGCGTCTATATTCCTTTCGCCTTGTCTACTGAAAAATGTTCTCAAAATACCTTATCGCCTCCTTGGCTATACCTTTAGGTTCATCGATTACTTCCCCATTCATAAGTTTAATGGAGGTGATCTTGTTAGCAATTCTCCTGTGTTTAGTACTATTGTGGAAAAATTTGGTATTTCTGTCCCCAGCTTCCAACCATGTCTCCCTAGATTTCTGTCTCCAAAATATTTCTTCACTTGCTAATACCTCTTCATATTCCTTCATCAAGCATTTTTCCTGCTCATAAAGGGAAGCATCCATTCCCTTCGCCATTACTTCATTTAAATTTCCAGTTTTTCCTCCAAAGAATTTTTGTTTGTGAAAATGTTCCCAAAATGATCGGCGTTCCATGCTTTTAATTTTTTTTTTTTAATTTTTAATTTATTTACCACCTGATATAACTTAGATCCAGATACCCTAATTTCCTTCCACCATTTTTCAATCATATTCAAAAAACCCTCTTTCTTAAGCCACGTTTGTTCAAATTTAAAAGGGCAATTATCCGGTTTACCCTCTTTGATTATGTTTAGTATTACTGGGTAGTGATCCAAACCTGAAATGGGTTTAACATCAGCAGATACAATGAATGGTAAGTCTGCCAAGTTACCATTAATTAAAAATCTATCAAGTTTCTCAGCAATAAAGCTGAAACCCTTCCTCCTATTATTCCAAGTAAAAGCATCCTTTGGAGTGCAGACCTTGAAGAGGCCATTCCTATTAATCCAGTTATTAAAGATCTTAACAGCATGGGGGAGTCGTTGAAGGCCGCCCCATTTCTCTAATGCTTTAGTAATTATATTAAAATCCCCTCCAATGATTGAAATCACACCTAAACAATCTTCCAACTTCTTCTCAATTTCCTTCCATCCTCTTTCCTTCTCTAGATCTAAAACATAGCGATGTCTGGAGACTCTTAACAATTCCACAACTCCAATTTACGTGATCCTCTAATTCAGTGAGAGACACCGATCTAGGATCCCAAATGAATCCCAAACTTCCAGAAGCTTCTCTGGCTGGAGCTCCCCAGAACTCTCTGAAACCCAATGTTTTTTTAAAATTCGTTATTTCTTTATTGTCCAGTTTGGTCTCTTGTAACATAATTATGTTAGTTTTAGTTTGAGATATGCAGCGTTTTAAAATTCGCTGCTTGTTAGGGGCATTTAATCCCCTAACATTCCAAGTTAGGACATTCATGGCGACTTGGGAAGGAACTTCCCCTTCCCTGCATTAAAAATGGTCATCAGTTTAACTTGGCCAGCAGCACATCCATCCAATAATCTTAATTCCTGATTTGATTTCCTTCCCCTTTTCTTATTAGATTTGGCACAGTCAGGGGCTTGCAAACTGGGAAGAGTAGCTGCAATCCCAAGTGTTTCCTCATCGTTAAGCTCTCTATCCTCAAGATCTAACAAGAGATTACCAATATCAATTGGATCCTGATCATCCCAACTCTCTAGACATCCTTTGATCAACAATTCTCTTTGTCTCAAGAGTTCCTCCTTGTCACATATTTTATTCATAAATTGGTCCATTAAATCGTTAACAACAAATTCACACAAATGTTCGGTCAATAATCTTACTTCTTCCTCCGTATCTGAAGACGCTTCATTGTTGATATTAGTAGGAACAACCTCAACCTGGCTTTGAGCAGCATTTAAGATGTTATTACATGTATTAGTAGTATTTTCTTTGCTTATTTCCATCAGATTTGGAACTGTCTGAGATACAATATGAAAACCTCCTTCATTCTCATTAAATTTAACAGAGATGCCTCCAATTAAGACCTTTGATTTTAAATTCCCTTCCACTATTTCCCCTTCTTCAATATCCTCTGCTGGAGACATAATCTTCACAGCAATAGGGGAGACATTGCTCTCAATGTGAGGAGAGACATTCTTCGAGTCCACTTTAAGTTTATCTTCCATTTCTGTGATAAGTTCTGATTGTAGTAATACTGGTTTAATAACATAAGTATCCTTCCAGCATTCAATAGTAATCGGTTTAAAAGTGCAGGTGTTAATGTCCATATTGACAATAATCGTGCTATCAGATTGGGGTCTTTTAGTTACTACCATACCTACATATTTTCCTATCTTATTACCTATGTTTACAAAGAAATCTGTGCATATCAATTCAACAGGAATGTTCGGCAAAAGAATAGCCTTATCAATTTTTTTAAAAATTAATTTTTTTGGATCAAAATTTGGGATCCAATCAATAAAAGTAAAAATGCAGTTTTTGAAACTAGGGCTTTTTGAATTGAGAAATTTATCCTTTAATTCTATACTATTGCATTTAACAAGAAAAAAACCATATGAGAGAAGAGCAGTACTTACCTGTCCTTTATATTTCTTTTCAAACCAATCAACAATTTCACTAATAGGTGTGCCATATCCATTCCACTGGGCGAAAATTGCGAATTTTTTGCATAGCATTTTCATCTTCTCAATCTTCCCCGATTTCATCTGAATAACATTTGTCACATTCGTCGTTGTATTAGAAATATTTGTTTTACTCCTGGAGGGAGACAAACCTTTCTCATATCGTTCAGCGGATGATCGACAATTCGGAGAGTGTTGCCTTTGGTTGTTGGCAATGTGAGTCTTTTGCGATAGTCCTTGATTTTCACGGGGTAAAATTGAAGGATCGAGAGAGGAGGGCAGGCCAGGAAGATCCCAATGAAGTACATTAAAGGTATTACGCAGGGGAATATCAAAATCTTTTTTCACTTTCGGGTGCACAAAACGGCCTGAACCCAATCTCTTCTTTGTTTTAACCTTCATCCATTGATTAGTGTTATCTTCTGTCCGATCAGCATTACAGATTGAGCGATGCATCAAAGATGTCGGGATTGGCCCAAATTTCACTTCATCTACATATTTTGATCCAGAGAACTTGCCAATATTGTTGTAGGCATATTTAGATTTCTCAAAAAAGGAGAATTGTCGATCTAATTTTTCCACTGAGAAAGAAGCCAAACGCGGTCTTGAGTAGTTGAATGGAACCCTCCAAGAAGAGGAACAGAGGCCTCCTTGGCTCCAAACTTCCGCATTGGAAAAAGCTGCAGATCTATTTCCTAGTTGGAGAGCACCCTTTGAAGAATGAGGAAGCGGAGCTCGTAGAGGACCTGAACCCCTGGACACCTGTTTGTGCGTAGGGTCAGGATGTTGTGGATCTAGATCGCGTAATGGAAATGTCTTAGCCACACAATTCGCACTAGGAAAGTCGTTTTGAAAGCTTTCGAATTTTCGCCGAAATTTAGCAGAGCGAGCCATCTTGAAAACCAAAATTATTTTTCCTTGAAGTCACTTGATTAGTGTTATATTATTAATTAGTATTGTTAATATTATATTATAGATTAACATAGAATTAATATTATATTAATATTGTTTATTATTAATAATATTAATTAATATTCTTTTTACTCATTAAATAATCAATTATATATCTATATTTAAAGTAATTATATATGTATTAAATATATATATATATATATTGATCATATGTCAATATCGGGTCATGACATTCCATTCCCTATTGATCCTTCTTTCCCCTTTAGATATTTTGTGAACAAGGGTCACACCTCTTCACCATGTCTGCCATTTTCAATGGTCACACCATTTCACAATTACCACCCTTCAAAAGAGTCACAACCCTCCATGATTGC
Source organism: Chamaecyparis obtusa (assembly GCA_027943335.1). NCBI lineage: Eukaryota > Viridiplantae > Streptophyta > Pinopsida > Cupressales > Cupressaceae > Chamaecyparis > Chamaecyparis obtusa. The sequence continues at coordinate 63,255 of BSBK01010935.1, forward strand.
TTCCCCTTTGAAAGTTACTTCCTTCTTCTTCTTCCTTTAATGCTTCTTTTCCTATGCTCTCTTTATCTAGATCTTAACTGTCTTATATCTCAAAATAGAACTTACTATGATTACCTTCCTTATGATGATCCCTTCTTCCATGCCTTCAACAAATTACTTTCCCTCCTATTTATGTCTTCATGATAGGAGAGTCACAACCTTCATTATTACAACCTTTCAAGAGAGTCACAACCCTTCATTCTTTACACCCTTTGAGAGAGTCACAACCTTCCATAACTACTCATTTTGAAAGAGTCACTACCCTTCATCCTTTATGCCCTTTGAAAGAGTCACAACCTTTCATAACTACCCTTTAAAAGAGTTACAACTCTGCATCAATTCTTTCCATTCCAACCTTCTTCCATTACTCCTTCCTTAGTTCCTTGTAATGTCCCCAATTGGAGGGGTCAAGCAATAGGGAACTTTTATCTTATCCTGACTTCTTACTTGGTCAAATAGTTGAATTGGTAAAACCAAGTCAAGTTATTTTACCAAAATATTCAATGCTATTTCGGATATGAACTTGTGCAATATCGATATGGACTTCTAGTACTATCTGATATTTCAATTTATTAAATATGCTATGAGTGTAAATCTGTAATGTCCCTTATAAACAACTTAAGTTTGCCTTCAATCTAAAGGCCTGCAAGAAACCAATAATTTCTAGAGATTATATCAAATAGTCTAAATAGTTATAGAAATTTGTTATGTCACCTTTGGTTATGTTCACGCTTGAACTTATCAACAATAGACTTGATTGCTGAACAACTTATACATGGATAGACGAGGTTAGGATCTAATCAATTATATTACCAAAAACCCAATTCTGACATGAATTTTAGGAAATCTGTTTTGAGTACTGAATCGATAATGAGTTTTACAAGAATATGTTCTTGAATGATGTTGCGATCCCACTGAGTTTATAAGGGTGTTGGTTGCTGATGTTTTATTTCAAGTGATCTCTCTCCCCCTTCCCATGTCCAATGGGTTATCTTCTTATACCATGTGTTTGCAGTGATAAGGCGTGTGGTAAAGGACATGTCTCCTATAATCGCCTTTCTTCATTACTTAATCACACTATTCCATAACCGATTACTTATCTTATGTATATTGATTAGTTCTTATCTTCATTAATCGATGTCTTATGGTAATAGATCGCTGCATAATTATGTACTAAGTAATCGTTGCTACCATAGTCAGATTGGGTTTGGATATTTATGTTGGCATTATTGGTAAGCATGCAATCGGTAAAGGATAAAAGATTGTTGGCATTACTGGTAAGCATGCAACTGGTAAACAATAAAAGATTGTTGGTATTACCGGTAAGGATGCAACTGGTAAACAATAAAAGATTGTTGGCATTACCGGTAAGGATGCAATTGGTAAATGATAAAATATTGTTGGCATCACTGGTAAGGATGCAATGGAACGGTAAAAAGACCCACCGGTAATAACCAATGATGTTGTCATTGATGTCATTAATGTCTAAGCTAACAATGTCCAAATACTAGGGAATAAGTGACAAGACAAAATGTTTAGGAAACCGGTGACACGGTGATGAGCTCAATGTTGTCCAGTAATTCACTTACTGCTCAGAGAAGCGACCGGTGAAGTCAATGACCAGAGTAGTGACCGATGTAGACAGAGAACAAAGAAGTGACTGTTGAAGACAAAGAACAGAATACTGCATAAGGAAAGGTGTAAACTGGTCACCAGTGATCGTTAAGATATCATTGAGATCGGTCAAAGGCATAGTTGACAGACATTGAAGAGACTCTTCTAGCAGGATTTTCTGTTAAGGAAAAGACAGGTGAAAGGCACTGTTGAAGGCTACTGAGGAGATTTTTTTGTCGTGATTTATTGCACAAATCATGGAGGAATTTCTTTTAAGGGAAAGTATGTGACATGCATCTAATGTTTGCTTTAAAAGACTGAAACACGACTGAATGATGGATTCATGGCGGATCTTCTATTAAGCGAAAGATTGTGACACACATCTAATGTTTCCTCTCATGACTGAAACAAAACTGGATGGTGGATCAAAGAGAGATCTTCACGAAGATCGCAACAACAAAGGGCGGGAAGATCTTTCTTAATTTGATTTGAGCGACATGCGCATCTTTTTCATTCTGTACAGCTGTCCCACGTTCTGCATGAAGTACATTTATTCTTCAGTTAGGGAAGAAAATCATTTTCCTTCATTCTACCAACAATAAAGAGTGAAACTGCACACTGATCAAAGCTACTGTTGAAGAAAGGGAAAAGAAGAAAAGAAGAAGAAAAAGAAGAGACTATGCAAGGAAGCACATTGACTTAAAGAGAGCATACCAGTGGTGTCTGTTGATGACTCTCAATGAATGAAACAATGACCTTATCAAGCTCCACAAAGCCACTTCAAAGGATCAACCCTTCTATTTCTATCTAACAATTGCAATAGCCAAATCCCAGTATCTGGGTGGACATTAACAGGTCCCTTGTACTAAATCCCTTAATCGGGTGACATCTTGTTGATGTTTTAGTCCTTTGACAAGGCAGGCTTTAACAAGTCTTATTCAAAATCCCTTAACTGGGTCGCACCTAATAGTGTGTTTGTAATCCCTTAACATGGAAGGCTTTTGATAGGGCGCACTTCAGAAGAGTGCAAAATTTGTGAGTTTCTACTCACACCATGGTTTTCTCCCATTTTGGGTTTCCACGTGATATATCCGGTGTCCTATGCTCCTGTGATTTTGTGTTCATTTCTTTTATAGGATATGTTTTGCATGCAGTAATAGTTAGTGTATCTAAGAGTGTCTTCAAGTTTTATTCGGTGCTGATTCGCCCCTCCCCTCTCAACACTGGTTGGGACCATCAATTTACTATACACGTTGTCTCTAACTATCGCATACATCGACTCTTCCTTGGTCGATATTCTTTGACCGTTCCTTATTAAATCGTATCTTAGTTTATTTATAAATCACACCCCTAAAAGATTGAAGCTTGTCATCGGATCTGATACATCACTATTATTTCTTGCTAGTCGATAGTCTCCTTAATACAGTTGCAAATTTCTTATTTGGTGTACGTTTCCTTTGCACATGGATATTTTGGCTCAACACTTGCCTCCCCATACAAATACCCCCTATGAGAGGGATTAATTCGCATGGCATGAGATGGCCGGATAAATATTATCTTCAGCTTGCTTCCAAAAACTAATATATATTGGCTATTGTATGAGCACTCCATATTATATGTAGATTGTTTAACCATACCCTCCTCTTATTCAAATTACGATATGTCATTATAGTTGCTACCTTCCTTATTCCATTGCCAAGACATTATGGTTCTGTCAATATCTCTGACAGCAAAGTAGATATTTAAATTGGTTGTCTTTCTCCCATAAAGACATTGATGTCTATTTTCAATGGACAATAGCTTCCATGTGGCAATTGTAATGCAGCTGTTATATAAGAATGGTGGGCTCTAATGTAATCTTCTTTATTATTACCATCTCTATTTTATGTCTATATTTATTTTTTATTTTTTTATAGGGAATAGGCCGTGGCCAGTAATTTATTTTATTGATAAAAACTAAAAGTACAACTCCGTTCAGTGTGGGCACCGGTAGGAAAGAACGGAGTAAAGAAAACCTTCGGTCTTGTCCGAAATCTGTAAGATCCTGTGCATTAAGAAGTTTTACAAATCTCACTACAATAGGTCAGTGACCCTTATTTTCAATAAAGACCATACCTAAGTTTTGTGGCTCTAAGTTGTAGGATCATGATCTTTGTCACATAGATACCTTTTACATTGTAGATTACACCTAAATTATTACAATATGTTACTCCATTCTTCACAAAGAGGTTAAGGGAATGATACATTATACAAACTTGATATTGACATTGACATATACATTATACAAATTGTTATTTCATCTTTTTCACTCGACCAGCTGATAATGAAAGAGTGAAAAAAGTTCCTATCTTCCTTCTGTACTCATTGCTCCTACAATTACCTGAAAAACAAACCGACACCATTCCCATCTTGTGTTTCTTGTTAGTCAAAGAAACCATAAATAATTTTCATTGCCCTGCATCACTTCTGGTTAGAGCTCTGTCTATAAGATAGATCAAAGAAGATAAACATCTTAATCATCATCATGGAATCTGCCAATAGCTGTTAAATTGAAAATTTGTATATTATATATATGCATATATGTATATATATATTTGTCCTTTTATATATAAACATATATGTATATATATGTGATTCTATACCTTAAATTAGTGAGAAGAATGCCTCTCTGTGTTAAAGTATCTACTAAGTCGTATTAGCTTTTAAAGAGAGAATCCTTTAGAATCATATCGTAGAAAAGAATCTTAATTTGACACAGTGGAATGCTCCATGGGCAAACAATAGTATTACCCTTAGACCTTTCATTAGAACAAAACCTACCAGATAAGTCTTTAACCCTGACATTCAAATAGTAACATGGTAAGTGTCCACAACATTAACCAGTACCCATCAATCATTGCAAATTCTATATATAGTATTCCAATCTTAAGTAAATTTTTGGTTTCAAGCCCATATCGAGACATTGTGAGATAGGAAGAGCATTCCAAAGAGTCATTCTAATTAGCCATACAGGACTTGCAGGGGTTGAATAGTGCATACCATATTTATAGGATAGCATATTAAGAGCTTAGTCAGTCATAACCTTTGATCTATTACTTGGGTGTCCACATCAAATTGGCTGAAATAAGGCCAAGTGACTCGAGCAAAGCAGTGTATTTCGAAAGGTGTATACATACACATAAACATTTGATTATATATGTAACGGAAACATTCGTTATATGTTTAAACAGGATAGATTTTCCAACCTAAAATATCGCAATGCAAACATATTGAGACCATAATCAATAGAGCAGTTTCAATGGCTAGCCTTGCTTGATGATAACAGAGAGACCCTCAATGCTTAATAATCTTGATAGCTGTCTTAGCTATATTAACAGGTAAAACATATCGAGAATACAAGTTCCTCCCCATAGTGGCTGTAAAGATTTACAAATAACCAACCTCAATTCACCTTCAATGACTTCAAATATACTTGAAATGCTATAAGCCAAATTATCTAGGTATATGTCTCCATATCCTCGCAAATAAAACTGAAAGTTTGCTAACCAAGACAAACTTCATAATGGAAACCAATGTTAACTATTGTTCCTTGATCTTCCAACACCCAATACTTACCTGGCCTTTATACATCCACGTTGATTTGAACAAATTGGATTATGGTTCTAAGCCACTTCTCAAATAAAGCAGAGAACAATATTTGTAAAACTAAAAGGAATTGAGGAGGCAAACGAGCTAGAATAATCTAAGACCATCTGAACAAACCAAATACATTGAATGGATGTAAACAATAAAACCTATACAAGAACTAAGAGCTAAAACCAAGCAGAGGACCATAGAAAGGAAACAAAAAACAAGAATCCAAAGAGACGAGACTAAAACACCCAGAAAAAGGAAGAAGCAAAAGCTTCACAGGCAGGAAACAGAATATATATATATATATATATATATATACATATATATATATGTACATATATATATATGTACATATATATATATAGATATATGTATATATATATATATGTACACATATATATAGATATATGTATAGATATATATACATATATACATGTACATATGTACATATATACATATATATATCTATATATATATGTACATATATACATGTACATATATACATATATATATATATATGATAAAAGAGAGAGAGAGGGCCACACAGCCAAAAAATAGATATAACAGTAGAACGAGAAAGACACAACAAAACAGCACAATAAAGGACAGCAAAGCAAATGCCAAGAACAAGCAGAAACATCAAAACAAAAAATGATTGGCAGATTGGTCAAAAGGCAAAACTAGGTACAACAAAGAGACCAAAAAGAACACAAACCAACAAGCAGCTTACAAAACCTAGGAGACACAACACCAGGGCAAACAACAAAACATAGCCACCCCTAAAAAAATTAGGCTACAGGAAAACCTACAGCCCAAAACTAAGCCCGAGGAAACCGAGAAACCAATGAAAGAAACCAACAAAAGGGACCCCAAAAGGCATAAAAGCAATAGGGGAAAGCAATCCACAAAAAGTCATGAATTTATCAAACCAACAACATCCACCAGAAAGACATCACCTATACAAAAGAACCAAAAGCCAGAATACAGGGAGAAAAGAAATAGAAGAAGAAACCTAAGGCAATACAGACAACCATGGTAAGGCAGAGAAAAAAAGGAGGGGAGAGAGAAAAGAAAAGAAGTCTTGGTGCCAAATCTGTTGAGAGGTCTGAGATTAAGAGAGAAAAGGAAAGAGGGGAGGCTCCTTAGCCAACTACGATTCCATAACTTCCGTCCCTGATGGCATTCCTAGTAAAGAGGCCATCCGGGAGAATATGATAAGAAACTATAGATATAAAGGCCGCTTACTAGTAAAGAGGTCGTTCGAAAGTCACGAAATACGATGGGCACAAACTAGAGGGGGGATCATCTCCGCTAATCCTCTAAGAATCTTGAGCATAACTAGCCAAAACATAACTTAGGTAGAAATAATGGTCCAAACAACATCCTCTAATTTTTATTACGAGGTTAACCATTACAAATCAAGTAATCTTTGTAGAGTAAACAAAGAAAATACACTTAATTTGCAAAGACAAGTCGAAATAAAGCTGAAAATTTAGTGGCTGTAAAGGATACTTACATAGTAATTTTAAAACCTTCCTCCTAAATTTACAATATGATTTGCAAAATTACCATATATACCAAAGGAACTAAAGTTCAAGTCCTTCAATCATATGTATCTAGTATCTACGATAAGTAAACTATATACCCAACTAAGCTATATATTATCTATTGCATTCACAAAACCAACATAGGTCCGCTAGACTTTAAGGAAACTATTTGATCCATGACGAGAAAAACAAAAATGCATACAATCATACTAGACTGCTATCTTAATCCTTGAGACCTTCACATTTGAGAAACCAATCCATTCATTTACAGTCCACATGGAAACGGGTCTTCGACACAGCTAGCAAGAACATCGAGTTGTGTTTGATTTCTTCATGCCTTTCACAGAACTTCCTATAGTCTATAATTTCCAGAATTGGGTAGACCTTGAGGGCCTGGTCCGTAACCCCATATTCACTTCGCTTAGTAATGCAGAGGTCGTTGTCAATACTCTCCAACACCGTGTCCAATTCTTCCAACAAATATCCTTTGAACACAACCTTGTAGAACTCTGCTATCGTCGGCTTATCCCGGCCAATATGAAGAGTCGTAGCAACAAGCAATGCCACAATGTCCGTATTGTGTTTCTGCCTATCCATCAGGTTAGAGAATTCATCCCTTATCACTTTCCGAATAGCCCTATTGATAAGTCTATTGTGAATCTTGACCATCTTACTTATCCTAGACTCAGTAACCTCACCCTAAAAGGACATTTCCCTATTTCCAGGCATCATCCGAGTAGGGGTATCCATTGACACTTACCCAAGAAAATACTAAGAACTCTTAAATCTATCAGCTACAGAAAAACCTAGAGAACACATGAGGACAAAGCTGGACGAATATATAGAAATTTGGCATCGCCTTTAATGTATTAAATGCAAAAAAGGAGAAATGATGAAAAGGAGATTTGCGATTTCCATAACTTGTAATAATTACCGCACAAGACTTATGAGATGTTAATTAATAAGACAAGTGTTCGTATCACAATGCCCATGTGAGATCCATAGATATATTCAACGTAAGGCCATCCTAAAAATCACAAACTCAAAGATCGCGCTTTAATCAGTGAATAAATTAGTTTGTACTTCTGAGGGAATATGAATACATAAATAAAGGAACTAAAAGTTGCCTAAAACATATAAGTTCCTAAAAACCGATAATACATACAAAATATTTTTGATGAATCAGCTATATCAGGTTAGAAAAGTTGTCATCATAGAAAAAGATGTACAAGGATAGCCTCCAATAAGATATTCAAATAAATCTTAATGAGTATCCAAAAGAACTTGAGCTAATTCAAATGACTGACAAAGTTGCTACATTGAGTCCAATTCTCTCGATAAACTGTCATTAGAGCTTTCCAAATTTTCATTATTCAAAAAGGAGTTTGATTCCCATTCCCAGGCACCAATTCTATCTTCCACAATAAAGGTGTCGATCTAGTTTGGAAGCGGCGGTGAGCAAACATGCAAGAAATAGAATAGGAAATCTAGATTCTGATGTAAGGTTGGCTTCCAGTTTAAGAAAACCGTTCAAATCCTCTACCTCCGTCATTGGAAAAGTTGGAACTGCTCTACCTCCAATTAACTGTTGATGGTAGAATCTGGGTTTAGGAATAGTGAGATCTTCTCTGATGTTATTAATCACCACATCCAGATCCTTCAAGTAGGTGCCTTTAAATACTCTTCTACACAAGAGTTCTATAGCAACTTTATTAGGGTCTACTTGGAGAGCGGAAGCTAAAAACATCGAAGGAATATCAGAATTCACCCAGAATTTGTCACAGTTGTGGATAAATTCGTTACCAAGAATCCAGTAGAGAGCTCTAACTACTAGAAAATGTGTTGATAACATAATACTTCTTAATCTTCTGCCATTAATAGGTTCATCAAAGGCAATCTGAGAAAAGGGACCCCTAAGCTTAATTGGAGTGGTCATCGATACAAGACTAGCATAGGGAAATCATGGTGAGAAAACAGAGGACTCGCCGATCTTAAAAGGTGTTGGCTATGCAGATTGAAGAAAGCGGTTTAGTTTCTAGATGAGCAAGCCGAAATGACCCAAGGAAGAAGGAGAACAGCTAGACCTAATAATCCCGCTAAATCTAAATTACATGAGAGCGGCTTATAAGAAGAAATTAAGCCTACCCAACATATAATGTACCCGGAAAAATATCCTAGCCTTTGAGGAATAAAACCCTAGGAGCTTATCCTAAGCAATCCAGTCAATAGCAAAGCCTACCCACTGCCAAATCTCTTCACTACAATACCTCTGTTAGCTAGTTGAAACAACAATTATATTTTGATGGAAATTGTCATTGATGCCAAGATCTGACAGCATGATGTCAAAGAAGAACATCCAGCATAAAGACTAAAAGATATATGAGATCACAGCAAATACTGTATACAAATAATAGAACAGTTATATATATATATATATAAATGTATAGATATTTATATGTATAGCATGTTGAAGATATATTTTAAGACTTATGATTATAGCAAACAAAGAACAGATATGTATATGAATATTAATGAAGATATATGAATGTTAATGAAGATTATCAGAACATGAATGGTTATCAGAATCAGAACAGCAAACAGCATATGGAGATTTAGATAAACAGCGTATATATAGTTAAGAAGACATACAGCACATATAGCAGGTTTTATTACAGAAGTTTAATTATTTGAAAGGAAACCGAAAGTTATTGAAGTCTCAGATTTTATGCAAAGTTATACACAGGAGATGGTATTACACATACCTATATCAATGTCTTAGCGATAGCAAATATTTATATCAAATATGTTTGACAATGGAGCCGTTTGTTTGAAGTTATAAATTGGTGTATCCAAGTCGCAAGGAACCTGAGATCATTTTTCCATTTGGAGGCATAACTTTTAGGCGAGTGACATTTGCATCATTTCGAAAACAGGAGTCAAAAACCAATATGTTTGGTATTGACATTAGAAAATATAAACTGTCAAGATTATACCATGAACGGCAAAGCTATATTAATTGATAGCAATGAAGAATAAGGGCGACTGAGATTATTTGTGTTAAACATAAGATTGTTTTGTTAAACTTACTACAGGATGACATTTGCACCCGAAAGATTTAAGTCAGAGATATGATCCAAAAATGGGAGAATGGACATCAATAGAAGATATGTCTTTACGCAATTTATGGGACGCCAAGCTCGTGCATAAGTATGGGCAACTATATGCGTTTGGAAAGAACGAAATGTAGCTTTACGGTTGGGAAGATAAAATGTGGATAGATTTGAACATTCATCAAGCAGTTTACTTTGCTAGTGCTAAAGTACGGAAGTAATAAAGGAATGCAGCGTTAAAAATATATATATTATTATGCACAGAAAGGATAGTTAATTGTTTTGAGGACTGCAGCACCTTTTAATTCCCGGCCGGTCGCTTCATACAGCAGCTAATGTCAAAAAGAATACATATTAAAGTTTCTTTCTGAATCGTATTCTATCAACAGATTAATAACACAGCATAATAAATGAATATTCAAACAACGGTCGATATATGTATTCGAAGGTTCAAAAGAAGATAAAATACAATGCAGCGATGAGGGTATACATCGGTTAGAAGATGTAATAAAAATAGTCATCCATTATTTTATTATTCCAGCGATTGATATATATCAATGGTTGAATTTATATTATACATCGAAGGTTCAAGACAAGAAGATAAACAATGATAAAGACCAGGATATACAGCGGTTGATGTTTTCAAAGTTTGGTATCGAAGTTGAAAATATCATTTTCGAAGATTAACAATATTATATGCAGTTTTAAATGCAGCAATTGATATTGAAGTGTTTATTTGAAGATAAAAGAAGATTTTCGAATATATATCGCCTGAAGTTTGAGGAGGTCTGCATACAAAAAATTGAGAGTCACAAGTTCCAAAGAGTTGATTTCTGGTTGCTGCGATCACACAGTTTGGTAGGCGTTTATTTCTCTTGGCAACGAAATGTATCAATGCTGGTAACGTCCACTACAGGGACTGTCACGTTAGGGATTAAACGATCAGCTGTGGATAATACTCCACATTCCAATTCATGAAGAGATAGAGATTATTCTTCGATATTGGCTGCAAACGGATATAGTCTAATACTGTTGGTATTAACGGTTATGAATTGGGTATAATGCGTGAGGAGATAGGAGCCATTTGCAAACAGTAAGTTGGATAGAAGACGCCACCAGATTGCTGCGATTCATCTTGCACAATGGAGATTATATTAAATTCAGAATGTCATCTTAAGCCACGCCATTACAAATGCTTGATATGAGTTTGAAAAAATAATTTAATATATAATGATTGCAATGATGCCGTCAAGCATATATTACACAAAGTATTTGATTTGCAATTTAAATTTACAAAGAAAGATTAACTTAGTTTAAGTTAATAATGTTTTAATAAAAAGACACCTTTTCGTATATAAAGGGTCATATCTTTTAAAGAGACACATTGATTCATTTGAAGAAATGAATATATAAATATTCAAACTATTTGTGGAAATAAAATAAGAAGTAAGCAAGTAAAAAGAATAAAAAAAAAAGAGCAGGAAGAATATGAAAATAAAGAAAAGTTAATATACATTCAGATTTTTTTTATGAATATATTATTTTAAAGATATATTTATAAATATCTGTAATCAGCATGAGTGAATAAAAGAAGGGAGCAGAATATAAAGAAGCAGAATGAAATAAAGGGAAGAGAAATATAGAGGATAATTAAAGAATCATATGTGAAGTATATATGTGATAAAAATAAAGAATACATTCAGATCTACAAATTTGAGATACATTGTAGAACTACAGTATGTTTGAGTTTGAAGAAATGTACAGTGTGCTTTGAAGACAATTAGCTAATAGATATAGGGAATGGAAGGAAAACAATAAATATTATTAATTGATTGAGATTATCTTAAGACAGAGTTATGACTACAATATCAGCAGATTGAGGAAGGAAATATTCAGTTTGGTGCGGCAAAATAGAATCCATCATCAGTTGAAGAAAGCAACATTGTCAAGGTGGAAGAAAGTTTTGAAATCAGTGAGTTGGTGCTCAGAATCCGGTCAGGGGGAGTTGGTGCTCAAAATCCGGACAAGGGGAGTCGGTGCTTCCAGTAGGTCGGTGCCTGCGAAGTGTGGGAGTTGGTGCTTCCAGTGAGTTGGTGCTCATAAATTTAGAGGTTGGAGCCTCTAGTAGGTTGGTGCCTACAAAACATTGTAAAAGAACAATATTATATATAAAAGAAAATTATTTTGTGGTTTTCTCCCATATTGGGTTTCCACGTAAAATTTGTGTTCATGTGCATAATTGTTTGTTTGTGAATTTGAAGTTACATTTGAATAAAAGTTTTTAAGCTTAAAATTATTAATATACTGATTCACTCCCCCCTCTCAGTATATTCGTGTGCTCTTCATATTTACTATTCTAAAAATATGATTAACCATTTAATGATTAAGTCCAACCTTCTATCAGAGCTGTTGGGGGTGGGGGAGTCATTCCTCAATAATTAAAACCCGCATACTGCGTGCACTGAAAAAACAAAACCTGTCTATGGAGGTGCTTTTGTCCTTGATCGTGGGGAAAGTTTGCAAATTTTTGCAAAACCATTTCAAGAGCGATTGATAAAGAGATCACAAGGATAAATTCCTATCTCTGAGAATTAAGAACTACTTCCCCTAACACCTGATGCTTATAATCATAATGACTTTTTAATCTCTTCTATGAACAGTAGCCCCTAATCTCCACCTACCTTTTACTTGTCTTTTAATTTGGGGTGTTCATAGTTAACTATCTTTCTTGTGAAACAGGTAGCCCAACTTTTCTATATATACCTTATTTCTAATCAACTTCCAAAGCTAGCATTACCCATGCTCTAGATACTATATCCTCGCATCTAAAGGTTTTCTATTTCAAGCCTTCCTCTATTCCTAGGTTAGCCAATTCATCCACCCTAAGATTGCCTTCTCGATGTATGTGGTTAATTGTGACCTCATCAAAGGATTGGCATAATGTGATAGTCCTTCATAAAATTGAATCTAACGACCAATCAAGGAGGGAGACTTTTCTTAAGGCATTGATAATAACTATTGAATCCCCCTCAATCTCTATTTTTTTGCATCCAAGACTATTACATAATAGAAGACCATCCACTAAAGCCATTAATTCTACCAAGTTATTAGTTCCCTTTCCCATGGGTTTTGCTAACTTCGCTATCTCCACACCCTCTGAGTTGTGAACAAAACATCCAATGCCTGCTCTACCAAGATTTCCCCGAGATGCCCCATCAAAATTGAGTTTGATCCATCCTTTTTGGGGGAGCAACCACTTAAAAAATTTCCTCTTCATGGATGTAGTGTCTCCCCCTTGTCCCACGAATCGCGGGAGTTTAAGACCTATCCATTTTCCTCTCATTTTTCCATCCCAATGGGACATCTTTGTTTCCTTTTTCTGCTTGTCCATGACCCGATTATTGGTAAGTTCTATGATTGAGGTCTCTATCTTATTAAGGAGTTTCTTTACATTCATCTTCTTATCTTGAAATATCCTTGTATTACACTCCTTCCAGAGTTCCCATAAGACAATAGAGGGGGTTGAAATCCATAATGAACCATATATGCTTTCTCTTTTGAGGAGGGGCCAAGCTTGGAGCATTTCCCTAATTGTTCTTGGGAAGGCTGACACCCAACCTAATTGTGAGCATAGCCATGTCTACCATTGTCTTGTAATGTCCCAAAGGTGATTTCATCCTGAGGTGATTTCTGTCCGGAGGTGAATTCTGTCCCGGAGGTGTTTTTGTCCCGGAGGTGAATTCTGTCCCGGAGGTGTTTTTGTCCCAGAGGTGAATTCTATCCCAGAGGTGTTTCTGTCCGGACATGAATTTTGTCCCAGAGGTGTTTCTGTCCCGGAGGTGAATTCTATCCCGGAGGTGTTTCTGTCTCGAAGGTGAATTCTGTCCCAGAGGTGTTTTTGTCTCGGAGGTGTTTCTGTCGCGGAGGTGAATTCTGTCCCAGAGGTGTTTCTATCCCAGAGGTGAATTATGTCTCGGAGGTGTTTTTGTCTCGGAGGTGAATTCTGTCCTAGGGGTGTTTTTGGTTCTGGAGGTGTTTTTGGTTTCAGAGGTGAATCCTGTCCCAGAGGTGTTTCTCTCCTGGATGGTTGCCTGAGGCCATACGGTTGGAATGTCTGAGACCGTACAATGGGAATGCCTGAGGCCGTACGGTGTGGTGGTTGCTTGAGGCTGTACCAATGCCTGAGGTCATACAGTTGGAATGCCTAAGGCCGTACGGTAAGTTACAGGGAAGCGTCCAGATACACACAAATCCTTTTACTCTGATTTTTGAACCAAGTTGTTTTGCAAACGAATTTCAATGCTCAACACTGTGTGGGAACCAGTATTTGCAAATGGAAATAATAGTATGATTATATAGCATTCCAGAATTGCCAGAACCAACAAGAGAATAAACAAAAACCAACGATGCCACCAGTTGCAGTAATGCCAAAGATGCAAATAGATTTCGCAAATGTATACAAAGATAGTGTTTCAGATTTGCTAGACCAGAAACAAACAAAACACAACAGGTTTGGCGCACAGTGAAATATCAGAGTGATATTCCCAACGACAGACTAGGGTGGCTGTGAACCACCGAAACTGCAATAAACCAAATAGGGAGGATCTTTCACCTCCGAAATGGCAGCCAGCAGAATCCCAACAGGAATTCACAAATACAAATAAAATATCAAATCTCAACACGCAAAATGCATCCGACATGCCAGTCATAAATACCCCTTCGGAGAAACTCCCGAGGGTTTACAAAAGAATGCCAACACAGAAACCACTTACAGACAATAATAATAAAAATGGGCCCCTTTTATTAATTAAAGGTCCATTTATAATATTATTTAAATTCTGGGACCAATAATTTATTAAAAATGGGGACATTACAGTCTTGAGAAGGGGCATTCTAAGAATAAGTGATCAATGGCTTCTTCCTCATTCTCACATAAAGGACATCTACTTGGTCCCTGGAAACCTATTTTCCTATATCTTTCAGCTGTTAAAACCTTTCTGTTCCAGACAAGCCAAGTAAAATGTCCTGCTTTGGGTAGACATGCCTTATTGCAGCATAAAGTCACAGGGAGAGCGTCCTTTGTGTTAATCATCTTGGATCTCAGAAGATTATATCCTTCCTTCGAGTTGTATTCCCCACTTTTACTTCCATCCCACACCAACTTGTCCTCTCTTAAATTAAAAGTTGCTTTTCTTTCTGCCAAAATTCTTTTCAAACCTTCGTTTTCCGAGGGGAGGTTGATGTCCTTAAAGTCTTTCCATTTCCATCCCATCCCCGCTTCCTCAAAGGTGACAGTCAATAACTCTCTTCCCCCACCTGACTTCAAGAATATTTCTTGTTGGTCCCAACCGGTGCTGAGAGGGTGTCATGTCCCCTTTTTAGTGACATGTTATTTTTCAGTGGATTTGCCTATCAGGGACTCTCGTAGGCAGATGGTTTTGGTGAGAGAGTCATCTTGGTGATTATTTGGAGATTGGATGGTCTTATTCGCTCTTGGAGAGATGATTTGGAGCTTATTTTTTTATTATTATGTGTTATGCGGGGCCCTCATGTTATAATTTTAAGTTGAGTTGCACTTTTTATTTTATAAAGTTATTTTATTATAAAAGTGCATTATAATGAGATTTTATAATGGATGCTTCTAGAAGTTCTTAGTAACTTCTTAAAAAAGTAAATAAATAGAGGGCTTGGGCATTCATTTGGACATGCTTGATTTGAAGATTCTACTACATTTTCATCTTGGAGCATTTGTGGCACCATCTAGGTCTGCAAATTTTCAATTGATCTTTAGGAACGTAAACTCCTAAGGGTTTGCATAACTGAGGAGGTGAAATATCTTCTGAAGGGTTGCACATTGGAAGTGGTATTCAACTATTTCATGCTGGGCATTATTGAGTATTCAGATTTGGACTGAGTCTTGATATATTTTGAAGTCCTCAGACTTTATTGAGGGTTTGGAATTTGGGTTGTCAAAAAGACTTGTTTTCATCCATTAATCAAGAGGATTGCATTGGCATTATTTGAAGACCATTTCAGTAGTTTTTGTGGCATTTCCAGCATACTGCGATTTTCATCTTGGACCCACATTTTTGTTCATAACTTCACTTGGAGGCATCCTTTGGTTATGGGTATTTGAGGAATCAATTGCTATTGTCTTGGCAATCATTTCTATACGAATTTGGAGACCTTTTATTGCTGCATTTATTTATTATTGACATTCATATCAGAATAGGGGTGAATTTGAAAAAAAATTCAATTTGGCAAGAGGAAAGCTCAAAATGGAGTGATATTGATTGCTTCTTCATTCACACTCCTAGGTGCTTCATTTCAGGTTCATTTGGCACTTATTTCAATAAGTTTTAATGTTGTTTATGTATGAAATCATAGCTGTCTTTGTACTCAGAAAATTCTGAAACTTGTAGTTGAAAGTCAAGAGACTAGGCCATTTGATAAATATTCTTCAAATCAGTTTAATGCTTCAGTTGCATAGAGAGATAAGGCTGCATTCTAATTACGTGATGTTCTTGAGTTGCATGACAAATGTTTGTCAAAATGTCACTTGGCTGTAAGTGCATATGTAACATTGAAAATCCATCTCTATGCATTGGTTAAGGGTCCAAAGTGTCATTTAAGCATCTAGATGATAATTTATGTTTTGATGTGTTGATTCTCAAGCATTGGAAGCTATCTATAGTCATTTAAAAGTACATATCAGGCCGATATTATTAGACCAGCAAGCTGGAAGGTTGCACACGAAGTGTTTGACAATATTCCTTGTCTCACAAGCATATTTTAGATTCTAAGGTGCCAAATAATTTGTAAAATCTGAAAGTTGCAATCTATTGTAAGGGAGTCAATATCTTCATTGAATGAACATATTGGCACTGTTTTGCATCATTGTATTGTGTGGATTTGTTGCTCAACAATTTTCCATATTCAGTCTTTTACTTCCAGCAGTGTAGTTGATTGCTTGCCAATTGTTTGACGAAATTCCATAAGTGCAAAAATCAGAGATTTTTAGTGATCCATTGGTAAGGCTCATTACAGTGGTATCAGAGCCTTGATTCTGCTAGCCTGAGGGAAAATAAATAAATAAAAAAATTCAAATTTATGGTTTCTAAATTCGCTGATGAGGTAATGATTGCTTATGAGGAGTATAGGTCACTTCCAGATAAGACCAAAGATCTTATAGACTTGGAGCAATATATGGAGCAGCAGATGGATTATAACAAAAACAGGAAATTAAAGAAATGTGAGGAGCCAAGTTTTGATAGCTTTTGTAATAATCTCCGGCAACAACTTATGGTTTCACAACAAAGATTAGCCTATCACTTGCAGCAGTATGAAAATTCCATTTCAAGGCGAACTTCATCACAAAACAAGAGGTTTGGGGTATATACAGGTGAAGTATCCAAAAGTCTATCTGATGAATTTGATAGACATGCTGATTTGATTCAAGAAGACACTAGGACAGCTTTGGGGAATGTTTCATCTACCTCAACCTTGCAAGGGGTTTTTCAAGAAGCTTCTACTATAGAGGATAATTCTGATTTTCATGACAGCAGTGACAAAACTTTGCATGAGCAGGAGACAACAGTGTTTTCACATGTGCAAAGTGATCCTATTGAGTTGTCACATGAAGGGACTCTAGAATTGAGTTCTAAGGGTGCATTATGTGATACGGATTCATGTCATGATGAGTTTGATTTTTCAAATCAGACCTTACAAAACAGAACAAAAAATACATTTCATGACATCAAGATTGAAGAGGAGCAAGTGATGGTTGAAGACAAACTAGTCACATTGGAGCAGCTACATGATGATAAGGAAATTTTACAACATAATAACAATATGGGGGAGCCCAAAAATGATATTCACAACATCCCAAAAGTTGTTATCAGCACTAATAACAGTTCTGATTTTTATGACAGCAGTGAGGTTCCTTTGCAACATCATGAGATAACAACTGTTTCACATGAGGGTGATATCACGGGTACTCAGGATGGTTTGGTTACAACAGGTAGTGACTACAACGTAGAGGGCTCAGATGATGATTTTGAGGATGTTGTGCACAATGGTGAGATACTTGGTAGAGATGAGCAGAAATTGAGTATTCATGACTTTGCTGAGAGAGAGTACCAGGCACAGTTAGATGCTTCATCACACAAGGTTGAGGCTGGTAGTACTTCGCATGATTTGTCCAGCCAGCTGAAGGTGACTTCATTATTCCGTCATGATAGGATGCAAGATATGATAGAGGGTCACATCCGGATGATTCAGTTACAGGGCAGACATAAGGGAGTCCAGGCAGAGTCTTCTTGTATTGACTTACAGGCGATTAGGGAAGGAATGGGAACGATGAAGATGAGTTATTTACATCTTCTTTCGGACCGTGACCATCTTCTTAGCCTTGCCGGAGACTATTCAAATGCCTTGAGGAGGAAGGAGGAGGAAGTTAGCAGGCTGTCTCGAGAGTTTGAGGACACTCGAGCCTCTCTGGTGAGTACTCCATTGGCGTTACAGGACGAGGAGAGACATGTGGATGAGCGTGGCATGGAGTTGAGTTTAGTTTCATCTTGCACACTTGATATTCAGCTTTCTACAGCAGGCGGATCATATGTGGTCATTGTTGATAATTGTGATAGTACACCTTGCATTCATATCCAGGATTCAAGGACAGTATCCGACAAGTTTGTGGAGTTAGTTGGTATTAGTCATATTACTCAGGTGAGGAGTTTGCTTGAGTTACCAGCTGATTCTAGTTTACGGATATGGACTCGGGATTGTTATATTAGTGTTTGGGATTCAGTTGACTGGAGATCTTTATCACTTTTTGGTAGCAGTGATTGCTTGGGTGCTATCATAGATTTGATTAGTAGAATGCACGGTGTTGTCCTTTCTTGTGCCAGCAGCTTGTCAGATGTTGGTATTAGTTTCTATACACCAGTGTTGGGAGTTGTGTGCATTTCCAGTCGACCACTCAGGATGCAATGGGCTTATGATGATTCGGGCACATTCGAGTTGTCAGTGATTACAGATGAGTCCCAGGATCGTATTGGCATTAATGACATCCAAGCGGATGCAGTGGACAGTTTTGAGGACTTAGTTTCCTCGACAGTTTCTTTCAGTACGGAGGAGTTGGACAGTGATGCTACAATTTTTGATACTTCGTATGTTGATATGAGCTTTGGAGTTGATTCACAGAGTATGGATGGTAGTACTCCAAAGATCAGTGATTTTGAGTCTACTCCTTTGGACAGTGCATTAGAGGAGGATTGTAGGAGACAGTCTAGCCAGCGCCATCATGTGTCTAGTCAGCTGAGAGTTAGTGAGCGAGACATTGCTATCGCCTGCCAGCATTTCGATGTTGTTCGTCAATTGTTAGCAGTTTATGGATGGGGTTCTCCTACTAGTGATGAGCAGGGAGGCAGTTATTTTTCCTTGACAGAGATCCACTCTTTATGGGAGGCTATCCGAATTCTGAGACAGGATTATATGCAGTTGGTAGCCGACAGAGATTATCTTAGGGAGTGGGGCAGTACAGTGTACGATGCATTATTGGCCAAGGAAGATGAGGTGAGTGAGCTTACTCAGCAGCTCGAGGTGACTTCTGAGATTCTTGAGAGTACACAGTTGGCTTTCAAGGAGTCACAATTTCATTTGGCTGAGATGACCATGGAGTTAGAGCGACTGCAGTCTTTACTAGATTTTGTACAGTCACAGGTTGTGGTGTCTGGTGATCCGAGGATGTCCATGGTCAAAATTGTCAGAGACAGTGGAGATGGGGATGCATCCATCCTCGATACTAGCATTGACATATCGGGTTCTTTTCCACTAGCAGCAGGTTCAGTTGAGTTGGGTACTGCAGCAGATTGTTGTGGTAGGCCTGACATAGTGGTGGTCTCTACTACGGATGGCACGGAGACTAGGGATGTTGTATCAGAGATCATGTGTGATGTTGGTGAGCCGGCAGTTGGCATGGTTCCTGCTAGTGATACTACTCCCTTGGCGATGTCTTCGGAGGTAGTAGTCAGTTCCGGCTTGGTTACTGATCGGTTGCAGTTAGTTTCATCTGGATTGCAGTCTGAGTCACTGACTGAGATTAGCGCATTTTATCGGCATTACGCTGTGAGGTATGCACATCAGTTTACCTATGATGACCATGTTGATGAGATGATGATACGTAGATGTGCCTTGGTTCCTAGTGCTTGTCATCAGTTATGGGATGGTTTGATGCTACGGGATGAGAGTTATGATGAGCATGACATGGCGATAGGCTCTGTGGGTGACAGCTTGATAATACATGACTTAGAGCAGGAGTTTGGGGGTGATGCTTCAGCAGTTGTTATTGATTCTACTCCTTTGGCTATGTCATCTCCTGACTTAGCTGGTGATCAGTTGCAATGGGTTGCATCACCTGTGCATGGCGAGCTGTCGACTGAGGCTGGTTCTTTTAATCAGCATTATACTGCAGGGTATGTTCATCAGTTTGCATTTGATCCATGTGTTGTGGAGTTGATGGCAGGCAGATTTGGTTTGGGTTCTATTTCTTGCTGTTTATCTTGTGATGTCTTTTTGCCATCGGCGATACATGGGAGTTATGGTTATGAGACAGTGGTCAGTGATTTGCAGAGTTGTTTTCACTTTAGGAGGTGTACAATGTGTGGATTCTCCGTACTTGGTGCAGTTTCATTCGGGGGTGTTCACCATTTGTTGCAGAGTTGGATTGTACATTCCGCATAGGCCAGTGGGATGCGTTGATGGTATTTACCATATTGGCAGTTTGAGTTGTCCTCTCTACTTGGGTTCTGATATTTCGAGAGTTTGTTTCTCGTGGGTTCCTGACTGTGGCAGTTGTGATTCTGGAGTTTGTTTGAGCTGTATTTGTCAGTTTGATTATGGGTTCCTCTTGATTATATTTCAGACGACATTGCAGGAGCTTGCGTTGATTGACAGCAGTGAAGATCATGACTTCATTTGGGATCCAGGTGGATTGATTGGTTTATTGTTCAGCCATTGCTTGGGGACAAGCAATTTCAGGAGGGGCGGACTGTCATGTCCCCTTTTTAGTGACATGTTATTTTTCAGTGGATTTGCCTATTAGGGACTCTCGTAGGCAGATGGTTTTGGTGAGAGAGTCATCTTGGTGATTATTTGGAGATTAGATGGTCTTACTCGCTCTTGGAGAGATGATTTGGAGCTTATTTTTTTATTATTATGTGTTATGCGGGGCCCTCATGTTATAATTTTAGGTTGAGTTGCACTTTTTATTTTATAAAGTTATTTTATTATAAAAGTGCATTATAATGAGATTTTATAATGGATGCTTCTAGAAGTTCTTAGTAACTTCTTAGAAAAGTAAATAAATAGAGGGCTTGGGCATTCATTTGGACATGCTTGATTTGAGGATTCTACTACATTTTCATCTTGGAGCATTTGTGGCACCATCTAGGTCTGCAAATTTTCAATTGATCTTTAGGAATGGAAACTCCTAAGAGTTTGCATAACTGAGGATGTGAAATATCTTTTGAAGGGTTGCACATTGGAAGTGGTATTCAACCATTTCATGCTGGGCATTATTGAGTATTCAGATTTGGACTGAGTCTTGATATATTTTGAAGTTCTCAGACTTTATTGAGGGTTTGGAATTTGGGTTGTCAAAAAGACTTGTTTTCATCCATTAATCAAGAGGATTGCATTGGCATTATTTGAAGACCATTTCAGTAGTTTTTGTGGCATTTCCAGCATATTGCGATTTTCATCTTGGACCCACATTTTTGTTCATAACTTCACTTGGAGGCATCCTTTGGTTATGGGTATTTGAGGAATCAATTGCTATTGTCTTGGCAATCATTTCTATACGAATTTGGAGACCTTTTATTGCTGCATTTATTTATTATTGGCATTCATATCAGAACAGGGGCGAATTTGAAAAAAAATTCAATTTGGCAAGAGGAAGGCTCAAAGTGGAGTGATATTGATTGCTTCTTCATTCACACTCCTAGGTGCTTCATTTCAGGTTCATTTGGCACTTATTTCAATAAGTTTTAATGTTGTTTATGTATGAAATCATGGCTGTCTTTGTACTCAAAAAATTCTGAAACTTGTAGTTGAAAGTCAAGAGACTAGGCCATTTGATAAATATTCTTGAAATCAGTTTAATGCTTCAGTTGCATAGAGAGATAAGGCTGCATTCTAATTACGTGATGTTCTTGAGTTGCATGACAAATGTTTGTCAAAATGTCACTTGGCTGTAAGTGCATATGTAACATTGAAAATCCATCTCTATGCATTGGTTAAGGGTCCAAAGTGTCATTTAAGCATCTAGATGATAATTTATGTTTTGATGTGTTGATTCTCAAGCATTGGAAGCTATCTATAGTCATTTAAAAGTACATATCAGACTAATATTATTAGACCAGCAAGCTGGAAGGTTGCACACGAAGTGTTTGACAATATTCCTTGTGTCTCACAAGCATATTTTAGATTCTAAGGTGCCAAATAATTTGTAAAATCTGAAAGTTGCAATCTATTGTAAGGGAGTCAATATCTTCATTGAATTAACATATTGGCACTGTTTTGCATCATTGTATTGTGTGGATTTGTTGCTCAACAATTTTCCATATTCAGTCTTTTACTTCCAGTAGTGTAGTTGATTGCTTGCCAATTGTTTGACGAAATTCCATAAGTGCAAAAATCAAAGATTTTTAGTGATCCATTGGTAAGGGTCATTACAGAGGGGAGGGGCGAATCAGCACCCGCTAAAATTTGAAGACACTCTTAGATGTATTGACTATTACTGCATGCAAATCAGATCCTAAAAAGAAATAATCAACACAAAAACACAGCAACATTCAACACCAAAAATATATCGCGTGGAAACCCAAAATGGGAGAAAACCATGGTCTGAATAGGAACTCACAAATTTTGCACTCTTCTGAAGTGCACCTTGTGAAAAGCCTTCCTTTTTAAGGGATTACAAACGCATTGTTAGGTGCGACCCGGTTAAGAGATTTAGAATAAGGCTTGTTAAAGCCTACCTTGTCAAAGGACTTTAGAACATCTACTAGATGTCACCCAGTTAAGGGATTTGATACAAGGGACCTGTTAATGTCCACTCAAATACTAGGATTCGACTATTGCAATTGTTAGAGAGCAATAGAAGGGTTGATCTTTTAAAATGGCTTTGCAGAGCCTAATAAGATCACTGTTTCATTCACTAAGAGTCATCATCGGGCACCACGGATATGCTCTCTTCAGGTTATTGTGATTCCTTGCACACTTTCCTCTTTTCCTCCTTCTCTTCTATTTTTCCCTTACAATAGCTTTGATCAGCATACAGTTTCACTCTTTCCTCTTGGCACAATGAAGGCAAATGATTTTCTTCATTGATTGAAGAATAAATAGACTTCATGCAGATCGTGGAACAACAGTACAGAAAGAGAAAGATGCGTATGTCACTCAAATCAAATTTCAAAAGATCTTCCCACTCTTTGTCATTGCGATCTCCGTGAAGATCTCTTTTCTATCCACCATCCAGTCGTGTTTCAGTTATGAGAGGAAACATCAGATGCGTGTCACAGGCTTTCCCTGAATAGAGGATCCATCATGAATCTGTCATTCAAGTCGTGTTTCAGTTGTTTAAAGGAAACATTAGATGCGTGTCACATACTTTCCCTTAAAAGAAAATCCTCCATGATTTGTGCAATAAATCACGACAAAAGAATCTCCTTAGTACCCTTCAACTGTGCCTTTCACCAATCTTTTCCTTAATAGAAAATCCTGTGTGATCTGTGCAACAAATCTTAGTAGAAGAGTCTCTTCGGTGTTCGTCAGCTTTGTCTTTCACCGGTCTCAATGATATCTCACCGACCACTCATGATCAGTTGACACCTTTCGTTATGCAATGTTCTGGTCTCTGTCTTCACCAGTCACTTCTCGGTTCTCTATCTATACCAGTCACTACTCCGGTCATTTACTTTACCAGTCAGTATCTTCACCAGTTATGAACTCTTCACTATGTCTTCGGTATCCTAGCATTTAGACATTGTTATCATAAACACCAATGACAACACCACTGATTAATACCGGTGGTCTCTTTACCGGTTGCATCCTTACAGGTAATGCCAACATTTCTTGACTAGGCCAAGTTGACTTCTGTCTCCACAGTTTTATAACCTCCCCAAGAATCCTGCCAAAACAGGGCTTCTCCTTCCCCGAGAATCCATGTAAGTTTTTCCTAGATGACAGATCTGCAATCCATCATAAAATTGCAAATCCTCAATCCCCTAGGAGGTGATTTTTCCCTAAAAATGTTAATAGGGTCAGATTTATTGATATATTTCTTTGCTAGAATCCTAGCCCATTTAAGGTGGGGGTTTCTAAACATTTTCCAAACTAGCTTGGCTCCAAGAGCTTTCCCTCGGAGTTTGATGTCCTTAATCATTGCTCCCCCTTCATCTTTTGGTTTGCACACCTTGTCCCATGCAAATAGAGAGATCTTTCTCTTATCCCCTGTTCCTTGCTAGAAGAAAGTGCGTAAGAGTTTGCTCATTTCTTCCCTCTTGTTTCCTAGGAGGTCAATACAAGATAGTTGATATATGGGTTGGGTCAAGAGGACTACTTGAATCATAGCTTCTCTCCCTACTGAGAGTCATTTTCCCTTCCATGAATCCATTTTTTTTAATCTTTTATGTTGTCTGTTCCCATAGTTTTGTGGATTGTGTTTGTGTCTAGAGGAAGTCCTAAATATTTACATGGTAGACTCCCTTTGTTAAAATTTAGAATGTGGGTTATTTGTTGGTCTAAATCAAGATGGGTATTAAAAAAGATCTCTGACTTTTCAGGATTAATCTCTTTCCCTTATGCTATTTTATATTGATTTAGGATTGTTTTCAATGCTTTGGCCTCCCCAATAGTGCTCTAACCATATATCATAGTATCATCCACAAATTGCTAGTGAGTTGTAGGATCTAAGTCATTTGTAATCTTGATGCCATTAATTGTTCCTGCATCCCGAGCATTATTTAATGATTGCCCTAATGCTTCTTCCATCAAGATGAAAAGAAAAGGGGATATCGGATCCCCCTGTCTGAGTCCTCTATTGATCCCGAAAAATCCCTTAGGTGACCCATTCACCAAAATTGATAATCTAGGAGTAGAGAAGCATTCATGGATCAGGTTGACCCATTGTCTAGCAAACCTGAAGGCTTCCAAGCACTTTCTCAAAAAACTCCAATCCACCCTATCATAGGCCTTTTTAATATCCAATTTTATTAACATGCTAGGTTCTAATTTATTTTGAATTGAGTGTATGGCCTCTTGTGCAATTATTACCCCGTCGTAAATAGATCTTCCTGGAACAAACCCTGTTTGTTCTTCACTAATTAAGTTGGGAAGTAGTTTTTGGATTCTAATCACCATAGTTTTAGTAAATAATTTATAAAGAGTATTGCAAAGTGCTATAGGTCTGAATTCATTGAAAGTTTCCGATTTCTCCTTCTTTGGGATTAAAGCTATGAAAGTATTGTTTACTTCCTTAAGAACTTTACCTGAGTTTCGTATTCCCTCTAATGCTTCTGTTACCTCTTCCCCTATGAAGTTCCAACATTTCTGGAAGAAGCATGCAGGAAACCCATCAAGCCCTAGAGATTTGTCGGGTTCATTTGCTTAAGGGAATATTCTACTTCTAGTATAGTCTTTTTGCCCAATAATTTTTTATTTTGTTCTTGGGAAATAAGCCTGGGGACGTTTTCTATAATGTTTTCCTGTGCATCCTAATTCAAAAAATCCTTTTTGTTGAAAATTTCCTCAAAAAATTGAACCACTTCCTTTGCTATCTCTTCAGGGTCTTCCACTTTTTCTCCTACTTTGTTTTTAATGGATGTAATCTTGTTAACTATTCTCCGTTGCTTAGTGTTGTTGTGAAAGAATTTTGTATTTATGTCACCTACCTCTAGCCACGTTTCCCATGACTTCTTTTTCCAAAATATTTCTTCTTTAAATAGGACCTCCCCATACTATTTTAGCAATTGCTTTTCATTTTTGTATAAGACAGTGTCCATCCCTTTTGCTATTACCTCCTCATTCAAGTTTTCCAATTTCTCTTCCAATGCTTCCTTATTTTCAAATTATTTCCAAAGTGTCTCACATTCCAAATTTTAAGCCTCTCCTTGATAATTTTAAGTTTATTTACTACTTGGTAGGTTTTGGACCCATCTATCTCTAGTTCTTTCCACCATCTTTCTATCATTTCTAGGAAGCCATCAGCCAAAAACCACATCTTCTCGAATTTGAAGGGGCATTTGTCTCGCCTTTTATCCATCATAATCCTAAGCTCAACTAGATAGTGATCTGAACCAGATATAGACATTACCTCTGATCCCATGGTAAAAGGTAGTTCTACCAAATTCCCATTGATTAGGAATCTATCTAGTTTTTCCGCTATGAAGCTAAAGCCTTTCCTTCGATTATTACAAGTAAATCATTCCTTAGATGTTTCAATTTCTAATAGTCCATTCTAGTTTATCCATTCATTGAAGTCTTCTGCTGCCTTTGAGAGTTTTTGTATCCCTCCCCACTTTTCTGAGGTTTTAGTAATAGTATTAAAGTCCCCTCCTATAATAGATACCTCGTCATTATATTCTAACATCTTTTCTTTGATTTCCTTCCGCACTTTCACCTTCTCCAAATTAGGAATGGGTCCATATGCATTGAAGATTCTAAAACTTAACTTTGATTGAGAGCTTCTAACTAGACCACAGCTCCAATTTACATGATCCTCAATTGTTGTGATTGTCACAACTCTTGGATCCCAAATAAATACTAAACCCCCTGAAGCTCCCCTAGCCGAAGAGCCCCAAATTTCTCTAAAACCTACTTTTTTCTTTAAGTTATCTATATCATCCTTATCTAATTTAGTTTCTTGTAACATTATGATTTTTGTGTTTGTTTTTTATATGCAGCATTTTAAGCTTCACTACTTGTTAGGGGCATTTAATCCCCTAAAATTCCATGTAAGGACATTCATTGCGCTTTGGGAAGGAACTTCCCCTTCCCTACATTAAAGATATTGGTTAATTTGATCTGTCCTTCTGTACCCCCATCCCTTGTTCTCAATTCTAGAAGAGATTTTCTGCCTCTCTTCTTGTTAGTTCTAGTGCATTCAGGGGTGTTCTTATTAGGCTATGTTGCAACAATACCAAATGCTTCATGTTCTTTCTATTCTAGATTCTCCAGTTCTATAAGAAAATGCTCTAATTCAATTTTTTCTAACCGATCATCTCCTTTCAGACGGTCCTTAATCAACAGCTCTCTTTGTCTCACAACTTCATCTTTGTCACATATTTCATCCATAAATTGCTCCATCAAATCATCGACCACTAAATTACACAGATGTTCAACGATAATCCTAACCTCTTCCTCCACCCTAGCTGGGCTATTCAACCTATCTTCTATGAGGCCAGTTGATCTGAATGTTCCTACCTCATTTTCCATGTATATACTTGCTTGCTCACCTTCTTTTTTATCCCATAACAAGACTCGATCACCAATTTGAAATTCCCTCTACCTTTCTTATTTGTCAAAAAGCTTCTTGACTTGCTGCTGATGTGCAATAAGACGGTCCACCACTTGAGTTCTTTGTTCTTCCAATTGGTGCAAGAACATGATTCTTTTATCCAAAGAACTCTCATAAGTTCCTTCTTCAATGGCCTTAGCCAATTTAAGAGCGGGAAGCTCCAAAGTTATGGGAATTTCTGAATTTAGGCCATAAAGAAGCTGAAATGGTGACATACCAATAGCTCTCTTTGGTGTAATTCTGTCCGCCCACAAAGCATCAAACAAAGCTTTGTGCCAAGATCTTTGATTATCATCCACAAGCTTGCAAATGATAGTAACCAGATTTTTGTTACTAGATTCAGCCTGACCATTTCCTTGCGGATAATAGTCGGATGAATGTGAAAGAGTAATACCATGTTCAAAACAAAACTGAGTAATTTCTGATGAAGAGAAAACTGAAGCATTGTCTGTCACAATCTTATTGGGTATTCCAAAACGAGAAATAATATTCTCCTTAAAAAATGAACATACTACTGAAGACATAGCATTCTTTACTGGGATTGCTTCGACCCACTTGGTGAAGTAATCAGTTGCAGTCAAAACATACGTGTGTCCTGCAGTAGATGGTGGATTGATAGTTCCAATGAAATCAAGGCCCCATTGCTGAAATGGTTCTTCAATCACCACTGGCTTGAGAGGTAATGTAGCCAGTTTTTGCTTTCCTACAAACTGTTGACAACGATCACATTTGCGTACCCAACTGTATGCATCTTGGAAAAGAGTTGGCCAGTAGTACCACGCTCACAAAATCTTATGAGCAGTCACAAGTGCTGAAAAGTGCCCACCACAAGCCAAATCATGAAATGATTCTAACAATCTGTCTTGTTGTACTTTATCCACACAACAAAGAAAAATACCATCAATGGTACGCTTATACAATCCACTGCCCCAAAGGACAAAGTGAGCAGCTCTCAACTTTAAACTTCTCCTTTGCTTGTAAGTCAAATGAGTCGGACACTCGCCATATGTGAGAAAATATGCAATATCACAATACCATTCATCAGTTGTACTTACAAACAAGACCCTGGGTAAATCTTCAGGAGTTACCTCTTCTGGTTCATTTTCAGCCATAAGCTGACACAAACCTTTACCACGAACTAACTTCATTGATTTGATTTCAATATCATATTCCTGAATCTTGGCAATCCAATTGCCTCTCTTTGTCCCAAATTCCTGTTGCGTCAAAATTGACTTGACGGTTGTATCAGGAACCAACACTTCAACGTGAGAATTGAGAATATAGAATCTAAAATATTTGACTGCCTTTACAACTGCAAAAGCATTTTTCTCCATCAATGAATACTTCAACTCATGAATGCGATAGGAGATTCTATATTTTCGGTATTCTTCTGCATGAGAATAGCTGACATAGTATGCTCGGAAGCATAACTATACATGATAAAATCTTTAGTATAGCCTGGATAGACTAAAACTGGCGCTTGAGCAATTGCTTCTTTCATTTCCTTGAAAGCAGCCTTTCCTTCAGCACTCCAGCGAAAAATAGACGCTCCTTTCATCATATTTGAGATATGACGAGTCTTCTCTGCGAAGTCTGGAACAAATCTCCGTAGGAAATTCACCTTTCCAAAGAAAGAATGAACCGCAGTCTTACTTGTGGGTAATCACAAATTTTGAATAGATTTGACTCGTTCAGGATCAATTTTTATTCCTTCTTTGGACACAATATGTCCAAGAAGTTTTCCCTCTATAACCCCGAAGATTGACTTTTTAGGATTAAGAGAAATTCCGTGCCGCCGACACCTCTCCAACACTTGACGCAAATTATATACATGGTCTTGCCTTTGCTTAGAGAAAATGGTAAGATCATCAAGGTAAACCGCAATGAATTTGTCCTTGATATCACGGAAAGCTAGATCCATTGCGCGTTGGAAAGTAGGGCCTGCATTGATCAATCCAAAGGGCATCCTGTTGTAAGAAAAAGTACCCCATGGAGTTGTGAATGCGGTTTTATACAGATCATCTTCTCTAACTTCAATTTGATTGTAGCCAGAAAATCCATCAAGCATGGATAACATCTGAGAACCAGTCACTGTTTGCAACACATGATCCATGATTGGCAAAGAATAATTATCCTTCAAGGATGCTTGATTCAGATTATGAAAATCCACACAAATGCGAATTTCACCATTCTCCTTACGCACTGGAACAATGTTAGCCACCCATGTAGAATGCTGGATTGGGAAGATTATTCTTGCATCTAACATCTTCTAAATTTCTGACAGAATAGTACCAAATATTTTAGGATTATACTGACGCTGCTTTTGCCTGAAAGGAATAGTTCCAGCTTTGAGAGGAATATCATGTTGCAATATTTTGGGACGAAAAGCTTTCAAATCATCATATGAGTACGCCAAAACATCAATGTACTCACGCAAAAGATCAATGAATTGACCTCGTTCCTCAGGTGTACATCACTTTCCAACGTTCACAAACTTAGGATCACTTTCTGACCCAAGATTATATTTCTCAAATTCCATAGCAGCGCTTGGTCCAGCTTCTTGTTGATTTTTGACATAACGATCATGTTTATCAAACAATCGTTCTAGAGAAACCAAGCCATGAGGAATTTTATTCCCTTGCAATTGAATGAATTCTTCACCAATATCAAGATCTTTCCCAGAAATTTTCTCCCTAGGAGGAGAACTACTACCTTCAAAATATAATTCCTCAAAATTTTCTCGTCTCCAGGAAATTAATAATCTGGTTATCATCATTGAAGACTTGCCAATGTTCAGAATTATCAGGAACACTTGGACGAAAAACTAACTGAATAGAATATCTATCCTGTTTAAAGCTATTATGAGCAATCAAGAGAGTTGCAGATACAGCAAGAGAATCAGCTTTATCATTAAATTCTCTTGGGACCATAGAAATATTAAAAGAATCAAGGCCTTCAATACAATCCAAAACCAGGTTTCTATAATGCTTCAGCCTTTCATTCTTTGTTTGATACTGATTGCGAACTTGACATACAACAAGCTCAGCATCTCCTTGAGCATGCAAATTGCGAATTCCCTTATTTAGAGCAGCATCAATACCCAATATCAAAGCTTCATATTCAGTAGTGTTATTGGTATTTTCAAACTGTAGCTTGAAAGAATACGGAAAGAACTCGCCTTGTGGAGAAATCAAAACAATTCCAGCACCAGAACCAGTTGATGAGCAACTGCCATCAAACTTTAATGTCCATACTTCATTTGAACTCGAAGTATCTGCATCATCAGTTGAATAAGAACTTACATTATCATTGACTTCCATTTCTTCTCCATCTGTCATAGGTATTTCAGGAACTTGATCAACCACCAGATCTTCAATTGCATCCGCAAACCTCTCATTATCACATGACAACATGGATGCATCTGAAGGCCAATCTTCAGCAAATTCTGAAATTTCTTCAATATGAAGATAATAATTACCCATTCCAACTGACTCAAATAGAATCTGAGCATGAGGATCATTAGACTTAACAACAACATATTTAGTTTCCCTTTCAGGAAGCAGTTTCTGCATATTGCCTTTAACAGGTATTCGTGCTTCAGACATATCCATATTAAGTTCACCACCTACATCCTTACAGAAATTCCGACCAAGCAACATACCATAGGAAGCAGGAACATCAGCAACTAGAACAGTCATTTTGATTTTCTTTTCAGGGAAAGATGCAAATGCAAACTGGGCATCTTTGATTTGCCCCCGAAGAGGCACTTGTTTATTCCCCATGGAATAATAGTTTCCAAAAGTCTTAGTTAAAGTAAGACCTAAGGCTTCAGCTACCTTAGCCGACATAACATTATCAGATGCTTCGGAATCAATAACACAATTACTCAACTTAAAGCCATTGATAAGCAAAGAAATATAGAAAGGTTCTATTTTTCCTAAGACAGATGAAGGGATGGTAACTAAGTTATTGGGCAAAGTTTTAGGTTCCGGAGCAACCTGAGCTTGAGTTGGTTGTGATTCTTTGACAAACTTATTCAATCTTTCCAATTGATCTGGATAGGTTTGTAAATATTCAACCTCAGACATTTGAATCTTTGTCTTCTTAGCATGATCTATAATATCAAATGCTTGAAAAGAACTAGCTAGAGAAGATGAAAAAGCTTCAACTTGAGATTTTGGATTAGACATACTGGGTTTCGGTATACTAGAAGAAATACCAGGAGCATTAGTTGTACTTACTTGGTCTTTTGCTGCATCTTTAGGCAAAGTAGGCAGCGATCTTCCTCTTTTAGCAAGCGTGATAGGAGTTTGCATATCAACATTTGCTTTAGCAGCTTCATCCTTTTGTCTTGCTAATTGTGTCTAGGAACGCGTCATAACTGCATAAGCATGACCAAAGCTCTCCTCAAGATCCTGATCTTCATAATAGACATACCCAATACTAGAGTCGCCAGCTACTCCATCACCTTCATTGCATAAAGCAGCATTATCCTCCATTTGACAATCATCTGGTATAGTACCAGATTGATCATGTTCAAAGTATCCTGTAGCTTGATTAACAGGAGGAGCTTCAAGCGCAAGCCTCTCTGGAGGAGGAAGCTTAGCTTGATTCTTTGCTGCATAACTGTTAGCAGCATTTGGAAATGTTCTTCGAGGAATATCCTTGTATGGAGCATTGAAGGAATTTTGAGAAATTTGCTTTTTCAAAGCAAGCAACTCATTTGCTAATTTTTGTACCATTGGATCCGTACTTCCTGAAGAAGAAGAATCATTGGAACTGCCCTTGGAACGATCTCTTCGAATCTTACCAGCCATGATAAGATCATCTTTGATTTCAGTTGCCAAAACTTGAGCACTTGTTAAGTTGGCAAGGACAGCTCTCCGCAGTAAGAAACTAACCTCTGGAAGTTGAGTGTTAATGAAGAAACATTTGAGATTCTCAGCCGTAGGTTGAGATGAAGCTGGAATATGATTAGCTAACTTATTGAATTTCGCAATGAATTCTCGCATTCCCTCTTGAGCATCTTTCTTCATTTGAGTGAGTTGTGCCAGCAACGCATGTTCATCTTCTGTAGGCTTGAATCGCTCTTCAAATTTGGTCTTTAGAGAATTCCAATCAGTGATTGATCCCGAAGCCAAATTATAAAACCAGTCTGTAGCAATCCCTTGCAAGGTTTCAATAAAAAGCCTTACAGAAACATCTTGATATTCCAAACCAAGCACTCCACATGCAATGTAGAATGCTTTGATATGCTCATCAGGATGCTATTTGCCGTCACCATAGAATTTGGGAAAATTCTTTCGTGATCCTTGTGGCAATGGGTGTATTGGAGTAGTAAGATTCAAAGGACCAAAAGCCGTCCCCCATGGACCCGTAGCAGCCATCTCTGGAAAAGAAAAAGAAATTAGGGGTTTCTGGAAGAACAATGAAGTCTCACTTGGAACGAGACTCCTTTTTCTTGAAGGTGGATAACTGGTAGTTCGTTTTAGAGTAGTTTTCTTGACAAGGAAATCAAGTTTAACTTTCTGGGACCAACTTAGAGTGGTACCTTTTGAATCTTCTCCTTTGGAACGACGTTCGTATACACGATAGCCCTCTAGTGTGAAAAAATAGATTTAGAACAATGGGAAGAATAAAAACTTCAAACGAAAGCGTGAGGCTTTCGAATGCGTTCGATATCCCCAGTAGAGTCACCAAAAACTGTTGGCTAAAATTTTTGTAAGTCACTAAGACTACAACTTACAAAATTGTAGTTTTAGACAACAGTATCATGAGATAAATCTCTCCTCTCAGCAATAGGGGAGGCTCCCTTCTTACCGTAGGTGGCTTCAATGGGTACTTAACTGAAATTACAAAAAGGGGTAGTTCTCTCAATCAATTCCTCTTTTTTCAGGAATGATTCGCGTACAACTGTCACTTTCAAATTCAACAAAAAGAACCTAATTGCTACGATAATACCCGTGACTTAGTAATTGATATAAGAACAACAACTAAGGCAGCAGTTACTAATTTATAGGGTGAATCAACAACAAGGGGCCAAAGTCTCTTGCGATCAATTTTGTTTCAAAGTAATAAGAACTACTAGTGAGGCTCAAAGTCTCTCACTAATAATCCTGAAAATCAAGATAATACTTGAAATTAAAGCTCAAAGTCTTTTAACTCCAAATACTAGCAGCCACTATTATTATAGCAATCCCTCCTCTGTAGCTCAAAGTCTTCCAGAAAATGGATTGAAGCCTCCAATGATGCACACAAGCTTTGCTTTAGAAATGAACTTGGAAAAGATCAAATAATGCAACATAAGAAAACATCATCTAATCTCAAGATTTACAACACAAAGTTTGAAGAATCTTGCTTCCTTTATTCACTCTCAAAAACTCATACAATGAAACTCAAAGTTTTCATCAATTAGTTCTCAATAGGCTCTGCTTGTTTCAACAAAAGATAAAAGAGTATTTACAAAGAGCTCTCTTCTTTATATAGGGAAAATAGAAGAGAAAACGGGAAATCCCAACCACTTTGACTTATTCAACAACTAACTACTTGAGTTATTCTATGTTACAAGCCTTAATGTACTTGTAACTTGATTACATGACTTATACGTACAGGAATATGTTTTCCCATACTTACAAACATTTTATGAATTACATGTAACCTGTCAATCTACCTAAAAAGCATA
This sequence comes from Chamaecyparis obtusa, assembly GCA_027943335.1. Classification (NCBI taxonomy): domain Eukaryota; kingdom Viridiplantae; phylum Streptophyta; class Pinopsida; order Cupressales; family Cupressaceae; genus Chamaecyparis; species Chamaecyparis obtusa. The sequence goes on from BSBK01010935.1 coordinate 97,458, forward strand.
GAAAAAGTGTTCTAAACACTTAGAATATTTACATCAAAGAGTATTTATGTAAGCTTCAAACTTCCATAGACTCATGAATAACAAAAGGGTCTGGGGATCCTGTGTGCCGAGCAACTGCAATTGCCTTCCGCAAAATGTGAGATTTTGTGTACCCAGTTGCTTGTTTCTGTAATTGATTCAAAGATAACTTGCATTCCATGAACCAATCCAATGTAGCCAAACCAAAGTCATCAGTATCTGAATGTGAGCGCACTATCTCTGAAAACCTTGTCACTATGATCTCCCCATCAATCTGCTCATTATGCCCAGAAGAAACATCATAGGAAATCTTCTCAAATTCTTTCACCATATGAAGCTCTTTTTCCTCCCATGATCTTAGAACATTCTGTAAGTCTGTGGTCAATTTACTTAACACTGTTTCCTTGTTAACCATGAGATCAAGAGATTCAAAATATGAATCAGCAGAAGAGATGACATCCAACTGACACAATTTCTCAAGATCGAAGTCCTGTAAAGTCTTCCAGACATTAAGATCATCTCCTAAAATCTGCAACTGCTGCTGGAAGGATGAGATATGCTCTCTGATTTCTCTGACAGTGATACGAATATGCCTCAAGACTTCAAGTGAATCCTTAATCACTTGCGCACCCTGCGTCTCTATCTGTGTTGACCATTCATCCATTGCCTTGGCCTTCTTGTGACGCCTGTCATAGTCTTCAGGATGCGAGACTGAAATCGGAGCAGCATTCTGGGAGTTATTCATCATGCTAATGATCTCGAGCAAGCATGCATTTTCTTCTTTTAATTTATTCTTCTTCTCCCAAAGCTGATCATTTCTTTGAGAGAGCTGCAAGACAGCGTCTTGAGCATCCTGCTGACAACTCAAACGTATCTGTTTCCCCAATTCCACTCTTGTGATCCTGAAATCAGAAGGCTGCACACTATCTGTAATTTCATCAACCAAAGGTTCAGCAATCTCAGCATATTTGGAATTGTCCTCCACCACAATTCTTGAGACTGTCTTTGCCTTCTTGTTCTTGGGAGCTTTTGGCTTAAAAGCATGCTTGAAATCAAAGCCCTCCAAAGGAATCTCTTCGTTCTTTCTTTTCTATGTTATGACAGTGATCCAAGGTGGTAGAGAGAAACAAGAGGAAGTTACTTCTGTAGATGTAATAGCCAAAGTAGTGACTGGATCTGCATCTGCAACCGTGGCAACAAGAGGAAGAGCTTCTGTTAAGACAGCCATAGGTGTAGGACTACCATGAGTAACCTCTGATATGAAATGATCTACCTGTGCCAAGGTAGTATCCAACACTGCCGCTGAAGAGGTAACCATGGATGGGATAGTCATAGAGTATGCGTCAAACACACTCTCAAAACTATGGTAGGACTCTTCCTATACAACAATAGGAGCAGCTGATGAAACAGGTAAAGCGGGTGTGACCAGAACCGAATCCATGGGAGGTGTGAGCCCTGTAGTGAATTCATCTGCAAGAGTGCCCATAGGTGAATCAGGAGATTCATCTAATGTTGGCGCAGAACCAAGAACAGTGGTGGTAGCTGAATCATCTTTAGGAGGAGGTACATCTGGAGGAGACGCATCTGGTGAGGACACCTTAGGTGAGTCAGGCATCTCATCATCATTGGATTCAACTTGAATCCTCTCAGACTTTGTACCCTTAATCTCAAGAACTCTCCCGCTATCTTTACCCCCCTTAATGGTGAGCTTTGGAAGAGTGGGTACAACAGGAACAACAGGATCAACTACAGAAGAAGAAGCACCATCTTTAGTTCTTCCCTTAATCTCTGACCGCTTACCAACCGGACCACCATGATCAAAATCCTTGCCAGCCCTTATCTTAATGCTTTTTAGGCCTCTCCGCTTCAACCAAATATTGGTATTTGCAAGTATTGATTGAAAGCAATCCCAGATAGAAACATTCTCCTTTCCAGACCAAGAAGGAGAAGAGATGCGCAAGTCCACAACATGATTGCAGGTGTAATCTCGATCAAGGATGTTATCATCATCCTCAACACCTGGGGGAATATCAGCAAGATTAAAGTCAATAATCTGCTTGATGGATAAGCGCTGATAATCCATCTTCCTTATGTCCGTCTTAGTACGGAGATCTATCTAGATATCCTCCAATCTGTAGACATGCACAAATTGTCTCCTCATCTTATCATTGAGTCCCCGCCAGTCAAAGTGACTTCTCGCCATGAACTTCTTCAAGGTAATGCGTTGAAGCTCATATTCCATATTCTTGGCTTTAGGAACTGTATCAATAGAGTACCCACTGATCTTCAATGGATTCCGAGAGGAAATCCCCACACCAGGTCTATGTAATGCATTATGATGCATTTGGACGGACATAAGTTACCGAGCCAGCTCCATAAGAATTATCTTATCAGTGGGATATCTCGATAATGTATGCGGCTCACCATTGAAATAACCCACCCTCATGTATGTGAAGCTAGGAAACAGGAGAAATAGGCAACCGTACTCATTAACCTTGGCCCATGCCTCATCTGACACCCACCGGTTTAGAAGACTCTTATCAAACATGCACATGAAATGCCCAAAGAAGGCATCTTGTACCCTGTGGTAATGCGAGCGGCTTGCCTTCAAGACAAGCTGAGGATAGTACTCCCAAACTGGAACCAATGATCTATCTCCCTTTGTAGATAATCCAGAAAAAGACCCGAGAGATGTAGCAATGTAAACCAGATAGGAATTCATGTAGAATGTACAAGTGTCAACAACTTGGGTAAGTTGTTCACATAGCATGTCACTGATCATTTCCCCCCAGAAAATCTTCTTCTTTGATCAGACAATGAGGGAAATATATTTATACATCCAGGGCTCGAAGGTGTTTGAAGTCTTCAACCCTACCAAGCAGCTGAACAAAGTAATGAGCTCACTGATTTCTTCTTTGAACTCAGTGCGTCGTATCCCTTTTGGCCATCTGGCAATACTTGGTCTCTTATGGAGCAGCCAATTCTCATTTATGAATTTGGTACATGAGGGAGTATCTTCATTCCATCTGTCTAGAGCCTTCTGCTTTGTGATGTTGATAGTAACAGGGCTCACAGGTACTTTGAATATTTTGTCCACTGTCTCCGAATCTAGACTGATAATGGTCTTACCGTCTTGATCCTTAATGGTTCTAGAAGTAGGATCAAAATTCTTTGCGCAAGCAAACACAAACTTTGGTTCCAAGGCAGCCAATGGGAATGTTGAAACAAGATGAATACTGCTCTGTTTGATTGAGAGCATATCCTCTGTAACTGCAGCATCTACCCTTTGAAGAAAATCTTCAAAGTTCATATGAGAAACGTCTGTGTCTCTCACCTCATCACAATAGGAAATCATCTGTGAAGGTGGGATGGAGTTATGATAAGAATCATATTGATACTTCATCTTTTTCTTCTCCTTCTCTCTTGGTGGTACGATCCCTTCAGACATAACAACTTCCTGTGAATGAAAAGCTGTGACATAGAAATTCCATAATGTGAGAACATCCTCTTGAGAAGGATTCATCAGCAAATGACAAGAAGAGAAAAGAGATGACTGATTTTGGGAAAAATGAATGGTTTTTGGGTGAAGGAAAACTCAAAAACGGGTTTTTCAAAAATGATTACATATGTGGACAGCATGAAATGTGAAGTGAAAGGATAATGGATGATATGGAAGGATAGTATTTTATAATGGAAAGTCAATTTTGTCATCATTATGAGTTTGACGTCATATGATGACAATGGGGACAGCAATTTGATGCAAGTGGGAATAGGAAAATAGCACAAAAGGAACTTGCATTTGTCTTTTTCTTTCATAGGACGGGGTTTTTAATCCCGACCGTATGTACAAGAAAGATGAAGTTCTTGCACATGCATCTTTGGAAAATTGGTGAAATAGGAATTGGAGAAACATGAATGCTATTACATGTAAATTTAAATTTCAAACTTAACATGTAAAATAAGCAAATTGGAAGAAAAACATGAGAATGAAGAAGGAAAATTTACCTCAATCAGCAAGACTAAATCTCTCAAAATCTTGAGCCCAAATCTGAAAATAAATCCAATTGATTCCCGGATTTAGAAAAGATTGGGTTGAAAGAGTATAAATAATGTATTTTCCTATTCTCCCTCCCTTCAACTTGAGTTGTCAATGACTATGTATAGCCAGGTGGGAAAGATTGAGAAGAAAATTGCAAGAAAATAGCAACCGTTTGACCATTTCTCATGCACATGTAATGAGAAGGAAAAACGGCGTCTAGGGCAACAAAGCAACCAAAAATGATGAAACAAATCATTGAAATGCTTACCAAATTGATTCAATGGCTGAGGGAATGATTGATGATGCTGAAACTCTTCAACGACAAGGCGTTTTGATGGAAAAAGAGCTCCAAGTGGACTGTTTTTGAAAAGAAACATATGCTGTTTATGTTGAACAGTCATATGTAATGCATGAGAAAATCGATGCCTATATGCAAACGCCTTTTTTCAAATGTCTTTGTATAGCATTTGATATGTGAAAGGGAAATAAAAATCGACACCCTTGACTTGAGAGTGAAAAACGCTATTTGAGAAGACTATTACATATGCAATCAAGATTGTTTGAAAACACATGTACATTTGCTGAGAATTGACGCCTTCATTCTCTCATAAAAAACGTTATTCTCCAAGCCCTTTGCATATGCGATCAAACACTGGGAAGTATTGTTTCAAAATGCATATGTTATCTCAATAAAAACCAACACTCATGCTGAAAATGGCAATCGCTAAAATGAGAAGAACTTTACATAGCATTTTGATGAGTTTCAAATGCATATGCAATAAGACTAAGAATCGACGCCTTCACTCTCTTGTTAAAAACGTTACTTTTGAAGGCTAATACATATGCGTTAGAGTTCAAATGTATATGCACTTGAGTCCAAAATCGATGCCAAGCTGAGAATGAGAAACGTTAACTTCAAATACATATGCACAAAGAGTTCAAACTCATATGTTTTTGGGTTCAAAATTGACACCTAGTTATGAAGTTTAAAAACGCTGTTTCCAATGATTAAAACATATGCATTTGAAGGAGTGTTTACGCATATGTAATAAGGTTCAAATTCGACGCCCAGCATATGCAAGTCAAAGACGTTATTTTTTATAACTCTTAACATATGTATAAAGAGTCGATTAATAACATATGCAATGCTGTTTGAAATCGACGCCTTTATAGAGTATAGTCATTAAAAATGTTTTGAAGTCATTGTATAAATGCAACCAAGTTCAAATTTGACGTCATATGATATGCAATCAAAAACATAAAGGGAAAAAAAATATCATGTAATGACTAGGAAATTCAATGTATAGGATAGGGAAGATATAACATGTTATTTAATCCATGCGATCGTATCGAAAAATAACACCTTTTTGATGGTTAAATACGCTCTTTTGGAAGATCAACTGCAGGATGTAATGAAAACATATGCAGTCAGTGATAAAAATGACGTATTTAAAGGGGAAAGACTTAAAAGATTTGAATCTTTTAAAATTGAATTAATTTAATATAATTATAATATTTTAACAAAATTAGTTTACTAAAAAAAAACTAATTTTATGAAAATGTTAAAAACTATATTAAAATCAATTCGGAAAGAGTTGAAATTTTAAAATGAATTATGAAATTCATTAATTATACTAAATATAATTCAATAACGTGCAATCAACTTCAAAAATCACACCTTTTAATGGATTTTCAAAGATATGTAGTCAGCCCGAAAAACCCCACCTTTTTCGTCATAACTGGAGTTATACAACTCCGTTTGACGTCTAAGTTAGCTCGAAACGAGCGTATTTCAGAGGGCTTTCGTCTCAAGGGAGAATCAAGATTAAAAACAAATGGGAAGAACAAAAGAAACGCATGAGAGTGTGTTATTAAGAGCTTTTCAGGGATAATGAATTGCTCTTTTAAATCAACTCATCATAATGTTCAAGACCTAGAGGATACTCCTACAAATTATCGAGAAAAATTCATAGGGTTGCCACAATTTTGTGAATTCAAAATTGAGGACAATAGATACTTACCTAATCCTTGTATTTAGATACAAACCACTCCGCTATTTCTTTCATGGGAGTACCGAATCCATTCCATCTTGCAAAAATGCCAAATCTCTTACATAGATCCATCATCTTTTCTATTCGGCCAGATCTCAAGTTTATCACCTCTTCCATTGGTAGTAGAGCCTTCTTAACCTTATTGCTGGTATGATCTAGCCGAGGGGAAGTGACGCGATCAGAATTTTTATTGGCCAGGACATTGAAGGAATTATCCGTCTAGATGTGGAAATGCTGGTATCTTTTCGATTGAAAGGGAATTTGACCCCTTCTTTTTAGTTTTACCTCGGTCAATTCATTAGGGTTTGACTCCATCTAAGCTTGGAAATGGTGGTTCCAACCATAAGAAAACTTGGCATATTTTGTGCATTCGAAGACGAAAAATTGATCATTCAATCTTTCCACCAAGAAAGCTCCTATTCGCTGAAAAGAACCTCCCTTCAATGAATATATCCCAGGGTACTCTTCCTGAGGAGGATTGCGGAAGCAGTGAACACCCTGTCTTCCCCTCCCTATTGCAGAACTCGCGGAAGGTGCGATTTTGTGTTTCTTGAGGATTCGGGAGGAGGAAGCCCTAGGCGGCCCTGTTTCCAGATCTGCATGGTAATCCCTCCTTTGGTTGCCTACTGATAGCGAGTGCCAAAAGCTGGTATTCCTTCGCTGCTTCTGCGAATATTGATAAGATGTGTGCTGCAAAAATAAATTCGCTTTGCTCTACCTTTTGCTCTGCTTTTTGCGAGCCATTTTTAATGTCTATATTTATTTATTACTATCATTTTTATTTTTTAAATTTTTTTTGGCTTATTATAACATTATATCTATTTGTTATTTATAATGATTATTATTTGTAATATTATTATTTATTTTGTAATATATTATATTATTATTTAAATTGTAATTATATTATTCTTGTTTGTTAATTATTAATTTATATTTTAATTCTATGTTTTAAGTTTTTAACTTCTTATTTATTATTGAATCTTATTTTGACGGGGACATCACATTCCCATGCTCCCTCCTTTCTTCTTTTCTCCTTGTCCCCTTCCAAATGAAATTCTCTTCTCGCTCTTATATCTTATGTTTAAGGGAGTCACATCTTTTCATTTCGTGCCTTTTGACCACTGATTAAACATAATTAGATTTTAATCATATTTTAATTTTAATTTTATTTATATTTTAATATTATTATTAAATTATTAACTATTAAATCCTATTTCAGAAAGGGGGCATTAAAAGATCATTTCAGATTGTATTTCATACCTTTGCAAGGTTATCTATGTCAATTAAAAGGTCAGAAATATTTAGCTCACATACAGAAAGTAACATGTGCACAATACTGCATGGTATCCTGAACCAGAATGAAAGTATGGAAATCTAGATAATTTTGTGGACAATCTCAACGACATAGTTGAACAGCATGAAAAAATTTGAATCTGTGAATGCTATCCTGTTTCTGAATATGCTTTAAGGCATAACATATATATCAATAAAAATTCTGATGAAATAATCTCCCTTCTAAAATATAAGCTACCAATGGTGAAAAGATCTACTGAGGTAAAGAATGGAACATCCACTTAGTGTAGGGATATAGCTCAATGAATAAGTATATTGAGTGAATGACAAACTTCCAAGTTGAAATAATTAGCATACCCACAAAAATTTGAAATTCACCAGATTTTTGCTCCTGTTTCCCTCCATGGGCTATTTGGATCACCTACTCCTTTAAGGTATCATCAAATTGTACTATTGCTTGTATATTGTGTAATATTTTAACCTTTTCAAAAAATAAATTTGACTTTTCCTTAAGGAATCATTTTTAGGAGAGTTATTAAATTACTTGTTTCTTTCTAAACACAGTACTTCCTATATATTTTGGTCAAAAAGAAATAGAAAAAAGGTCATTGTACCAAGCTTCTGCTATTGAATTGTAGTTATCCCTGAAATTTCGTATGTAAGATACTACAAATATTTTAAGCCATATATTTCATAGATCATACTGATGCAAGAATTGTGTTTCAAGAAAATAGTTCTCACCTAGTGGTTTCAGTGTAAATCCATATTCATCAGTCAAAACCATCCCAAAGCATGCTAATTCATTGACATTCCGTACACATATTTCTGACAAGAATGATAATTAGTTAGATATATCAAAATTTTATTTTACAATGTGACTGAAAAAAATTAAATGTAAAAATACCTTTGACACGCTTCTCCAGCTGTTCACATGTAGTTCCCTTTTTAATACCATAATGTTCAGGATTCTGCATTCCGTTAGTAGGCAACTTCATCAATTATCAAGATAGAAAATGAGACCTAATACAAGAGAGAAATGAAGTAAATATAATTATTTTGAATCTCCTTTCATATAATTTTCTGTTTTATTCAAATAAATACAAAAGAGAAATTAGGATGCCAAGATCCAGGAAAAACCTACTTGTCTAATCCTGACATATAAAAATGAACATTTCAACCACTCTATTGCCAGGCTTATGTTAGAGACAGTCAACTGAACTATCTCTGCATTTAGGTGCTCAGTTATTGTTGAAAGCAATCTGAAATCATCAATTAAATATGTTAGCTATAACTATAAAGTATTAAGAAAAATATTTACTTCCCCCACAACATTGCGTTTGAACATAAAAATTTGAGGACATACTCGGATTCCACCATTTCACAGCCACTTAAAAGGTTCTCATAAAGATGTGCCTGTGATAAAGAAAGAAACGTCTAATAGTAAGCATGGTATCCAGACAAGAACTAAGATAAAATTAAAAAATATCCAACATTTCAAGCCCCAATAATTAAACAGTCTGTGTGTCTGGGTTTCTATCATTACTTAATAAAGGAAGACAATTTAAGTTCTTTAAAATATATATAACCTTTCTATATGACTCTAACTGGTATTTTCAAATTCGATTTATGAAAAATATCTGTTTCAAAAATTCTAGACAACAAAAAAGACTTTCCCTATGAAAAATCTTATTTATAATTCTATTCTGATCAAGGCAGATTCGGACAAGGGTGCCTATAAGTTTGAACAAATAATTATCATACCGTTTCTTTTCTTGTCATGATAATGGCCAATCCACTGTCATCAAACGGTGGACGGCCTGCCCTCCCACACATCTGAAAACCCAATGCACAAAGATCCTTGAAAATCAGCATGTTGCAAAGCTAAAATGAACTAAAGATTCACAAAACATAAGAAAGTGTATCATAATAAAAAAAATCATATTAATACTAAACTAGAAATCCCACAGCCCAGTTTTCAATATATTTATTGCTATTAATTTGAGTATAAAATTATTTCAGCAACAGAATTTCCGACTGGGCCTCAACTGTAAAGTTCAATTTTTTAGTTTTCTTAGAAGATTGTCCTCGTATCTCCATCGATAGACAGATGCCATGATTTATTCACTTTCATACTATAAGATGTATTTGCCCAAAACAAGAAAGAACCTACATGATTATTGACAAGAAAAATATCTTCATAAAAAAGGCACGTTTTTACTCTTAGAAGCCTAAAACTAAAAATTATTTATGCAAATAGAAACCTAATACAACAAATACATAAAATTGAAAACAGTCCTGTTGATGTGAGTTTATACCCTTACAACATGCAGGATGAAACACTCAATGTTTCAAGATGAAACACAAAATATCCTATCCTTTCAAATAAAGACATCACTTATGCTAAAGATTGTAATGAAAGATCATAAAGGTAACTCCAAGGCTCCTTCTTAATGGTGGATACTCACTTAGTGATAACAATGTGATATGCTGGTATCACGAGGGGACTTACACTAGTTCACTAGTATTTTGTCAATTTGACCTTTGAATGATATGGCTTCACAATGTGCAATGAAAATATATTCCAACTTCCAACTTATGGAGTGCAATGACATTAAACCTAGGAATCTAAGCTACTTCTACTTCTATTTAAGGATGTAGGAAAGGGTGAATATCCTTGGACTCTACTAGATGCAATCTTGTCATCAAATCCACTCACATAGTGCAATCTTCTAAGGTGTGTTCAAATGATTTTCAAATCAATACCATTTCATTAATCTCATCTATAGATGTAAATCAAAGAGCAAGTAAGGATTGACATTAAATTCATAATAATGTCATTTGACCACACAAGGCAAAACTTAGAATCAGTAAGAAGCTAGTGGTTTGGTCCATAGATGGAAAACTAGGACTCGGCAAAAACTTGCCAAGCCCAAAACAAATTGGGAAAAAATTGGCCAGTTTTTGAAAAAACTCGGGGAAAAATTCAGGAACTAAAAAACTGTTTAAATTTAATTAGAAATGTATTTATTTTGCAAAATTCAATGAGAAGATGCAGCCAATGAGTTAATTAATGAGAAAAAAAAAGAAACAAGCTGAGTTTAGATATATACAAATGCATAGTGGGTACAAAATCACATTCTCATGCAAAATGCTGATGGCTAGAAGCAAAATAGTAAATAGTTTCTATAAAACTAAAAGTAAATACATCATTACAATTACATCTTCCTCTTCCCAGCTCTACTAACAAATAAGGGAGAGGAACTACAAGGTCTAGTCTTAGAAGTAGAACATTGTGTTGGGTGTGACTGTGCCTCCACTCGAATTGGCTTCCAATACTTTGCAATCACCTAGCAAGGGCTTGGAAGCCTCTTTTTCTCCTCCACTCACAAACCAAATCACTGCAAACAAAAAACAATGACCAAAAATGTCATTTTTTGTGTTTTAACACAGGAGGACAATGATGTAGGGGCATTCTAGGGTACTCGGTGAATCTGCATGGAGGTGTGTTGTTTTGGTTCTGTGGTACTCGGTTGCAGCTTTAACCGATGGTCTCGGTTATTGAAGGAAGCTCGGTCACTAAAGGGAACTCGGTAAACTCCGGCGCTCGGCAGAACTTGTACTCGACGATGCTTATGGTGCTTGGTCGACGTGCTTGCTTGGTGATGCCTAGCTAGTTCGGTTGTTTCTCTGGTGCTTAGTAGTTTCTGGTTTACCGACTGGAGTTCTTGGTGATTTGGTTGGCCAACTTGGTGCATTTATTGTTGGTATCTTTTGTTGCATTCTCCTAGGTAGATCTAGAGGCCGACATGGAGAATTAAATAATTGTAAGGCTATTTGAGAGCCAACTTGTATTGCATTTAATATTTGTTTGTAGTAGTTAATTATGTCATCCAACTGACTTGTGGCTAAAGATTAGTATTTAAGGAGTCTTTGGGTAGTTGTTTAGGAAGTCGGGAGTGGTAGATGAAAAGTGAAGTTGTGGAAAAGATAGTGTAGATTTGGATCCTGTGAGATCTAGCAGATCAGATTGATTTTTGATAGTTGCCATAGCAAAGCTAGTGGTTTGCATGCTTGGAGACAAGGAGATTGCTTGGTGGCTTGCGAGCACAAGTTCAGATCTGCCTTAGGGTTTCCATCAGTTGCTGATCTGTTTCAAAAATGGACTAGCTAGAGTTATATTGGATCTAGTTGATCTTGCAGAATTACTATTATTTGTAATTGGCCCTAACCCGGAAGGCCTTATAGCCGGGCATGTTAATAAAAATCCTCTTTAAAGCAAATCTTGTTGTGTTATTCCGCTGTGTCGATTGTTGGCTGCAAGGTTGGACTGTCCTTCATTGGATCCACCATCCTTGACTGTGTCAAGTGGAATCAGAGCTGAGTTGATCTTGTTGAGCAAAGGTTAACCTAGCAAGGCTGATCTTGCGAAGTTGATCTTGTTGGCGAAGAGATCGTATGATTTGAGTTGCAGATCCGTGGCACTGAACTTGTGAAATATTGGCCTAGTTGTTTGTGCGAGGTGGCAGGCTGATCTGACTTGCATACAACTTGAAGGTTGTCACAAGGTGGTCGGTGTAGGGTTTTGTTGCTTTGAGTCTTCTTATCTTTAATGATGCCTCCGAGAAGATTGGACCCTAGAGCGATTGCAAATCTCTGTGATGCTGTGGAATAGAAGATTATAGAGAAAGTGAAATCTGATTTCAGATCTGAGATGGAATTGATGAAGAATGACATGATCGCCGAAATCATAAGAGCTATGACTGGTGTACCTCGGAATGTTGGTATTGAGGATGGTTATGAGGAAGTTGCTGAAGACTTTGAAGCTGCTGGATCTAGTGGTGATGATCAGAGAGATAGATTTGGTGAAGACAGAACTGCTCAGTTGCATAGATCTCGAGCTCAGTTAAGTAACAATTACCGAATGGAAGTTTCTACTTTCTCTGGTACCTTGAAGCCCGAGAATCTAATTAATTGGATTGGTGAACTTGAAGATTTCTTTGAGCTGGAAGAAATTGAAGATCCTCTTCGAGTGAGATTGGCACAAACTAAGTTGAAAGGAAATGTTGCTCTTTGGTGGAAGGAATTACAAAGAGATAGAGAAGATGAAGGTGAAATGAAGATCAATCGGTGGAGGTTGATGGTGACTAAGTTGAAAGCTAAGTTCATACCTATTGACTATGAGCTTGACTTGTTTAAGAAGTTGCAGAATCTGAAGCAGAAGGATCTAACTATTGAAGATTATACCGAGTTCTACAACCTTACTATTTGGTCTGGACACAAAGAACTTGGTAAGGAAAAGGTAGCTCGGTATGTGAATGGTTTGAGATTCAATATTCAGGATGAGCTTGGTATGCTGAAGATTGATTCTGTTGAAGATGCTTTATGCTCTGAAGGCAGAAGATAAGTTGAAGAAGAAACAACATAGTAATCCCCAAGGGAAGGAAAAGATTGATCACTCAGTGAAGGAGAAACCAACTACAGAAGATGAACATAAACCTGTAGAACCGAAGAAGAAGACAGGTAGAGTTATCTTTAAGGGTACTTTCTATAATTGTGGTGAAGGACACCATTCTTTTGAATGTACACAGAAGAAGCTTGGTGACCGACGAACTGCTGTGGTGAATGAAAATATTGAGAATGAACCTGAATCTGAGAACTTGCTGGTTCAGCGAACATTGCTCGGTACAAAGGAGGAACCTTGTCGGAGGAGTAACTTGTTCAGAACTCAGTGCAAGTCCGAAGGTAAACTTTGTGATGTTATTGTTGATAGTGGTAGTACTGATAACCTTGTTGCTGAGGACATGGTTCACAAACTTGGTTTGAGTAGAATGAGACATCCACATCCTTATAGGATTGGCTGGTTGCAAGATGATCATGCTCTAGAAGTGAGAGAACAATGTTTTGTTGATGTTCAGATTGACCAGTATAAGAATCTTGTGTTGTGTGATATTGTGGAGATGAATAGTTGTGATATATTGCTCGGTAGACCTTGGCAATATGATTGCAGAGCTATGTATGATTGTGTGAAGAATGTGTTTACTATTGACAAGAATGACAGGAAGTTTTCCCTAATAACTTTGCTGGATACAACACTCGGTAGGAGAAATCTGAGTATTGGTAGCCGATTTGATTTGGTAGATCTTGAAGGTATGGATGATCAGTGTGAAGAACAGACCTGTGTGTTATCAAGGAAGACTTGAAGAGACAGAGAAAATAGAAGTGGAAGAGTATGCAAGCTGAAAAGTTGGAGGACTTGTATGTGAAGAACCAGTTCGGGGTTTTTGTGCTGAATCCCTTAAGATGTTCTTCCAGCATATGAACATATTTTCGAACTTGGGGTGTCTGATGCAGGGGCATTCTAGGGTACTCAGTGAATCTGCATGGAGGTGTGTTGTTTTGGTTCTGTGGTACTCGATTGCAGCTTTAACCGCCGGTCTCGGTTATTGAAGGAAGCTCGATCACTAAAGGGAACTCGGTAAACTCTGGCGCTCGGCAGAATTTGTAATCGGCGATGCTTATGTTGCTCGGTCGACATGCTTGCTCGGTGATGACTAGCTGGCTCAGTTGTTTCTCTGGTGCTCGGTAGTTTCTGGTTTACCGACTGGAGTTCTTGGTGATTTGGTTGGCCGACTTGGTGCATTTATTGTTGGTATCTTTTGTTGCATTCTCCTAGGTAGATCTAGAGGCTGACATGGAGAATTAAATAATTGTAAGGCTATTTGAGAGTCGACTCGTATTGCATTTAATATTTGTTTGTAGGAGTTAATTATGTTATCTAGCCGACTTGTGGCTGAAGATTAGTATTTAAGGACTGTTTGGGTAGTTGTTTAGGAAGTCGGGAGGGGCAGATGAAAAGTGAAGTTGTGGAAACAATGGTGTAGATTTGGATCCTGTGAGATCTAGCAGATCAGATTGATTTCTGATAGTTGTCATAGCAGAGCTAGTAGTTTGCATGCTTGGAGACAAGGAGATTGCTTGGTGGCTTGCGAGCACAAGTTCAGATCTGCCTTAGGGTTTATATCAATTGTTGATCTATTTCAAAAGTGGACTAGCTGGAGTTATATTGGATCTAGTTGATCTTGCAAAATTACTATTGTTTGTAATTGGCCCTAACCAGGAAGGACTTACAGCTAGGCATGTTAATAAAAATCTTCTTTAAAGCAGATCTTGTTGTGTTATTCCGATGTGTTGATTGTTGGCTGCAAGGTTGGAGTGTCCTTCATTGGATCCACCATCCTTGACTGCGTCAGACAGGTGCAGGAGAGTTTTTCCAAAAAACTTTGTGATTTTTTCCTGCAAGTTTTTCTCTGGAAAAATTGCCCGGCTAAAAAAGTCGGCAAAAACTCGAGACTCGGAGATTAGTCCAACTATGGTTTGGTCTATGATTGAGTCAAACAAGGGTGCATTCACAATTACTCTTATCCCACTAAACTACTCAAAAAAAATTTCTAAGTAAATACTTGAAATCAAATCTATTCTAAGTGAGGAATGTAGATCACCATGCAATACTCCAAAAAGATCACAATTATTCACCATGCAAAACTCAACAATGAATAGTAGTGCAAATTTGGTAGTATATTAGCAACAATTCTCCAACAATCTCCCTCTTTATAAATAAGAGCAGTGGGGTTTATACAAGAGCCCCAATTACAATAAATGACCAAGATTAAAACAGAATCAATGACCCATACTAATCCATGACAAACCCTAATTAGGGTAACCGCAAATTTTTAGTATATTTAAGATTGTCCCAAGGAATATATCAATCTATAGAGATCTAACAAAACTAAGCACAGGATCTAATAAAATAAATTCAAAGCAAGGAGAGATAGTACCTGGATTGCAACTTTGAAATCCGTCCTTGGAGTCTTTTAATCTGATCCTTCAATTTCTTCTAACCATGGTTTGAATTAGCCAGCCTAGGGCTTCTCCAAGTTGACACCAATCTGTACTTGAGTGTTCAGATCTGCCCTACAAAGGAAATCACAGCATCTTGAATACAATTCGCAGCTGCTGCAGATTTCACTTCAGCATATAGACAGATTTCGTTCAGTGCATGAAGGAGGGCCAACACTTGATAAAGTTCGCCCAATACCTAGCTTTCCTAATTCCACTCTAGGATACTCGATCTAGGCATGCATAGCAGATCTAAATCACTACTCCAAATTGTTGCTCCCAAATCGCTGCTCTAAATCACTGCTCCCAAATTGCTGCTCCAAATCGCTTAAGGATGATCGATTCTTGGAAAGAAGGCTATATGTTATGTTTTTGATATGTCTCCTCCAAGAATCGATTTGCTTATATATGCAAATGGAGTGCCACACTAGGGGCCAACTTGCACAAGTTAAATAATAAATATATATATCCAAATTGGGCCCTCTTTGATTTATTATTTAACTTAAACCATTTAAGCATATATAAAATCAATTTCATTAATAAACAATAAATATTAAATATTCCTTAATATTTAATATTATTATTTATGCATATCGAAATCCTAAGTCATTAGATATTTTCCGTAAAGGCCAAAATATCAACACTCCCTCTTGGACTTGAGGCAAAGATCAACCCAATGATCTCCCTCTATCACCCTTAATAGAGATGCCAAAAAAAAACATAACCAACATGGATTTCATAGATCTCTCATCTATGAAGGTAGATCTCTCATCTATGAAGTTGGATCTCTATCTACAAGATATAATGAGAACACAACTGTTCTTCATCATTCCTTAACCATACATCTCATATTCATATGAGAAACATCATATCATATGATGCTTACCATCCAAATGTGGATCTCCTAGATCCTTTGGTCTTCATGACCCAAGAATATCAGTCCATGATATTCATGATAACATCAAGTCCATGATGTTTATCAACCATAAGTGATATCAAATCCATGATATCAATTTTGCAATCAATTTGTGAATTTCCTAAATCCACTAGACACCTTGACTCTTTTGAATATCAAGTCCATGATATTCAAGGTAGTATCAAGTCCATGATACTTTCCAAACACAAGTTATCATCAAATTCATGATGTTTTCTATCCAATTTGTGGATAACTTAGATTCATGAGTCACCAAGACTCAAGAAATGTCAAGTCCATGACTTCAAACCAACATCAAGTCCATGATGTTAAGAGCATTGGTCTAATGAATATCAAGTCCATGATATTCACCAAGTGTTCAGAGTAATGGCCTATCGACATCAAGTCCATGATGTCCACCAATTACTCAGATGTGGATCCCTGATCCACAAGATATCAAATCTATGATATCCTCGAGCATTGGTCTAACAAATATCAAATCCATGATATTCACCAATTGCTCAAAGCAATGGCCTCCACACATCAAATTCATGATGTCCACCATATGCTAAACATGGATCCCTAATCCAAGAGATATCAAATCCATGATATCCTCAAGCATTGGCCTAACGATATCAAATCCATGATATTCACCAAGTGCTCGGATGTGGATCCCTGATCCACAAGATATCAAATCCATGATATCCTCGAGCATTGGCCTAACGAATATCAAGTCCATGATATTCACCAAATGCTCGGAGTAATGGTCTCCCGACATCAAGTCCATGATGTCACTATATGATCAACAATGGATCCTTGATCCATGAGAGGAATATCAAGTCCATGATATTCTCTAAGTATCCAATTCATAAGAAACAACTTAACCATATGCATAGATGTAATCAAATGAATCAGACACAACCAAATGTATCTCATAATCAAAATCTCATCTCATGAATCCACATAAGTATAAGAGTAACCAATATGATCATAAGATTCAAGTTAAATGTAAAGTTCACACAGAACCATATGTAATATAGTCTCAGCTATAAAAGAAAGTATGATCCATTCATACAATAATCCACTAAAGTATGCTTTACAAGCTAAGGCATACAAATGACGTATGCCCCATACAATCATATTATCATATTAAGTAATCAATATCCAAATGCAGTTCTCTCATAGAACTAGCATAATTTATCCAACATCTATAGACAAGCATAAGAGTAATCACATAAGTCTTCACCACCTAAAGGTAACCAACATATAACCAGGTGCAATGTGATCACAGCAAGGTGCAATGTGATCACAGCATGATGCAATAGTTCTCTCTAAAAAGAAGTGTATCCTCAATAGCAAGACATATATAAAGGATGACATATATACATAGCCATGAATCATGAATAAAGGAAAATATGACAATAAGATCATGTAAACCTAAATCCATATATACATAGCCAATGTATGCTTCCCATAATGTATGCTAATGCTAATAAGTCAATGAACCAGCCAATAACATGCCATATGCCATTAAGCTAAGCCATGCCAATAAGAGATGATCTTACACATCCATGATTAAACTCTTCTTAAGCTTAGACTCCCTCTTAGGTTTGTTTGGACTAACTAGGGCAATTTGCATATTCAATTTTAATGCAAAAATTTAGACCTATTTTATGCTCTTCATATATAAAATCAAAATTATGTTTAGGCCAAACCCCCGGTTACCATTCTTCCTTAGTTTTGAAAGAGTTAGACTGAATTCCTAAATCTGAAATGGATCTTTTACTCAACCAACGCTCTCATACCATGTTAGTATATTTCAGATTGTCCCAAGAAATATATCAATCTATAGAGATCTAACAAAACTAAGCACAGGATGTAATAAAATAAACTCAAAGCAAGGAGAGAGTACCTGGATTGCAACTCTGAAATCTGTCCTTGGAGTCTTTTAATTTGATCCTTCAATTTCTTCTAACCATGGTCTGAATTAGCCAGCCTAGGGCTTCTCCAAGTTGACACCAATCTGTACTTGAGTGTTCAGATCTTCCCTACAAAGGAAATCGCGGCATCTTGAATACAATTCATAGCTGCTGCAGATTTCGCTTCAGCATATAGACAGATTTCGTTCAATGCATGAAGGAGGGCCAACACTTGATAAAGTTCGCCCAATACCTAGCTTGCCTAATTCCACTCTAGGATACTCGATCTAGGCATGCATAGCAGATCTAAATCGCTGCTCCAAATTGCTGCTCCCAAATCGCGTAAGGATGATCGATTCTTGGAAAGGAGGCTATATGTTATGTTTTTGATATGTCTCCTCCAAGAATCGATTTTCTTATATATGTAAATGGAGTGCCAAACTAGGGGCCGACTTGCACAAGTTAAAATATTAAATATATATATCCAAATTGGGCCCTCTTTGATTTATTATTTAACTTAAACCATTTAAGCATATATAAAATCGATCTCATTAATAAACAATAAATATTAAATATTCCTTAATATTTAATATTATTATTTATGCATATCGAAATCCCAAGTCATTAGATATTTGCCGTAAAGGCCAAAATATCAACACAAATAGCCAATGAGAATGAATCACCACAAAATAAGCCAATGAGAAAATTCAATGGCTTGAGGACCAATAAGAGAAAGGGAAGCTACCCAATCATCGTACAACTCATCATCCAAGAGATGTACCCCCTTTTCCTTCTCCCTTCTAGTAAATTCAATCAACTTAACCATAATTGCACTAAGTTCATCAATGGCAATACTAGGAAGGCTCCTATGTTATAGCTCAATGAGCTCTAACTTCTCCATGCAGCTCACTTATGGAAATCATAAGGGAGATAAATTCATTCAACTGACTTTTCTCAATAAAGTCCATATCTCCAAAGTAGACTAATTTCATCTTTTCTTTCAACTTCTCCAAATCCAACTCACCGGAAGCATCAATGTCAAGATCAAGTAATTCCTTGAGTGAAACAAGGACTTTTGAATGTATTTCCAAGAAGGGACCCTCAATAACAAATAATCAGCCTGTACATGGTCAAATGTAGACTTCCTCATGGCTAGTGAAAGATACGAATGACCAAAGTCATGCACTTCCACTATCAATTACTCCTCCTTGAACTAGAACTGATGCAGCAACACTATTGAATGTCTTAAGACAAGGAATCATCTTGTCTTCAATTGGCTGGAATTCTTTCCATGTCTCTTCCAACACTTGGACCTTATCCATCAATACTATGGTCTTCTAATATGCTTGAACCATCCTAGCAAGAAAATCCTTTGCCTGTTTTCTGATATCACTTGCCCACTCTCTTACCTCTCGATAAGTGATTCGCATTACATCACAAGTATCCTATGACTCCTAAGAAGTATGGACTTATGGAACAAGTGTTGCATTCTCATGTCCTAATAGATTCATATGTCTGTTTATATACTCTTTCAACATCATGTTTTCCAATTTTATCTCATCTTTCTTCTTTTTCAGCTTATCCATCCTTTCTTTAATTGCATCTGTAGTACCCCTTAATTCCTAAAATTCTTGTTTCTTAGTGGTTTGCCCAATGTGTAATGCCCCCTTCTAAAATAAGATTTAATAATAATTAATGATGAAATTGTAATTAAAATTAACCTAATATAATAATGGAAAAATATAATATATAAAATTGATAGAGTATGATATTTTAATATAATATTATAATAAATATAATATAATTATCACTTAATATAATATTAAAATATTAGTAAATAATTATAAATATTATGTCATCATCATATAAATATTATATATAATATATTATATATAAAAAATCTAATTATTTGATACATCATATATTACCATAATATAAGTGTGAAATAATATATATATATCAAATAATAATAAATTAAAATATAATAATATAATAATAAAATAGATCATAATCTATGTAGTTGACTAAGACTAACACAGACTAGCCAATGATAAGCCAGCATGACCCATGGAAACGGATTAATAAAGATATGAAGTTTGTCTTTCTATAGACACGAAGGTCTTGCCTGGAGTAATCAGATGAAGATAAATTTGAAACAGATGATTTGGGCATATCATTCGTTTAGTTGGAAACGTAAATAAGAATTTATTTCCAACCGGGACTGCATATTCTCCATCATCAGGAGTTATTAAGACAACAGATTAATGACATATTAATCGTTGATGATAAGGAATTGTAGTGAACAACTGACGGAGGATATGGGAAACGAAAAGAGTTGCTATTCAGAGGGGTTCGATTACAAGCCATGGAGATTAATCAATTCAATATATAACACGATAGATAATGAGTCAGATTATAATAATAACGTTCAGTAATAAAATCTAGTCAATGATAAATCAGTTATAAAGGAGTTCAACCGAGAAGGGCTGTTACTTATCAGTTCTAAAAGGATGCCGCATCTTCAATTTGGTGAGATATATAAGAAACGTCCAAATCGTTCATTAGAGGAGGGGATATAAGACAGGTTCTATCCAGCAGGTAGAGATCAAAGATATTTTAAAAAATAATCATCACGAATAGAATTCGATACCTTTTCATTTATTGAGATCAACAGCCAATACCACCAAGTTGTTTTCCATCGAATGTAAACAAGTTCTTTCAAATCAAATAAAGATCAATAAGCATACCAATGAACAGACTTGGGAGTAGAATATCAAATACAATATAAATCACTTCCAATTGGATATTGCAGTCTATAATACTGAGATTACACCAAAAGATAAGGAGTTTGTCAATTGAAATATTTAGAATCAATTGAACAACAATAGCCCTCCCATTTGATATAAATTCAGATATCTATGACATACATATACCTTGGAAAAAATATAATTTTATAATCAACCAATATATTATATAAATCTACAAGGAGTGGATAGGATCTCTCGCATATCTAGAATGTAATGTCCCCATTTTTTGCAGGTCATTGATCTGATGGTGTCAGGTCATTATTGTGATCCTCATGGTTTGGTGAGGTGTTTAAAGGGTCTTTGGTGTGAACTTACTATTTATAGTAAGTCAATGGATAGTTCCGATGAGCTCAAATGAGTTAGAGGAGTTGAATGATGCTTTCGGTTTTCATTTCTGGCTTCCAGTTTGGGCTTCAAGAATCTTGGAGAGAGCGTCTATTTTTAGTAAGTCACCCTGTCAAGTTCATTCATCATCTTTCATCATCTAGATCAATCCTATGCAGACAAATTTCGATTCGGACGCTTCTTCAGTTGTTTTCGCAAGACGGGTGGTTTATTATTATTATTTAATTAAATTTGCTAAGGTTGTCATTTTTGTTGGTATTATATGCTGGATACCTTAGTGTTATAGCTCGTTGGAACCAGGATGCAAAGTTTTAAATCTTGGGCACAAAAAACAAGGACCTTGCGTGTCATAATTTCATGATATTGGTGAAAAGGCTTTTTTTTGGAGCCAAATGAATTAATAAATTATATTACTCAATGTGTGCCTAAGTATAAAAAGTATTTTAAGTGAAAAGTGTGTGAGAGAAGACACTTTTGGAATTATAAAAGCAATGCTTTGTGAAAGGAAGATGATTCATTGTTGATTTGATAAAACTTATGAAATCTCTTGGTTGTGAGAAATGGCTAGGGTTTTGAGGACTAATTCCTCTTCTAGCAATTTGAGCCATTACAGATTGATGGTGAATTTTGCAGCTGTATCTAAGATCGTAGTCTAGTGCTGAAGTATACTGGATTTGTGTGAAGTTTAATCTGCAAGAAAAACAATTTGCAGTCAAGATTTCGAATTTGTCTCATGTTGAAGTTCTCAAAATTATCGGGAATTTGCTATGTTCGTTCATTTGGTAAATCTGCATTCATCCAACAAGTGTTGTGACGTGTCTTAAAAGGGTGGCGTGAATTTGGGCAGTCTTGGCTCTCCTTTAACTGCTCATGTGAAACCTAAGGAACCGTTTTTGGCATTGTGCAAGGGCTGCATTGTTTCAGACAGTCACGTTTTACTTCCTAGCTGCCACGTGACTGCATTAAGGGCAATTTAATACCTCCAATGCTTGTGTTTAGGTTCCTAATCTGGCACGTGAGTCTTCTCTATTGCTGCGTGTACTTTCAGTGGGCTGCCATAAGACATTTGGAGCTGTGTCTATTGCCTGGAAAGCATCATAAGCTGCAAGCACGTGGAACTATCAAGTGCTCATCTATTTGAGGAATGAACTGTAATTATAATGTATTATTTATTTTGGTACAAAAAAATAAATATAGAGCTTATGCAGAGATTTGTATTGTTTTAGTAATATCTGTATTTGGAGGAAATTATTTAAATTTGCAATTAAATTGGAGTTAGAAGTCAGTTTGCATTATAAGAGCCAGGCAAGGCTCTTTACAGTGGTATCAGAGCATTTTTCCTACCATCCTGTGGGGTCTCGATTCATTTATTTTCTGAAGTATTTTAGAAGTGACCACTACTTCCATTTTTCCTAGCCATGGATAAATACAGGAGATCCAGTTCCAAAAGTCGTCATAACAGTAAGGGAAATAGAGTGGAATTAAATGTTTTAGTAGAAAGCATGGAAAGACTTAAACTACATCAGCAAAGATTGGCAGACAGTTTGTCAGATCCAGTTACAGTACATAGGGCAGCAAGTTATATGATCTCTACCTTTAGAAGGCCGACATCGAGTTTGCAGGGGAGAAAGCTAGAGTTTTCTCCGACAGTTGTTCGTGATGCTGATGCTCCTACATCTAGTTCAACACCTACTATTCCCATTCGCAATGCTGATGATGGATTTATTGCACCGGAACTAGTGGACGTTTCAGTGCCATTGGATGATAGCAGTACTGAGCATCACAGGGTTGAGGCTCCCAGAGCAATCACTAGGGATTGTATAGAGGCAGCTGATGTTGCAGTTATCACTGAGTGTTCAGACTCTTTCATGGAGGGAGTTATTATTGGAGATGTTTGTCAGCTGTAGTAGTGTTGCTCCAGTTCGGGAGGCAGTTGCTTCCTCAAATAGGACCGAGGCATGTACGGAGTCTCCCAGTGGTGAGGTTGGTGATCTGGGCATTACAGCGGGGGTCAGTTGATGACAGTTCGTGCTCTAGCATTAATGGTGCACAGCTTGACGTTGAGTCATGTGTGTAGAGACACGTGTCTGCAGATGAGATTTCAGCAGGAGATGTGGGAGCTGATAGTATAGACACATTTGATGACACTTTTGAGGATGTTGTGAGTTGCATTGGAGATGACACCCCCTGTGAGATGTGTGATGACTGTGAGGAGCGTATGAGCTCTGACAGCTCAAAGATTTATGATAGCAGTCACAATGTGGGATTAGTACAAGAGACAGTGGTTTCTTCTTGTGTTGAGGATGTGTGCATGGAGCTTTTTGGTGATGATACTCAGAATGGGAGTGCTGCAATTGATTTGGGTGACGTAGTTTCATGCCACTATATAGTTGATTCACATGACGACATTGAGTCATGTTTGCAGCCAGAGTTAGTAGAGGAGATGCGGATAGATGATGTGGACACTAGCATTGCAGATATCTCCCTTGCTGAGAGCGAGGACAATGAGTGTTGTAGTGTTTCTGGCTTTCTATATTTGACTTTGGGTGTAGATTCAGCGTTGTCATATGGAGATGGTGGGTTCCAAGATTCTGTGTTACAGGGACTCACAGATGAAGACAGGGAAGCTTATGAGTGGTAGGAGTTTGTCACAGACAGGGCTTCCACTTTTAGAGACGGGGTTACTTCTTCGGTTACTCATGAGGATGTGTCTCAGGATCTGGAATGTCAGATGGTTGCAGAGGATGAGGTAGCTGGAGATTGTGTTGAGTCAGATTCAGCAACAACTTCCTCGGGGTTAGTTGAGGGCGTGTTCAATGCCTGTACTTAGTTTGTTGATGTGTACTCAAATGAAAGTACACAGAGAGACGGTGATCTTGAGGGGAGTTTGTTGGACATAGCTTCCTCTCATAGCATAGACAATGCGTTTGAGGTTGTTCATAGGAGGCCTGTCGTGCAGAGTCATCATGTGACTAGCCAGTTGCGAGTTGATGAGAGAGATATTACTTCTACTCTTGAGCATTTTGATGCCGCTCGTCAATTGTTTGTTGTTTATGGTTGGGGTGCTTCTATGACAGATGAGGCCAGTGGTGGTTACCTCTCATTGACAGAGATTCATACTTTGCGTGAGGCTGTCAAGATTTTGAGACATAACTACTTACAGATGGTAGCCGACCGAGATCACCTAGTCGAGTGGGGAGTACAACTTATGAGGCACTGATGGACAGAGAGGAGGAGGTGAGTGAGCTTACCCAAGAGCTCACAGCGACTACTGAGGTTTTAGAGGACACTCAGCGGGCCCTTCAGGAGTTGCAGATCCAGCTAGAGGAGGTGACCATGGAGCTGGACCATTTGCGGTCCACACCAACCCTAGACCCAGTTCGATTGCACATTGAGGTGGTTGGTGGTGAGTTTTCTCTTACGGGTGGTGATGAGGAACATGATGATGTGGCAGACACACATGTTCAGGATATGGGAGCTCTTGGTTCGAATGAGGTAGGAGTACCAGTGTTGTCGAGCTCTTAGGTTGATTTGCTTCCCTTAGCTAGGACTAAATCTATTTCATCATCTAACATAGCTGATAGCATGGGACAATTTGTTGTGCCATATTTTCTGACGGATCAGTTGTGGATTGCAGGGGAGCAAGTTGACGCTTCCACGTATAATTTCTACTGCACCAAGTCATTTACGGAGTATTTACTTGAGAATGCAGATGAGCGACAGGATTCTTATAGAGTGTCTAAGGGCACTCTCATCCGAGGCTCTTGTGCTATCCGGAGGTTGGTAGGGAAGATTGTGGAGACTCTATCTACAATGCTTCCCCACAGGGATTTCGAGGTTGGGTTTGTTGAGAGAGTTGCCCAGGGGCCTACCCAGCCTACAGTTAAGCGGAGTCAGAGATTGGAGCCATCTCATGACCCCCAATTTGGTAATGATGAGCTATTGATACAGATTGGGGTTTCCGACCGGCTGTATACGGTGGGGCATGTTCATCATTTGTTTTTTGACCCACAGTTAGAAGACTTCATCTCTCGCAAGGGTAGTTTGGCTCCTAGTCCTTATCATCCATTATGGGATGGGTTCTCACCATCAATAGTTGATGGGAGTTTTGGCTGCAAGTCAGTAGCAGGTGACTTGCAGAGTTATGCTAACTACAAAGATTATGCAGTGTGTGGATATCCGGGTCCTGGTATAGCTTTGTTTAGGGGTATTCATCACTGTTGTGCGAATGGTCTAAACACTCAGTACAGGTCAGTTGGGAGCACAGGGGGAGTTCAGTGTATATGGGATCTGAGTGTCCCATACATCTTGGTTTTTGATGATCCTGAAGTTCACTTCTTTCGGGATCCGGGCAGAGATAGATTCAGTTTTGGAGTTTGGGTGAGTGGTTGTTTTGGGTCTCTATACAGAGTTATCCAACTTGTATTTTGGGTGATGTTACAGGAGCCTATAGTTGATGTCAATGGCACGGTATACTATTTTCTGTGGGATCCAGGTGGATTATGATGTTTCTTGTTCCGGTGATTGCTTAGGGACAAGCAATCTTCGGGAGGGAGGACTGTAATGTCCCCATTTTTTGCAGGTCATTGATCTGATGGTCCCAGGTTATTATTGTGATCCTCGTGGTATGGCGAGGTGCTTAGAGGGTCTTTGGTGTGAACTTACTAGTTATAGTAAGTCAATGGATAGTTCCGATGAGCTCAGATGAGTTAGAGGAGTTGAATGATGCTTTCGATTTTCATTTCTGGCTTCTGGTTTGGGCTCCAAGAATCTTAGAGAGAGCGTCTATTTTTAGTAAGTCACCCCGTCAAGTTCATTCATCATCTTTCATCATCTGGATCAATCCTGTGTAGACAGATTTCAATTCGGACGCTTCTTCAGTTGCTTTTGCAAGACGAGTGGTTTATTATTATTATTTAATTAAATTTGCTAAGGTTGTCATTTTTGTTGGTATTATATGCTGGATACCTTAGGGTTATAGCTCGTTGGAACCAGGATGAAAAGTTTTAAATCTTGGGCACAAGAGACAGGGACCTTGCGTGTCATAATTTCATGATATTGGTGAAAAGGCCTTTTTTGGAGCCAAATGAATTAATAAATCATATTATATTCAATGTGTGCCTAAGTATAAAAGGTGTTTTAAGTGAAAAGTGTGTGAGAGAACACACTTTTGGAATTATAAAAGCAATGCTTTGTAAAAGGAAGATGATTCACTGTTGATTTGATAAAATTTATGAAGTCTCTTGGCTGTGAGAAATGACTAGGGTTTTGAGGACTGATTCCTCTTCTGGCAATTTGAGCCATTATAGATTGATGGTGAATTTTGCAGCTATATCTGAGATCGTAGTCCAATGCTGAAGTATACTGGATTTGTGTGAAGTTTATTCTACAGGCAAAACAATTTGCACAAAAGATTTTGAATTTGTCTCATGCTGAAGTTCTCAAAATTATCGGGAATTTGTTGTGTTCATTCATTTGGTAAATCTACATTCATCCAACAAGTGTTGTGAGGTGTCTTAAAAGGGTGGCGTGAATCTGGGCAGTCTTGGCTCTCCTTTAACTGCTCATGTGAAACCTAAGGAGCCGTTTTTGGCATTGTGCAAGGGCTGCATTGTTTCAGACAGTCGCATTTTACTTCCTAGCTGCCACGTGACTGCATTAAGGGCAGTTTAATACCTCCAAGGCCTCCATTTAAGTTCCTAATCTGGCACGTGAGTCTTCTCTGCTGCTGCATGTACTTTCAGTGGGCTGCCATAAGACATTTGGAGCTGTGTCTATTTGTTGGAAAGCATCATAAGCTGCAAGCACGTGGAATTATCAGGTGCTCATCTATTTGAGGAATGAACTGTAATTGTAATGTGTTATTTATTTTGGTACAAAGAAATAAATATAGAGTTTATGCAGAGATTTGTATTGTTTTAGTTTAATATCTGTATTTGGAGGAAGTTATTTAAATTTGCAATTAAATTGGAGTTAGGAGTCAGTTTGCATTATAAGAGCCAGCGAAGGCTCTTTACATAGAACATCATTAGACCTTCTATTTCATCCATATTCAGTTATACCTCATGGTCTATGGATTTGGATATAATTTAATCTTTATCGTTTATTACATTAATAACAAGATAGATAAAACTTAGAATAAAAAGTATTGTTACTCAACAAGTTCCCTTGTAGAAAACTTCAGAATAAAGTATAAGTTTTAGATCAGAAGAAGTCTCTTGCATTTGAAGTTTTGAGAACATTGTCCCAAAAACCCAAGCCATACAGATATTTGACATTACACAATGTCAAATGAGGAGATGAGGTAGTCACTTGGAGTGATCTCATCTCTAGTCTTGTCACCAACTGGGACAACCATATGTAAAGTGCGAGATCCAAATGCCTCTATAGTAATCTTGTGGAATTTTCTTTGGTTGTTCAAGTTCCTTCACCTTGCCAATCCTGTTCAAGAATGTATCAATTTCATCCATTGAGAGTACTTCCTCCACTCTTATTCTTTTCTACATGCTTTGTTAGCCATTTAAGTTGTCATTAGTGAAGTAAGATGCAAAGACCATTCCCACCGGTATAGGTACACCGGAAGATCACTTATATTACTTTATAAGAACCAGTAGACTACAACAAAGGATATACACGAGTAGACTGACTAGAGTGCATTGTACCGGTCTTATATTACATACAGGGATGGACCGGGGTACAAGATTGACACCGGTCAAACAACATGTCTATTCGCACCAGTGAATGCGGAGTTGTTTAAGTTAAAACCGGAATATGTGGAGCATCCACCATTTAGAATTGAAGTTAGCTTTTTAATAGGAGTTAGTTTTATTTCTACGCAAATGTTTCAAGGTAAACTCAAGATCAGTACGCAAAACTTTTGTTTTGTTGCATGATTTAAGGACGATTTTACAGCCTGGCGGTTCTATGAGTTAAGGGTTTCATCGAGATGAACTTTTGTATAAATACAAGTCATAGGACACAAGAAAAGGAGTTGTTGATAGTTGTTGAATATATAAAGCAGAAGAGAGATACCTTCTGAGAGAAGTGCTACAGTCAAAGAGGTGAAAGGCAAAAAGATCAACAGCCAAGCAGAACCGGGAAAGATCAACAGGTATGATCTAATCAGACAAAAAGTGTCAAGTTAAAGATCATTGCTTTTGTTTTGTGAATGCATTTTAAATCCCTCTATCAGGGTGAACCCTAATATGCTCTTTGTAAAAATCGTTTAACTGGGTAACATCTTTTTTGATGTTGAAAGTCCTCTAACAAGGCAACTCCTAACAAAGTTAAGGTCTTAATCGATCTTTTATCAAATCCTGTAACTAGGTAGCACTCTTGCAAGTGTTTTGTAAGCTCCTAATAGGGCATCTTTATTACTGCAGTAGTGAAGTTGTGAGCTCTGTCTCGCCATGGTTTTTTTCCTTCTAACCGAGGGTTTCCACATATACATGATGTGTTGATCTGAGTATTTCTATTTATGCTTATGGATGATTGTTTACATTCTACTTATCTTGCAAGAATCATTATACAAAGTTTAAATTGCAATAGAAATAGTTTTTACTGATTCAACCCCCCCCCCTCTCAGTAACAGATTAGGAATAACATGCTCTCCCTCAACTAATCAGGAATTGTGGACCAATCCATGCTATCATCAAGCTACTCATCCTCATTAAGTCCTTTTAATGCTGAAATGATCGCATCATCAACCTTTTGTGTGTTGAGACTAGGTTGTCTCATATCATCTCCCAAATCAACTACCAATTGCATAGTAGGAGATGTTGGCAATATCTTTGTCTCCTATTGGATTGACTATGTGGATGAAGTCACCCCTTTATCCTCGTGAGGTAAAATCTTTGTATCCCCACCTTGTTTTGAACTTTGTCCCTTATTCTACATTTCTACTTCCCTTATTGAAAATAAGTATCAACCTTCTATACCCACACTCTAGTTGTGGTCTTCCTGGGTCCATCATAATAATGTAATGTAAGCTTTTGTAATGACCCTTACTATAAAGGCCACTAAAATTTCCCAAATCTGAACTGAGACAATTTGTCAAACACTTGGCAAGCAACTGAATTGTTTGTTTGTAATGTTGTGTTCCAATGTGATAGTTGTTTTTGGGCACCAAATGCAATTGAGATAACAATACCAATATAGGAATGTCATACAATGAGCAATCAATGAATCCCAAAACAATGCAAAGGCTCAATACTAATATATCAAGAACTTCTCTAATTCTGATTGCACTTTCCAGAATTAATATGGCTGTGACAAGTAATATTCAGACTTCAATGCAATGATCAATTGCCACTCTAAGTTAATGCAATGGTCCAGATATCTCTTGGATTAATGATGACTACAGACTGAATTACAAAATAACAATGTAGGCTGTTAACAACTTCAGATTTATGACACAGTGATGTATGGACTGATCAATGACCTTACAAGGTACTATCCCAATCTAACTATCAATAGCAATGTTGAATAATAGAGACTGATTACAATAACAAATGATAGTAGAACAATGACTAACACTTATCAAAATCTGGACTGTTAATACATTGTCTGAACACATACAACCTTACATAATTTCTTGACTTTCAAATGCATTCAAAAACACTTAGAAAGAACCTGGTATAATGCTCCTTGTTGTCTACTATTCAACGCTGATGAAGACCTCTGAATGCACCCTGTTATAGCCCAGATTTGCAGCGACTGTACCAGACCTGCAACCTGCCATACCAGGCTGTACATGTACGGCTCCTGCAGAAAATAAATGCAATGACTTTGGCTGCTGAAAATGGTGGTATTCAGAATCGCCTAGGGTTAATATATAACCCCTCCAATGCATAAAATCAAACCCCACTTGGTTTGTGAGATATGAGCAAAAACTTGAGTCTCAGACCCTGATATGAACTTCACTAAAAATGCACAAAATGATCTCCAACACTTATCAAACTGATTCACCAATTAAGTGATGAATTCCAAACCCTTATTCAACCAGTTACAAACCCTCAATATCAATTTTTCAGGTCTGCTTTTTCGGACTGCTTTTTAGGGTCTGCTTTTTCGGACTGCTTTTTCGGATTTGCTTTTTCGGACTGCTTTTTCGGACCTGCTAAAAACGGCCGCCTATAATTTCGGACCTGCTAAAAATTGCCTCCTATAATTTCGGCCCTACTAAAAATGCCTCCTGAAATGCTGTTTCAATCACAAACAAACCCTTACATCAAATTCTCAATGAAGTACCAATGAGATAGCTGAGTACCAACTCCAAATTTGCAACCCTTCAGTAGATATTTCACTACCTCAGTTATGCCAATCCAAGGGAGTGATTCGTTCCCAAAGATCGAATAGAATTTGCAGACCAAAGACTACAAATTGCTTCACAATGAAGAAGTAGAAGAAAATCCAAATCCAAGCATGTAGAAATGAAAGCCCAAGCCCTCTATTTATTCTTTTCCTTGAGAAGTTGCTAGAACTTCTAGAAACATCCAATTATAATGTACTTTATAATAAAATAACATTATAATAATAAAGTACATTTCTCAACTCAAAATTATAATGTAGGCCCAAATGTCTCATAACTGAATGTAGGCCCAACTATGACTGAACGTAGGCTCAAGACTGAAGGTAGGCTCTACTACAACTGGATGTAGGCTCAAACTGGATGTA
This sequence comes from Chamaecyparis obtusa, assembly GCA_027943335.1. Taxonomy (NCBI): domain Eukaryota; kingdom Viridiplantae; phylum Streptophyta; class Pinopsida; order Cupressales; family Cupressaceae; genus Chamaecyparis; species Chamaecyparis obtusa. Next base: position 128,414 of record BSBK01010935.1, read on the forward strand.
GGCTCACTCTGGATGTAGGCTCCACTACAACTGCATGTAGGCCCAAACTGGATGTAGGCTCTACCAAATGTAGGCTCTGTCAGCAATATGCAATCAAATGATCAACATAATGACCCTCTCTCCAAACCATTTGCCTACGAGAGTCGATGATAGGCAAATCCGTCATGCCAAACGATGTCGGCCAAAATGGGGACATGACATCTTTCCCACTTTCTTCTACAAGTCATGATGTCATGCCCTGCCACCAATGCGAAACAAATGCTTGAGTTTGACATCCATATATTTCCTTAAAGTGATGGCTACTTGAAAACTGTCTCCTCTATTCTCCCAATCTTGTTGAAACTAATTTTATAACTTTGTAATCTGAGACTCATTCTCTAGTTGTACCGAAACCCTTAGTGGGAAGGTGGGTATAAGCAGTCTCGAGCTCACTATTCTTGATAGCCAAGCTCCATGTCCCAAATTATCATCAATATATCCCCATCCATTGCCACCATTCTATCCATTATTTCCATCATTGACATTTATCCCCATTTGCTTGGCCATCATTTGCATCATTAGGTTCATCCATTGATTTTGTTCTTGGGCTCTCTGTTCAACCTGACGCTGCTCTTATACTAAAGTATCCAACAAGTAGAGAAATCTGTCCCCATCTAGTTCTCTTCTCTCACCCATATTGGCAGCGTTCAATTCACCTATATCCCTATGTTCTTCCATAGCCCCCTATTCTTCTAGCCCTATATTTAACAATGCCTTGTTTCTTCATGTATTATAATGGTGATGTTGACATAAAGTTAGTTATCATTGGTAAAATCATTGGCAAATATCAATCCCACCGGAACACCGGTACTCATGATTGTGAACCGGTAGACTAAGCATGTAATGCCCCCTTTTTTAGGCACATTATTTCTTGTTGTGTCATTAGTCATTTTATCATGGTCTGGTAGGCTAACCAAGGCTTTATATGGATCAGTGTGCTATTTGGCCTAGGTAATTCCATTTTCAGGCCAATTAGAGCAATTTCCACCAGATTTCCGAGAACTTACTATTTATAGTAAGTCGACAGAGTTCAGTTTTCTTGGCATTTCAGTATTGGACTTCGAGTGTATCGGCGAGAGTTTTCCGGCAAGCTATCACACGTCATCTTCCGAGTTCGTTTGGTCCTCCATTTTAATGCCAGAAGATTTCATGTTTTATTATTATGTCACTTTATGATTAAATGGTTATATTAATTTAAAGTGACTTAAAGTGGGAATATGAAAAGACAAAGAAGAGAAACTGAAGAGTCACAACTGCTACTTTAAAAGAAGGAATGGAGGCTCTTTCGAGATATGCTTAGTTTATGAATTTATTTCTCTTGGAGAATCTAGGAAGCTTTCACCTTTCGATTCTAAAACCTGAGGACGGAAACCTTCAGGCTTTCTCGGTGGATTGGACGGAAACCCAGTTCATCTCTGAGGTGGATTCACAACAGAGTTCACCATTGTATTTACAAGTTCATATTATCCAATCATACTATTGCATAATGTATTTCAAATTGGATTGTTTTGTAGTTTCATTGTTGTTGTATAATGCAATAACAGTTTCTAAGGGTTTATTGAAATATATATCTAGTTCATTTCTGTTGAATCAATATTCGGTTGCATGCAAGTATATGTTAAAATCTTTTGTGTCATATTTGAGAAATTTGGGAAAAATATCCATCTGGGATATTACAGTTGTATCAGAGCCATGAATCTTGCCAGCCTATGAGGTTTTCTCCAGAAACAAATCAAATAGATATTTTCAGTTGCAACTTTATTTATCAGAAAAGGATAGTTATTTGTGAGTGCGCGATTAAGTCTAGTTACACCAGCAATTTTTTTTAAACATCATTCTCAGCACTTATTCTTGATGTATGGGTGAAAGAACTCCCTTGGAAGCTCACATTGGGTGAACACACAGCCAGTGAATATCCGCGAGTGTTAATGGTGAAGGAGCGCACAGGAATTTTGGGCTATGACTTCTTTGTCGTGTCAACACATGGTTGAGTCCCTAGTTCGTTAAAGCTGGCAAAAGACTCCCCCTGTTATGCGCGACCAGTCACGCCCTCTAGCAATTTTGGCCAGCACGGGTGATACAAACAAAAACGCTACCCTCTTGGGTAGCTGGTTGACAACAGGAATTTATTTGGGTCGGGTGACTATGATTAATGGGAGCCAACGCGCAAGTATGCTCACACGTGTTTTTGGTACCTGCAACCGGTGATCGGTTCTCAGCCATAGGAGACTCTCCTCATTGCCACATCCAAAGACTAGTGTTTTTTTCGGTCAGAAAATTCTCAGCAGAGATTGGCCATGGTGGATAGAAACTTGTTACACCTCAGCATACCGCGAAGACCTTGTCTGGCATTCATCCTTGTGTGGTACACATACACGAGCCTATGGACATTGAGCTGCGGATGCTGACTGTTCTGTAGCACTGGTCATGTGTCTCTAAACGCGACTGCAAAAGGCTGTCAGTTGATCACAACAAGAACACCAAGTATTGTTGCGACGTTAGGGTGTATCTAACGTGATAGCCACCCTAGTATCGGAGTGCTCAGCTGGAAGAAACGCGATTAGCACGGGAGGTCACAGTGTTTGGGGAAGTTTGGGTAGACACTACAGAGTTACCCGCATGCAGCACGGGTTGCTTGGATAGGTGTTTGCAATGCTGAAACAGTGTCTCGGGAGGAGTTCGGGTGAGTAACGAGGAGCCAGCAGTTACCAGAGCCTCGGTGCAGGATTCAACACATTCAACATTGGGATACTCAACGAGTAAGCCAGGTCGGCCATTGTATTCTCTTCTATCTGTGTTTTGTCTAGAAATTAATTGAACTCACTGCAATGTGCTAGTGTTGAATTATGAGGGAGTTGTATTGAGTCAATGGTATTAGTTAAATATTGGATGAATAAGCTGCATCGATTTACATATACTGTGAGTTTGTTTACTGCTAGGAAATCTATATTCTTCATGTTGGAAGTATAAAGATCTTGTGGCATGAATACTTGAAGAATTTACATTTCAAATAATCCAACACATAACTAGTAGCGGTATTCTTGAAGTACAAGACATTAAACCGGTACTGTTCATTTTTAGGAAAGAATCACATGTGCCTTGAGATAAAAATTGTTTGAGAAACCAAATACGACACGGTTACACAGTGAGGTAGAAGTTGCATAATCATCGTGATTTTTGCAAAATCAAAACTAGTAGACTACATTACTTCCAGTCAGTGGAAATCAGAGAATTTTCAGTCGTGATTACCTTAAGATATTTCAGTGGTAAAATACATTCAGAAGAGGAAATCACAAATAACTTATCAAATAGTGATACACTATTACATATCAAAATTGTGTTAAAAATTTAACGAGACTACCAGACCGAGATTCTTAGTTGATTTCCAGAATTTTCTCAAAAAGTGTTCGAAAATTAGAAATATTATTTTGATGACAACATTTGTCAGTTACTGAAGTTGATTCAGTCCATTACATGAAACTTAGAGGAATTTGAAAAATGGAAACATTGGAAAGCCCTGTATTCTCAAAAGAATTCAATGACACTTTTTATGGTGAACAACTGAGGGACATACGAAAGGAAATTGAAATAGGAAATGAATTATGTTATCTTGGATGGCAATTCGAGGATCAAAAATTTATGGGAGGTATGCTTGCCAAATTAAATGAGATCAATTCATATCTATCTAGGATAGACCAATCTGATTGCAGGCTCTTCAATTGGGCTATGCAACCCTCAATGGTTGCTTTGGTCCAACACAGGTTTAGGGAACATCCACATAAAGATGATAGGCTACCCGTCGCCTCATGTCTCAGTGAGATCACACAGATTACAGACCCTATAACACCTTATACCGATTACATTGGGAAGCAGGTATTACATCTGATTGTGGACAGTTTAGGTGGACTAAATAATGATAAAAGTCCTAACTTTGGTAAGAAGGCAAAAATCTTGGAATTAATGACAAGAACTGGGATTTTCATTCACATGTTAAATCTCAGTTATGATAACATGATTCATCAGTTATTTCAGTGCCTTCTAAGTAATTTCAGGAAGCAGCATCCAGACAATGTGAAGGTGTGAAGAGCTTGGCTCGCTCCTTCTGGATTTAAATTCTTAATTTGAAAATATTTGCAACTTATTCCAATAATAGTTTTGCAAATTGCAATTATGAAGAAATATCCACCATTTTTAAATAACAAATCCAGACAAAGGAATCTCCATGATAACATTTATTATTTATTAATCTCATCTCAACAAAGACATATAATCCATCTATAATTAATACTTCATAAATCTGAATGCTTTGACAACAAGTAATTTAAATTCTGGAAATAATCATTTATTAACATTGGCACCTGGCAATGCTGCAACCTTTTGGTAAATGCAATGTCCTCCAAAATGTCGTGTGACAGCCCAAAATGTATTGACGTCACTCTTGGAACAGTCACGTGACAGCCTATATCAACACGTAACTGGCCTGTGTTAAATCGCAGGGATTGCAACATCAAAACGGCTTCTTTATGCAAGCCATGAGCTGGAGAAAGGCTGCCATAACCTGCCAGCCCTCAACGCACCCTGTTGTAGCTTCAAACAGCTCCACATGAGAGAAGAGAATGCCCAAAAATAATTTGCAGGCCCTCCCAATGAAAATCGCAGCCAACAGAATTGGTCAAACTATTTGTTCCCTTCGAAAATTCAGTATTCAACTTCTTAATTAAATAGCCAGGATGAAATTACATCAACCTTTCAAATCGAATTCTTCACCTCAGCAGGAAGAACAAATAAACCATTGGAATGCAATCATCTGTCTACAAATAAACACTTCTCAGAATTCCAATATACTTTAGCACTGGACTATGATCTTAGATACAGTTGAAAAATTCACCATCAATCCGTAATGGCTCAAATTGCTAGAAGAGGAATCAGTCCTCATAAACCCTACCCGGGTTGTCTCTCTCACAAACTTCAATAAAATCATAATCCAACAATGGCTAAAAAAAAAATGCTTTTTCGAAATAAATATTTAGCTTTTTCGAAAAAAGCACAATTTCACTTTTTTCATTAAAAAAGATTTTAAATGATAACTTCACTTTATAACATTAAAGTTATAAAGCTATTAAATTAAAATAATTTAATTTAATAACAATAACCTTTAAAACCAAAACCACTGAATCACACTGACTGTGACAAACTCATTTCTGACACAAGAGCCTTAAATGCCAACTAACCTACCAGAAATAACCCACTGCCAAAAAATAGCCAACTCCTAAAAATACACTTACTAAAAATAGTAAGTCTTTCAAACTCAAGTAAATACTCCATCAATGACTTGGTGCAAAAGAAATTATACGTGGAAGCATCGACTTGCTCCCCCACAATCCACAGCTGATCTCTCTGAAAAAGTGGCACAACCAACTGTCCCATGCTATCAGCCATGTGAGATGATGAAATAGATTCACTTCCAGCAAAACCAAGCAAATCAACTTGAGAGCTTGACTCCACTAGTAGTCTACCTAAACCGTAACAAGTGCTCCCATATCCTGAACATATGTGTTTGCTACATCATCATGTTCCTCCTCACCAACCATAGCGGCAAACTCACCACCAACCACCTCAATGTGCAATCAAACTGGATCTGGGGCTAGTGTGGATCGTAAATGCTCCCACACCACGGTCACCTCCTCTAACTGAATCTACAACTCCTGAAGAGCCCGTTGAGTGTCCTCTAAAACCTCAATAGTCGCTGTGAGCTCCTGGATAACCTCACTCACCTCCTCTTTGTCCATCAGTGCCTCATAAGCTGTACTCCCGCACTCAACTAGGTGATCTTGGTCGGCTACCATCTGTAAGTAGTTTTGTCTCAAAATCTTGACAGCCTCACACAAACAATGAATCTCTGTCGATGAAAGGTAACCACCACTGGGCTCATCTGTCATAGGAGCACCCCAACCATAAACAGCCAACAACTGACAAGCAGCATCAAAATGCTCGAGAGTAGAAGTAATATCTCTCTCATCAACTCGCAACTGGCTGGTCATATGATGACTCTGCACAATGGGCCTCCTATGAACAAACTCAAACGCACTGTCCACACTATGAGAGGAAGCTGTATCCAACAAACTCCCCTCAAGATCACCGTCTCTTTGTGTACTTCAATCTAAGTACACATCCACAAACTGAGTACAGGCATCGGACACGTCCTCATCTAACCCCGGGAAAGATGCTGCTAAATCCGACTCAACACAATCTCCAGCTCCCTCATCCTCTGCAACCATCTGACAATCTAGATCCTGGGATACATCCACATGAGTTACCCCCTCTCTAGAAGTGGAAGCCCTGGCTGTAATAAACTCCTGCCACTCATAAGCTTCCCTGTCCTCATCTATGAGTCCCTATAACACTGAATCCTAGAACCCACCACAACCATATGACAATGCCGAATCTACACCCTAAGTCAGATATAGAAAGCCAAAAATGCTACAACACTCATCATCCGCGCTCTCAGCATCGAAGATATCTACCATGCTAGTGTACACATCATCTATCTACATCTCCTCTACTAACTCTAGCTGCATACATGACTCAATGTCATCATGTGAATCAACTAAACTGTGGCATGAAACTACGTTGCCCAAATCAATTGCAACACTCCCATCCTGAGTTTCATCCCTAGAAAGCTCCATGCTCACATCCTTAATACAGGAAAAAACCACTGCCTCCTGTACTGATCCCACACTACGACTGCTATCATAAACCTCTGAGCTGTTAGAGCTCATATGCTCCTCGCAGTCATCACCCAACATCTCACAAGGGGTGTCATCTCCAATACAGCTCACAACATCCTCAAAAGTGTCATCAAATGTGTCTATACTATTAGCTCCCACATCTCCTGCTGAAATCTCAACTGCTGACATGTGACACTACACACGACTCAATGTCAGGCTATGCACCACTAATGTTGGAGCACGAACTGTCATCAACTAACCTGCTGTAATGCCCAGATCACCATCCTCACCAATGGGAGACTCCGTACATGCCTCAGTGCCAACTGAGGAAGCAACTACCTCCTGAACTAGAGTGGCACCACTACAACTGATATAAACATCTCCAATAATAACTCCCTCCATGAAAGAGTCTGAACACTCAGTGATAACTGCAACATCAGCTGCCTCTGTACAATCCGTAGTGACTGCTCTAGGAGCCTCAACCTGGTGATGCTCAGCGCTGCTGTCAACCAATGGCACTGAAACATCCACTTGCTCCTGTGCAATTAATCCATCACCACCACTGCGGATGGGAATAGCAGGTGCTAAACTAGATGTAGGAACATCAGCATCATGGACTACTGTCGGAGAAAACTCCAACCTTCTCCCCTGCAAACTCGATGTCAGCCTTCTAAAGGTAGAGACCATATAACTCGCTGCCCTGTCTACTGTAAATGGATCCGAAAAACTCTCTGCCAATCTCTCCTGATGTAGTCTAAGTCTCTCCATGCTTTCTACTAAAGCATTTAATTCCTCTCTATTTCCCCTACTACTATGACGACTTCTGGAACTGGGCCTCCTGTATTTATCCATAGCTAGGGAAAATGGAAGTGCTGGTCACTTTTAAAATACTTCTTAATATAAATGAATCCAGACCCCACAAGATGGCAGGAAAAATGCTCTGATACCACTGTGAAGAACCTGACTAGCTCCTTCTCGATTTAAATTCTTAATTTGAAAATATTTGCAACTTATTCCAATAATAGTTTTGCAAAATGCAATTATGAAGAAATATCCACCATTTTTAAATAACAAATCTAGACAAAGGAATCTCCATGATAACATTTATTACTTATTAATCTCATCTCAACAAAGACATATAATCCATCTATAATTAATACTTCATAAATCTGAATGCTTTGACAACAAGTAATTTAAATTCTGGAAATAATCATTTATTAACATTGGCACCTGGCAATCCTGCAACGGTAAATTCAATGTCCTTCAAAATGTCGTGTGACAGCCCAGAATGTATTGACATCACTCCTGAAACAGTCACATGACAGCCTATATCAACATGTGACTGGCCTGTGTTAAATCGCAAGGCTTGCAGCATCAAAACGGCTTCTTTATGCAAGCCATGAGCTGGAGGAAGGCTGCCATAGCCTACCAGCCCTCAACGCACCCTGTTGTACCTTCAAACAGCTCCACGTGAGAGAAGAGAATGCCCAGAAATAATTTGCAGGCCCTCCCAATGAAAATTGCAGCCAGTAGAACTGGTCAAACTATTTGTTCTCTTCGAAAATTCAGTATTTAGCTTCTCAATTAAATATCCAACATGAAATTACATCAACCTTTCAAATCGAATTCTTCACCTCAACACGAAGAATAAATAAACCCTTGGAGTGCAATCATCTGTCTGTAGATAAACACTTCTCAGAATTCCAGTATACTTCAACACTGGACTATAATCTCAGATACAGCTGCAAAATTTACCATCAATCCGTAATAGCTCAAATTGCCAGAAGAGGAATCAATCCTCAAAAAACCTACCCGGGTTGTCTCTCTCACAAACTTCAATAAAATCATAATTCAACAATGGGTAAAAAAAGTACTTTTTTGAAATGAATATATATAGGTTTTTCGGAAAAAGCACAATTTCACTTTTTTCATTAAAAAGGCTTTTAAATGATAACTTCACTTTATAACATTAAAGTTATAAAGTAATAAAGTTATTAAATTAAAATAATTTAATTTAATAAAGATAACCTTTAAAACCAAAGCCACTGAATCACACTGACTGTGACAAACTCATTTCTGACACCAGAGACTCAAACGCCAACTGACCTACCAGAAATAACCCACTGCCAAAAAATAGCCAACTGCTAAAAATAGACTTACTAAAAATAGTAAGTCTCTCAAACTGGAGATTCCCTGAAATTCGATCCTGGCACATCTGACACTCCGTGCAGACACCCTGCTAATCCTGGCCATACCCAAAATACCACTTACTAAAAATAGTAAGTTGACCAAATTGACCCGAACGAAGAGCAGACCTAGTAAACTGAACCTCCAGAGTGGAATCCCAACACTGGCTCCACCATCTGACCCCCTCTGATCTCCTAAATAGCCTGCGAGGGTCGCCAAAGCAACCTAATCCCAAAGTCTAAAAAAAATGGGGACATTATAGTCCTTCCTTCCCAAGATTGCTTGTCCTCAAACAATCAGGAAAAAACAAGCAACATCGCCAACCACCCGGATCCCAAGGATGGTCATAAGTAATGTCCCAATCCTCACCATACTTCTGTGAAGAAAATACCAACACAATAGACACCAGCATCTTAGAAACTGCCCTAAACACCCAAATAACGGACATCACTGAAAAGAACAGCCGAAGACCAACTGCAGATGCCAATGCAAAAAACCACACAGTGGAACTCAACCCAACAGAAATAACAACTCTGTCAAAACCTGAGTCCCTGTCTATCCGACACTCACACCCAACTCCACTGAGAAAACGACAATAACCAAATGTCCCAGAATTACTGTTATCAACTCTGCCCTCTGACAAGCAAACCTGAGTGTGAGGATACTGCAAGTAGTCTAACTTGCAATTGCCAATTCCATCTGTAAAAGATGGTGCCAATCCATCCCATAATGGATGATAAGAAACTAGAGCCAATCTACCCCTGCGTGAGAACAAATCTTCTACATGTGGGTCAAAAGACAAATGATGAACATACCCCACCGTATACAGCCGGTAGGAAGCCCCAATCTCTGTCAATAGCTCATCATTACCAAATTGGGAATCATGAGATGGCTCCAATCTCTGACTCCGCATAATCGTAGGCTGGGTAGGAACCTGAGAAAGCCTCTCAACAAACCCAACCTCGAAATCCCTGTGGTGAAGCATAGTAGATAAAGTCTCCACAATCTTCCCTACCAAAATCTAAATAGCACAAGAGCCTCGAATGAGAGTACCCTCAGACACTCTATAAGAATCCTGTCGCACATCTACACTATCAAGTAAATACTATATAAATGACTTGGTGCAGTAGAAATTATACGTGGAAGCGTTGACTTGCTCACCCGCAATCCACAGCTAATCTCTTTGAAAAACTGGCACAACCAACTGTCTCATGCTATCAGCCATGTGAAATGACGAAATAGATTCACTTCCAGCAAACGAAAGCAAATCAACCTGAGAGCTTGACTCCACTAGTAGTCCTACCTCATCCGTAACAAGTGCTCCCATATCCTAAACATATGTGTTTGCTACATCATCATATTCCTCATCACCAACCGTAGGGGCAAACTCATCACCAATCACCTCAATGTGCAATCGAACTAGATCTAGGGCTGGTGTGGATCGTAAATGCTCCAACTCCATGGTCACCTCCTCTAACTGAATCTGCAACTCCTAAAGAGACCGTTGAGTGTCCTCTAAAACCTGAGTAGTCGTTGTGAGCTCCTGGATAACCTCACTCACCTCCTCTCTGTCCATCAGTGCCTCATAAGCTGTACTCCCCCACTCAACTAGGTGATCTCAGTCGGCTACCATCTGTAAGTAGTTCTGTCTCAAAATCTTGACAGCCTCACACAAACAATGAATCTTTATCGATGAAAGGTAACCACCACTGGGCTCATCTATCATATGAGCAACCCAACCATAAACAGCCAACAACTGACAAGCAGCATCAAAATGCTCGAGAGTAGAAGTAATATCTCTCTCATCAACTCGCAACTAGCTAGTCACATGATGACTCTGCATAACGGGCGGCCTATGAACAAACTCAAACGCACTGTCTACACTATGAGAGGAAATTGTATCCAACAAACTCCCGTCAAGATCACCGTCTCTCTATGTACTTCCATCTAAGTACACATCCACAAACTGAGTACAGGCATAGGACACGTCCTCATCTCACCCCGAGAAAGCTGCTGCTAAATCCGACTCAACACAATCTCCAGCTCCCTCGTCCTCTGCAACCATCTGACAATCTAGATCTTGGGATACATCCACATGAGTCACCCCCTCTCTAGAAGTGGAAGCCCTGGCTGTAACAAACTCCTGCCACACATAAGCTTCCCTGTCCTCATCTGTGAGTCCCTGTAACACCGAATCCTAGAACCCACCACAACCATATAACAATGTTGAATCTACACCCTAAGTCAAATATAGAAAGCAAGAAACGCTACAACACTCATCATCCGCGCTCTCAGCATCGGAGATATCTACCATGCTAGTGTACACACCATCTATCTACATCTCCTCTATTAACTCTGGCAACATACATGACTCAATGTCGTCATGTGAATCAACTAAACTGTGGCATGAAACTACGTTCCCCAAATCAACTGCAACACTCCCATCTTGAGTGTCATCCCTAGAAAGCTCCATGCTCACATCCTCAATACAGGAAGAAACCACTGTCTCCTGTACTAATCCAACACTACGACTGCTATCATAAACCTCTGAGCTGTCAAATCTCATATGCGCCTTGCAGGCATCACCCAACTTCTCACAGGGGTTGTCATCTCCAATGTAACTCACAGCATCCTCAAAAGTGTCATCAAATGTGTCTATACTATCAGCTCCCACATCTCCTACTGAAATCTCAACTTTTGACACACGACTCTGCACACATGACTCAACGTCAAGCTGTGCACCACTAATGCTGGAGCACGAACTGTCATCAACTGACCCCGCTGTAATGCCCAGATCACCATCCTCACCAGTGGGAGAGTCCGTACATGTCTCAGTCCCAACTGAGGAAGCAACTGCCTCCTGAACTAGAGCGACACCACTACAGCGGACATAAACATCTCCAATAATAACTCCCTCCATGAAAGAGTCTGAACACTCAGTGATAACTGCAACATTAGCTGCCTTTGTACAATCCGTAGTGACTACTCTGGGAGCCTCAACCTGGTGATGCTCAGCGCTACTGTCAACCAATGGCATTGAAACATCCACTGGCTCCTATGCAATAAATCCATCACCACCACTGCGGATGGGAATAGCAGGTGCTGAACTAGATGTAGGAACATCAACATCATGGACTACTGTTGGAGAAAACTCCAGCCTTCTCCCCTGCAAACTCGATGTCGGCCTTCTAAAGGAAAAGACCTCATATCTCGCTGCCCTATCTACTATAACTGGATCCGAAAAACTCTCTGCCAATCTCTCCTGATGTAGTCTAAGTCTCTCCATGCTTTCTACTAAAGCATTTAATTCCTCTTTAGTTCCCTTACTACTATGACGACTTCTGGAACCGAGCCTCCTCTATTTATCCATAGCTAGGGAAAATGGAAGTGCTGGTCACTTTTAAAATACTTCTTAATATAAATGAATCCAAACCCCACAGGATGGCAGGAAAAATGCTCTGATACCACTGTGTAGAGCCTAGCTGTCTGCTTCTGGATTTAAATTCTTAATTTGAAAATACTTGCAACTTATTCCAATAATAGTTTTGCAAAATGCAGTTATGAAGAAATATCCACCAGTTTTAAATAACAAATCCAAACAAAGGAATCTCCATGATAACATTTATTACTTATTAATCTCATCCCAACAAACACATATAATCCATCTATAATTAATACTTCATAAATCTGAATGCTTTGACAAGAAGTAATTTAAATTATGGAAATAATCATTTATTAACATTCACACTTGACAATCCTGCAACGGTAAATGCAATGTCCTCCAAAATGTCGTGTGACAGCCCAGAATGTATTGACATCACTTCTGAAACAGTCACGTGACAACCTATATCAACACATGATTGGCCTGTGTTAAATCGCAGGGCTTGCAACATCAAAACAGCTTCTTTATGCAAGCCGTGAGCTGGAGGAAGGCTGCCATAGCCTGCCAGCCCTCAACACACCCTTTTGTAGCTTCAAACAGCTCCACGTGAGAGAAGAGAATGCCCAGAAATAATTTGCAGGCCCTCCCAATGAAAATCGCAGCCAGTAGAACTGGTCAAACTATTTGTTCTCTTCGAAAATTCAGTATTCAGCTTCTGAATTAAATACCCAACATAAAATTACATCAACCTTTCAAATCGAATTCTTCACCTCAGCAAGAAGAATAAATAAACCCTTCGAATGCAATCATCTGTCTGTAGATAAACACTTCTCAGAATTCCAATATACTTCAGCACTGGACTATGATCTCAGATACAGTTGCAAAATTCACCATCAATCCGTAATGGCTCAAATTGCCAGAAGAGGAATCAGTCCTCAAAAACCCTACCCGAGTTGTCTCTCTCACAAACTTCAATAAAATCATAATTCAACAATGGGTAAAAAAAGTGCTTTTTCGAAATGAATATATAGCTTTTTCAAAAAAAGCACAATTTCACTTTTTTCATTAACTAGGTTTTTAAATGATAACTTCACTTTATAACATTAAAGTTATAAAGTAATAAGGTTATTAAATTAAAATAATTTAATTTAATAACGATAACGTTTAAAACCAAAGCCACTAAATCACACTGATTGTGACAAACTCATTTCTAACACGAGAGCCTCAAATGCCAACTGACATGCCAAAAATAACCCACTGCCAAAAAATAGCCAACTGGTAAAAATAGACTTACTAAAAATAGTAAGTCTTTCAAACTGGAGATTTCTTGAAACTCGATCCTGGCACATTTGACACTCCGTGCAAACACCCTGCTAATCCTGGCCATACCCAAAATACCACTTACTAAAAATAGTAAGTTGACCAAATTGACCCGAACGAAGAGCATACCTAGTAAACTGAACCTCCAGAATGGAAGCCCAACACTGACTCCGCCATCTAACCCGCTCTGATCTCCTAATAGCCTGCAAAGGTCGCCAAAACAAGCTAATCCCAAAGTTTGAAAAAAATGGGGACATTAGAAGGCTTCCATAAAAACTATCCTATCCTTGATCTTAAATTAGGATAACGACATATGTTAACAATTGCAATCAGATTTGTTGGCAATCTGGAGAGGAGAACAAAAACTCTCACCCGTGGCATGTGAACTCTCAGCCGAATTGATTAAGCATCAAGTTGAAAGGTTCGAGGATTTATTGACTGAAAATGAGCAAATATCAATAGGCATACAGGTTGCAGCACCTTCGGAAATGGGCAAGAAACCAATGAGAACAGGGCAGATTTGTTTTATATGCCAAGAGGGCTGGTGACATGAACATATTTGCGGTATTAATCAAGGAAAGGATAGATTGCGGCCAAGTGGTAATGACATTATAGTTTTGAATACATCTCTTTCAGGGCATGGTGAAGATCCCAAGGGAAAGAGTTTCCAATCAGCCAAGATGGTTAACGTGGAAAGAGAATCAATCATCACAGGTGAAGAGTGTTCAAAGCTCTACTTTGGTGACTTGGAGGCTAAGTTTGAGAAAATTATGGTTAAAGGCTGTGATAACCAGTTGGAAGCCTTTAACAATTCATGTAATGAGGAATCGTGTGATTTCTTTAGCAGCACCTTGCTTATGCATAATGCTGATTTGGATGACCAATCAAATAATGCATCCCAAAATGACAATGATGAGAAGCATGCCTTGAAGAGTCAGCTGAAAGTCAATGACGATGGCATTATTGCTGCTCTTGTACACCATGATAGCACTCACAGGATTATTGAGGATCTTTACAAGAAAGCTTAGATGGAAAAAGGACAAGGTGGAATAAGGAGTGGATCTTTTGTTGCAGATTTACAGGGAGTCAAAACAGCTTTTGAGGTTGGAAATCAGAATATCTATGTTTACTTTCAGATTGCGACTACCTGTTACAGGTTGCTGGAAAATATGTTGAGTAGTTGAGGGAAAAAGAGGATGAGGTTAATAAGCTCAATAGAGAGCTTAGTGTTACTCAGGGTACATTAGAACATACACGTATTGCTCTTCAAGAAGCAAGAAATCAGATTGTTGCTACCAGCCAATACATGGAACAAGACGACAAGGACAAGTCTAAATTCTTTCAGGAGATGATTCAGGAACTTGATAGCATACAACAGACTTATGACTTGGATAGCTGTCCCAAAAGATCTTTGGATCATCCAGGACTTCTTTATGAGTTGGATAACTTTCAGGTGGTTGACAATTCCTTGTTTGAGATGGGTGCTGATTTGATATTTGATAATCCGCATTTTGAGCTAGATGAGGAAGATATTTCCTATCCCCATGATGAGGACGAGTTTGATTGCAAGATTTGGAACCCAAGTTCAGTTACTAGAGATGAGTCTTGGTCACCAGATTGTAGTAACAAGGTGAGTTCAGTTGTTGAGCAGTTTGGTTTCTACATCAACGGTTCAGGATGGGCAGTTGTGTCTTATTGCATGATGGGTGATATGCTTTTCCTTGCGTTGTCTCTCACTGATGGAGAGATGTCTAGTATTGATTGCATCTTGAGACTTTTCGATTCACCCATTTCTAGTGATCGTGTCAGCCTGATCGTTTGGAATCCTGGTGTTAGTATGACTGATGCATTACTATTTTGGGGGAGTAATGAGTGGCTTCACCCTACTGGCCACATTGTATGGGATGCATTATGTTGCCCATTCAGCGCACCAAAGGACTTTCTTTTTCGATTACTGCATATGTGTGGGATGAGGGATTGGTTTGATACGCTTCCCTTCATGAAGGAGGAAGCCATGTCCAGTAGTGTTGCCAGTATGCTTCTTCAGTACAGATACCGGTTTGAGATACAGGTTAAAGGGGCAGTGTTATGGCAGTTGGACATTGTAGACATTCCATCCATTATGGGTATGGACCGACAGGATATTACAGAGACCTGGGAATGTGGATGGCCCTTTTGCTTGTGGGACCCAGGAGGAACATTCTCATGGTTAGTAATAATTCAGGGAGCTGGTTGTTATAATGTTGGGTTCACACTCTTATTTGACCTTAGTGGTGCTTACGATTTGAGTTTGAGTGAGGTTCTCAGTTGGATTGAGGATCTTTTGATAGATGATGGAAGCACATGGCAGGTTGATTCGACTGATCATGCACGTGGGGTGATCTGGGGTCCCGGCATTATTTTGATTAATGCATTGTTGTTGTGTGGTGGTGATGAGTGGCTTCACAATTTTGGACATGTTGTTTGTATCAGATTTGCACAACAGATTGGTGGAGCAACTTCCTTAAGGTTGGTATGGGATCCAAACATTTTGGGTCACAGCATGCAGACACCGATTGCTTGATGGCAAGCAATCTTTGGGAAGGGAGGATTTGTAGTGTCCCCTTTTTCGGGCACATTATTTCTTGCTACGTCGTTAGCCGTTTTATCATGGTCTAATAGGCTAACCAAGGCTTTATATGGATCAATGTGTTATTTGGCCTAGGTAATTCCAGTTTCAGGCCAATCAGAGCAGTTTCTGCAAGGTTTCCAAAAACTTACTATTTATAGTAAGTCGACAGAGTTCAGTTTTCTTGACATTTCAGTATTGGACTTGGAGCGTATTGCCAAGAGCTTTCCGGCAAGCTATCACACGTCATCTTCCGAGTTCGTTTGGTCCTCCGTTTTAATGCCAGAAGATTTCATACTTTATTATTATGTCACTTTATGATTAAATGGTTATATTAATTTAAAGTGACTTAAAGTGGGAATATGAAAAGATAGACAAGGGAAACTGAAAAGTCACAGCTGCTGCTTTAAAAGAAAAAATGGAGACTCATTCGAGATATGCTTAGTTTATGAATTTATTTCTCTTGGAGAATTCAGGAAGCTTTCAGCTTTCGATTCTAAAACCTGAGGACGGAAACCTTCAAGCTTTCTCGGTGGATTGGACGGAAACCCAGTTCATCTCTAAGGTGGATTCACAGCAGAGTTCACCATTGTATTTACAAGTTCATATTATCCGATCATACTGTTGCATACTGTATTTCAAATTGGATTGTTTTGTAGTTTCATTGTTGTTGTATTGTTGTTGTATAATGCAATAACAGTTTATGAGGGTTTATTGAAATATATATCTGGTTTATTTCTGTTGAATCAATATTTTGTTGCATGCAAGTATATGCTTAAATCTTCTGAGTCATATTTGAGAAATTTGGGAAAAATATCCATCTGGGATATTACAAAGCATCTGAGCAATGTACTTAAACCGGACATGCTTATACCGATCCAGGTTTCGTCCAACCAGATTAGGCAAACGCACAGGGAATAGATGACTAACTAGATACAAATTACACACCGGCTAAGTGTATGATAATCCGAACCGGATTATGCGGAGCATTTTTTAGTTAAACTGAAGTTATCTTTTTTAGTGAAACTAGAGTTAGCTTTTTTTTTCTACGAGTGTTTCGAGGTAAACTAAGAATCAGTTTGCAAGCTTTTTGATCAAGGGTTTTGCATGCCAGATTTATGGGACAGTTTACAGCTTGGCGGAACTATGAGATGTATTTTTAATAAGATAATTTCTTATAAATACAAGTCGAAAGATATGAAAGTTGTGTTGTTGAAAATCAAGAGCATAGAGCAAAGGAGAGCAGGAGAGCAGAATCCCTTGAGAGGAAACACAGTCACAGAAGGTGAAAGGGAGAGAAAGATTCAACAACCAAGCAGAGGAAAGGGTGAACAAGTATGATCTGAATCAACAGATATAGTGTCATCATAAGATCATTGCTTTAGTTGTGAAGCGTATTTAAATCCCTCAATCAGGGTGAACCCTAATAGGTTCTTTTGTATAAATCCCTTTACCGGGTAACATCTTTATTGATGTTTTAAGTCTTCTAATAAGGCGACTCCTAACAGGGTCAAGATCCTAATAGGTCTTCTATCAAATCCCTTAACCGGGTAGCACTCTCACCAGTGCTTTGTAAGCCTCTAATAGGGAAACTTTATTACTGCAGTAGTGAAGTTTTGTGGGTTTTGTCCTACTGTTGTTTTTTCCTTCTAAGCGAGGTTTTCACGTATAAATGCTTTGTTGACCTGTGCATTTAATTTTGGTTTATGTTTGTTATAATATTCTTTTGATTTCTGTATTAACAAGAATATCTGATTGCCTAAAAGAGAAGTAGAAATTGAATTTATTGATTCACCCCCCCTCTCAGTAACCGGTTAGGAAAATCAATTGGTATCAGAGTCCGTTGGTTCTCAGAAATAATAAGCTTAACCACTTGAGAAAAGATCATGGAGGGCTACAGGTATCAAAAGCAGCTGGAGGAAGCCAATGACATGATAGCCTTTCTGGAGAATAGGCTGAGGAGGTCTCTTGCCAAGAGGAAAGAGTTGGCTCTACAACTGAGTGAAAGTCATGAAACCATTGAGGAACTCTTTGGGTAGAGTGGCTCTGATGAAGCAGAAGAAGCGGTCTCTAATCTCATGGAGAAGAATCTAAATCTGACCAATCAAGTCTCCAACTTAAAAAGGGAGCAGGAAGGTCATGCTCTGAGGATGACTAAACTCATTGAAGCCAAAAGAAAAGTTGAGGATGAAAAGACCAATGCCATAGAAGCATAGTTAACTGTTGAAAGAGAAAGAGATTGGGCTAAAGATGCATTAAGAGAGAGTGATGCTCTCATATTGCAACTGCATGCAGGGCATAAATCAAGATAATGCAATCATGCATGAGCACTTGCATGACAAAGATGAAGCATGAAAAAAGATGGCTGCTGAATTGAATCAACTAGAAGAACAGCTGAAAACTCTTGAAGAGAGGAATGAGAAACTCGTAAGGTATAATGAAAGTTCTAAGAAGCTTGATAAGCAACTGAGAGCTCAAAGGAAGCACAAGAATCCCACAGGACTTGGGTACATTGGTCAAAGCAATAATGAAACCGGTGAGTCCTCTGGAGACAAGCAAGGCAAGAAGGAAAAGAAGAAACCAACAAAAGACAAAGGTAAATGTCATGAGCCGTAATAGATTAATGCATATATGATTTGTGCAATCTATATACTATTTTAAATTTAAATATATAATTCTTTATTTAAATTCATATATAAGTGAAAACATTAGATAATGATATAAATCAACATTATACATAAATCAATGTATAACATAATATTTCAAATAAATATATAAATAATATATATTAATAAATATAAAATAATTTAATAATAATCAAAGGTCACCACTAAATAACCAAATAATTACTCGTAAATAATGATATTAGTAAATTAATCAAATGAATGTTCATTAATAATAAATATATTACTAGTAACAAATATATAATACATAAGGGACCTCAGCGATCATATCGATAAAGAAATTCTATAGTATGAACTTTCACAATGTTGATATGATTGTATGAATAATGTTGTTGTATACACAGCATTGGAAAAAATTTAAGGAAGAAGTGACGATTTTATATTTACAAACATAAAGTGAACAGTTTGTAGATAAGCAGCGACACTTTTAAGATAGATCTGCGATTCCTACAATCAAGGAGTGGGATCAATGTATTTCACTATTGCGAATGAAGCTCTTAGTGATTGGAATGCCGTGAAACATATACTAGGAAAATCTTCCCGATTGCAATGTGTCACAGCCAACCTCTATATAATTCGAAACAACTAATAGTCATATGCACAAAGATATTTGATCTTCCTCAAAGCGCACTTCTATGTCATAATACATTGTGTTAATCAATATCGTCTTACTAATGAGATTATGAAGAGGTGCAAACAGATCATTATAAAGAGACAAAGACATGTCCCTTGATGGCATCACATCAATAGGTAAGATATAAGAAAACATTTAATCCAAATTTCTAAAAAAAAGAGGCAGAAGGATAAAGGAGGATGTAAGGCATTGAATAAGAATGGAAGAAAGAAGATATTAAAAAAATATATTACTATCAGTGCTGACTGTGACAAAATCAGCAGATTTGTCCAAATAAGACTTATGGTATGTAAAGACAATGTCAGTAGTATATTTACAAGTGGCATTATAAAAGAAATAATGAGACTGGTGAATGATAATATCTATAGATAACAGTGTGTGTGTGTGTGTGTATATATATATATAACAATGAAATCAGAGATGTATATGTGTAAAAATATATATCAATAACAGTATTATCAGATATTTATATATGTAAAAATATATATTAATGACAATATAATTGAATATATATATATATATATATATATATATATATGAATAACAGTAATATATATATATATATATATATATAACAATGAAATCAGAGATGTCTATGTGTACAAATATATATCAATAACAGTATTATCAGATATTTATATATGTAAAAATATATATTAATGACAATATAATTGAATATATATATATATATATATATATG
Source organism: Chamaecyparis obtusa (assembly GCA_027943335.1). Lineage (NCBI taxonomy): Eukaryota > Viridiplantae > Streptophyta > Pinopsida > Cupressales > Cupressaceae > Chamaecyparis > Chamaecyparis obtusa. The sequence goes on from BSBK01010935.1 coordinate 148,696, forward strand.
AAAAAGAGTAAAAAGAACAAAACAGAAGATAGTGAGAGGATATAAAAGGACGCAAGAAATACTAAATAGACATTGCAGACTTGTAAGTATTAAAATGTAATTTTATATTTATATATATATATGTATATACTTTCAGAATATTTTATTTCTTTTACGTATCTAAATGATTGTATTATACTTGATGTTTATGGGGTTATATACAATTAGAATTTATCAAATTATATGGACATCACATGTTTTGAATTATTTATAAATCTGACTTAAATTATTATATATTTATTGTGGATGATATGGGGCCATAGAGAGAATGAATAATGTATTCATTAAAAGATGGATCCCATATTTGGAGGGGGCTAGAAGAAATTATTATAATTTCCTAGTCTCGAGATTTAATATCTCAATAAAGGATGATACAGATGGATCCCCGTATTTGGAGGGGGCTAGAGGAAATTATGACAGTTCCCTAGTCTCAAGATTGTTATAATCTCATGTAGGCAGTATATATACTGAAGACCAATCATATGCATATGCGTATGCTTGGAATGCATTAAGATTGCTTCCAAGAGATTCTTATAGGCAGCGCTCTTGGGATGACGTGTCGATAGCCCGGTTGCTTAGAGTGGAGAGAATGTCCCTCAAGTCGAGGACCGGGAATTCTATGAAGCCCGACTTGGAGGCAGCCTTAAGAGTCAAACATTCCTTACTAACATAGAATAGAATATGAGTCATTAAATATTGAAAGTTATTTTGGGACTAATTTTGTTTTTGCAGGACTCGACAAGAGAAGATTAACAAGGGACAGCACAGTAAAAAGATTTTCAAACCCTCTTGCAAACATTGTGGCAAACCGGGTCATAAATCCAATGACTGCAAAAATGCATCGGTGAAACCATTTACTTGTAACAGTTACTGCAGCAACTGTTACAAGTATGGTCACAAGACCTTTGAATGCAAGTCTTGCTCCAACATTGTGTGCAATGGAAGTAGAGGAAGCTTCAAGGGTTATTGCTATGCTTGCAATAAATTTGGACACAAAGCGGAATAATGTAGATCCAAAACAATGGCATTCAAATCTCCACCAAGACCGGTATTCAATAATAGGAATATTAACCAGGGCACATCTAACTACGCTACCTATGGACCATCAAGGCATAGGAACTCTAATTGTCAGTCACCCATGGACAGGGATAGAAGGGTCAATCCATGGAGAGGAACTAGAATGGCTTGTTACAAATGTAACAAGATTGGGCATCTGGCCAAGGACTGCAGGAACCAATCAATGAACAAAAGCAAAGGACCGGCTAAACCGGTCAAGAAGAAGTTGTCCCCCAATCAAAAGGATAATGTGAGTAAAGAGACCAACGGAGAAGTCAAGAAGACTTGGTCCATAAAGGGGACAAAGAGTTCCGCTAAGGAGAAATATGATGTAAGGTCATCATCTATTGATGGGGATATCTCTTCAGCAAATTAAGCCTAAAGGCTTAAGGGTAACAGGTAGCAAGGCTACTGTTCCTGGAGGAACTGGTGAGTTGTCATCTCACTCAGTCAAGAATTGGAACCAGGAAGGAGTCATCGGTCTAACATATTAACCGGATAGGTAAGAGTTGCTGAAGTAGCAAGGTGGATTTTGCAACCAAGGATTTGTAAACAGGTAAAGAGTTTGTGATTCGATTGTCGAAAGAAAGGTTAGGTAAGGGTAATTAATACAGTAACCATTAACAAAAGTCAATGTTTTCTAATTACTGTTACGACCTAAGTGTATAAAAGGGAAAGCCGATTACTCATTTCACTTTACATTGCATTTTGTGATTATTATTTTCAAAAGCTTGAGTAATCTTTTTTTGCTGTGATTGACTATCTTTGTTGTGCGAATTCCATAAGTTTTATCAAGAATTTTTTGCACATACCGGTCTAGCAATATGGCATCTTCATCTTCTATGGTGAACCTCATCAATGCCAATCAACATGATAGACCTGTTTACGTCATCATGGCGGTTCAAAATCAAGCGAATGATATGCCGGGAGCTCTATTATCCATCCCTAAAGGTGTTTTACTAACTGAGGATGTAACAGCTTTCATCCACAGCAAACTGTTGTGAAAACTGGATCGTCCAATAGAGATAATACTAGTGTGATATTGTAGAATACAATTGCCTTCGTTATTGATTGATTCTACAATAACAATAGGGTATATGTATATATATTGAATAGTCATGTAATGAATAGACATGACCGTATATACTTATGGTCATGTCACTTCATTACATAACTATTAGTTAACATATCTTAACCAATAGTTTATTCATACTTTGTATAATATATTATATATATATATATATAAGTACACACATGCATATTAATATATACTTACTTTTCAATTATATTATATAGTATATATATATAAATATATCTATATTTATATGCATATCATGATTGTCTCATCGTTTATTAAACACGAATGAACAATACTTTAACACTCCCTCTTGAGAGAGAGTTTAATAAAATTTGTAGAATCTTTTCATATCATGATATCCGGCACATCGGGACAGACCCTTTCGGGAGTCGATCATGATAGGCGTCAAGATATCCGGCACATCTGGGACAAAACCTTTCGGGAGTCGATCTTGACAAGTTATTACACATCCAGTAATAACATAAGCAACAAGATATCTGGCACATCCGGGACAGTCCCTTTCGGGAGTCAATCTTGAAGCCTGGTTAACTATTTTCAAGATCGTCACCTTGAAATAGTAACCCAACACACATGAAAGATCGTCACCTTTCATAATATAACACAAAATGAATGGGCCCATAAAGTCTACCATGACTTCCGACACTTCGAGACACACAATTTTAATGTAGTCTCGTCATGAAAATAGACTTGAATATCATGATCTCCGCACAGTCGGGACACACAATTAAGTAGTCTATCATGATATGGTTTCGTTATTAGACAACCAGTAATAACAAGAGTCAAGATCTCCGCACAATCGGGACACACACTTAAGTAGTCAATCTTGACATTTTGGTTCACTATTATCAAGTGAGGAAGGCTTCCACCTTAAACTTGTCTATCAAAGACAAGAATCATTTAAGATACAAAATGATAGATCACTAAGGCTGAAAACCTCTTTTCAGCTAAGACTTTATTCCTCAACATCAGGAATACTTCCTCTGAATTAATATGACCACAATCCTAAGTTGCCATCTTAATTTGATCTTCTAGCTTCTCCCACTGACATGAAAGCATAGCCTTCTCACATGGTAATTCATCATAATTCTCTGCTACAGTTTCTTGATCACTAGGTAACCAACAAAACATGGTATACTCCCTCTGAATCAAGATCTTCGAATGTCCACTGATGCAGATCCTTCCGCTTTCTCTTCTGTCACGGAGGCATACCCTGTTTACATGCTCATCTCAATGTTATTGTAGGATGTGACTCCATACCTTTCTTCCTGAGAGAATCGATGGCTCATACATGAATAATCTAAATAAGGTTGCTGACTCACATTGACTAGCATAGGATGCATTTTGATCTTTTTCAAGGCCACAACATGTCATGTCCCCATTTTGGCTGACATCGTTTGGCATGACGGATTTGCCTATCATCAACTCTCGTAGGCAAATGGTTTGGAGAGAGGGTCATTATGTTGATCATTTGATTGCATATTGCTGACAGAGCCTACATTCGGTAGAGCTTACATCCAGTTTGGGCCTACATGCAGTTGTAGTGGAGCCTACATCCAAAGTGAGCCTACATCCAGTTTGAACCTACGTTCAGTCTTGAGCCTACGTTCAGTCGTAGTTGGGCCTACATTCAGTTATGAGACATTTGGGCCTACATTGTTATAATTTTGAGTTGAGAAATGTACTTTATTATTATAATGTTATTTTATTATAAAGTACATTATAATTGGATGTTTCTAGAAGTTCTAGCAACTTCTCAAGGAAAAGAATAAATAGAGGGCTTGGGCTTTCATTTGGACATGCTTGGATTTGGATTTTCTTCTACTTCTTCATTGTGAAGCAATTTGTAGTCTTTGGTCTGCAAATTCTATTCGATCTTTGGGAACGAATCACTCCCTTGGATTGGCATAACTGAGGTAGTGAAATATCTACTGAAGGGTTGCAAATTTGGAGTTGGTACTCAGCCATCTCATTGGTACTTCATTGAGAATTTGATGTAAGGGTTTGTTTGTGATTGAAACAGCATTTCAGGAGGCATTTTTAGTAGGGCCGAAATTATAGGAGGCAATTTTTAGCAGGTCCGAAATTATAGACGGCCGTTTTTAGCAGGTCCGAAAAAGCAGTCTGAAAAAGCAAATCCGAAATTATAGGAGGATGGCCAATTTTTGAAATATTGAATTTGAGGGTTTGTATTTGTGGTTGGAATAAGGGTTTGGATTCACCTCTTGCATTGGTGAATTAATTTGGCAAAAGATTGAAGACAAATTGGCACATTTTCAGACTTTCAATATCGTGGTGTGGAACCAAAAATTTGCTCATATCTCCTAATCCTCTTGGAGAATATTTTTATGCTTTTGGGAGGATCTTAGTACAACCCTGGCGGTCCATTTCATAGCAAATTTGGGTGTTGAAACCCCAGCAATTATTTTTGGTAGGAGCCGTACAGTAGGGCCTGGTACGGCTCAGGACTGTGCAAGCACATAACAGAGATCAAGGACAGTTTGGAATCGGTCTGGGACTGATTGGTAATTGTCTTCTTCAGCGTTGCATATCAGAGCTTTAGGAGCGGTTTCCAGGTGCATGTGTGACATTGTTAGATACCAAATACATTGCATTTCAATTGTATGTAACAGTCATTAACTACCAGTCTGAATCTGCACTGTTATTGCATCATTTGCTACTGTAATCAGTCATTGATATTATCTAGAAGTCATTATATTGTGAGGTGATCTCTTATTAGAATCTCAGTAGGTTGTAACAGACATGTAATCAGTCCATCATTCTCAGATATTGCTATAAATGATTGTATTGGATTAGTATGCAAGCAAAAGCATTGATCATATTGTCATGATAATGTAATGGTCCTTGCATTGTAATCTGAATATTATTGTCACAGTCTGAGAACAGTCATTTGGGATTATATATTGCTAGCTGGGTTGATATAGTTGCATTTCATCAGTTGTCATAGTTGGGATATAGTCACTGTTATAGTCTTGGTGTCATTGTATTTTACAAAGTTCTTTGCTATGTAACAGTCCCATACATGTATTCATGTAACAGTCAATATATTCAGACTTTGCATTGGGATTTGGTATAGAAATAAAGTGCATCAATAGGACTGGTTTATGTAATAAGGTTCATATGTTTCATGTGTTGTAAGCAGCCCATAAACAGTGCTCTTATATGATAGTTGTGACAGTCATATATTCTGGGAAGTGCAATCAGAATTAGAGAAGTTGATATTTTGTAGTAAGTCCTTGCATTACTTTGAGATTCATTGTTGCTCAATTATATTACTTTCCCTCATTGGTATTGTTATCTCAATTGCAAAGTTGATGCCCAAAACAATAAACACATTGAAACACAACATTGCAAGCAAAACATTTCAGTGCATGCCAACTGTTTGATGAATTGCTACAGTTCAGATTTGGGGTGTTTTAGTGATCCTATTAGTAAGGGTCATTACACAACATTAACACTCCCTCTTGGACTTGAGGGAAGATAATAAAGACCTCTAGTATGATGTTCATCTCAATGAACTGTAGTTTCAAGATGTATGAATTACTTCAATCAGAGATCCTATCCATGTGCATCTCATCTATGATTCTATCCACAAGTTTCCACTTCTATAGCCTCAAAATTGTTTCACCTTCAGCAATGATCTCCCTCTCACTCAATATGATCGATTTTGTCACAAGTTGACTGAATCATCTGCTCCCTCTGAAGCTCAAGTTCGTCAATTCTTAAACTTTCTGAAGATGTCAGGACTCCCTCTTAACATGCTTTTGTCCTTTTATATTCCTTTTCATAAGGTGAGCCCATACAAAAAAATATGTTGAAGAATCCATCTCGCTATAGTCCAAAGGTTGTACACAAATCCATGAGTACTTATTATGAAATTTCACTGTCGTAGTGTAATCAAAATCTGGAGTAGTGTAGTTGTAGGAGCCTGTCAATGCCACATGTGCAACGGACCCTGCACTCAACAGTCCATAGGTACTTGTGATCAAAGAATCATCCTGGACTTATTATAGTACGGAACAACCCTGTATAATGCCTTGATTGCATCATTCTTCTTTTTCTACAAGAACATTCTTGGAGACAAATGAAAGATCAAGGCAAATAGCTCTTATAGTACAAACATGAATACATATAAGAAAATGACTACAAAATTATAAAAAAATTTAACTCAAAGATGAATACTTATCCTAAGTTTCAAATATTTCTTCCTTTAAAGTGAGCCCATGTAGGAAATATCACGCATGAATTAAAGGATAGAGAGACTTATCTCTTATTGCCAAATATGTCATCCCTCTGGAAACTTCTTCCACTTATTTAGCTTTTGAACACCACCTTGAATATCACAGTGTGTTGCCTCAATGAATATCAATGAATAGAAATTCTTTGGTGTTGCCTCAAGGATCACAAAGTGCCTGGAGACAATGTGCCAGAGTATGTGATCTCAGTCCTCCCGAATTCAGGCACCGACCAAAGCATATACACATTTGCTCTCGGTTGTACAAGTTAAACACAAGAATCTCCCTCACAGATTTTATGCAGATTAAAACTATTGTCTTTGTCTGCTAGTCAATTATGATGTTATGCCTCACAGCATCAGTACACCCTCAACAGAGACTTCACACATAATCAGGAACCCGTTCAGCAACTAATGTTCAAGTGTAACACACATAATTACTTAGAACTTGATGTCATAAATAACTATGTCTGTGTAGATGCCTCTTCCTTCATTCTCTACTTATGACACTTGACAATACTATTGGATTCGATCTGTTATCCTTCAGTACCCTATGCAGATCTCATAACCAGCTGACAACATATTGGATATAAAAGTGATCCACGACATCTCACATCATTTGAAACAGTATCATAGACTGGTCGAAGACCGATATGTCTACAGATTTCAGATTGGAGTTATTATCTCCATCAACAGCTATCCTTTGGTGTATCAGTTCCTTGGCTACCGTAATGTCTCTTTGAACTGAGTTTGAATAACAAATTCAAGTCTTCGATGCTCTCTATTCCCTCTGTCCGCTGATTGCTTGGTTTATTATCCCTCCTCCTTTAGATTCAATGTCTCACATTCTGAGTTTTGCGGAATGGATGTTCATTATTGAATAGGAGGCCCGAACATATATTTCTCCTCTTCTTCTAATAGTTGTCTGATATAGATTTCATCTGCTCATTACTAAGTATATATATTTGACATCAATGTCGCTGTGTATTTTTATCTCCTGATGCAGATGCTTAGGAATTATATAATTAATTTTAATATTGTTGCTATTTCTGATGCTCCAATTTGATATACTCTAAATGAATCGATCTTATATATGCACTTAGTACATTAGGATTTCTATTAAATCTGATAAGACTGATTTCAAATGATCTTGATACTCAATAGCTTTCCCTGATTCAAACAGATCCAAAGTTTCCCCAAAATGAACCCAGTTTATTTCCTTATTCCTTTCATCAAACAATTGTTCCATTTCCAAAGTCCATAATGCTGGCTATTAATAGTTTACGATAGCTTTTTCCTAGTCTCTTGTTTTGCTCAGTACCGTACTGCTTCTAATTCGATGTATGATTCTGAAACCAGTATTGTCTCTGCTCCTCCCTTTGTAAGCTGAGTTCTCTCCTCTTCTAATAGCCAACGAGTGGGCATGATGTGAGGAGTCGTATTTCTTCCATCAGGCCCAATCTTAACCTTTGTTAACTCATAATGCTCTTAAGGGAATATTCCACTATATGACATGATAGTCATTAACGTGTTGTTCAGTCGCAACGTTAATTGCTTAAGGCTCCTTGATAAATATTAAAGTCGTCGCTAATGAGAAATTGATTCATCGACACCCACTACCCCTTGCGTCATTCTCTAATCTTTGCAGAGAGAATCGAGGATTATTTTCTTCACCAATTTTGCCGACATCACCTTCCACTATGGTCACTTTGGTGTTCACTCGAAAATCTTCGGTTACCATTTCGATTCATTATATGATCGCTGCTTAATATTTTAATTAATATCGGACCAGTTGTATTAGACAATCACACATTGATCATCGGTCCAATGTATATTTGTCCATCCTGAAGTCTTCAACGGAAAACATGAATCGAGTCTCCTGTATGCTATCTATATCCTTCCTTCCGTATATAGTTGCCAACTCTAAGGACATGCTGGTGTGTGCAATAATCTGATGACTGTATCCTCTGAGCAGTATTGTTTCTCATATTTCCTTGTTTCAAGATTCTTATTTTTGCTGTGGCCATTCTTGTTCAGTCTATCCATAAGGATATGCGGTGGGCTACGAAATTACATTGATATTTAACCACATATCCGTATTGAATGTTTGTTTGTCCTATACTCAATGTGTCGTCTATATTCGGTGTTTTTTATCTCGTATTGGTTAGGCTCTGATACCATGTTGTGAAAACTGGATCGTCCAATAGAGATAATACTAGTGTGATATTGTAGAATACAATTGCCTTCGTTATTGATTGATTCTACAATAACAATGGGGTATATTTATATATATTGAATAGTCATGTAATGAATAGACATGACCGTATATACTTATGGTCATGTCACTTCATTACATAACTATTAGTTAACATATCTTAACCAATAGTTTATTCATACTTTGTATAATATATATATATATATACACACACATGCATATTAATATATACTTACTTTTCAATTATATTATATAGTATATATATATAAATATATCTATATTTATATGCATATCATGATTGTCTCGTCGTTTATTAAACACGAATGAACAATACTTTAACACAAACAGGAGGAACTAGGCGAAACATTTATTCAAAGTGAATACCTCTCGCTATGTGAAGACAAGAAGCTTCAGGCAAAATACGCTAAGCTGGAAGCATCAGGTTTAATCAATGGAGTCAAATATCCAACCATGTTTCGACCGGATTGGATTAGGCTGGTGATTAGCAGGTTTCATGAACTAGGGATGTGGCTAGCGAAAGGCACGGTTACACCTATCACTAAAGAAGATTTACACAAGGTAACTGGGTACAATGCCGCAAGGGAACCTCTAACCCTGAAAACAATAGCAAATGCAAAAGTAACACGGTTGACTAAGTCCAAATAGGATAGTCGAATGATGACTACGAATGATATTGAAGACAACGGTGTTTAGTTTGCTATTGAGGTTATCCACGACAAAGTTTATCAATCGAGTAACCAAAATAGCATACCTTGAGGTACGATTTATGTTGTACACAACATAATGCACAATAATGCCAAGTATGACATTTGTGCTATGTTGAGGAGCCAAATCTTTGAAAATCTGAAAAAGCTCGGTTTGGTCAAAAAAAAGTTTCTCAAATATGGGACGCTGCTAGTATGTTTGTTATTCTATTATCAAAACTTCTTTCCAAGGATAGGCAAAGTTACATGGCTAGAAGATGTTAGCCAGAAAGACTACTTTATTATATGTCAAGTATTAGTTATGTTCTTCAGACAGTAATTAGTTATTACCGAAGGGTAGTCGGGTTGGGCGGTGACGTTTGGTCACACCCCTTCTGGTAGATAAATATGTACCACCTACAGGTGAAAGGGACGACATGGATTATAATGTGAATGTACTCATACGTTGAAATGATTAATGAAAGTATATATTATTATCTGATATGTTCTATGTTTATTATATTTCCTATACTATGTCTATGCAATATTAAGTTTACCCCAACGGGCAAACATCTGGCGTCATTGTCAAACGAATCTGGCAAGTCAAAATCACATAACTTTTTGAAGAGCATAATCTGACAATCAATGATTGAATAGAATTTATGCCTAATCAATTGAATAAAAATAGAAATTTAAAGAAGGAACTCGAAGAAGAACAAGCCGCTAGAATTGTCGTACTCGCATAGCAGCAAGCCAAGCGAAGGGAGAGATTTGGAAGACGCGCCGAAGGACTACCGAAGGGATTAAGTGAAAGCGAGCGTCTGGAGGAATTTAACCAGGAGGCCGGAAGAAGTGACGAGGACCGCCTGGAGGAAACATGGAGCTTGTTCAGGTCCTTAACCTTAACCCCACGAACGAAAGCAACAGAAGCCCGAAGGAAGGAAGAAGAGGAAGCCGCATGGAGCGAGGCTCACGATACCGTTGCCACCGAGAGTATCGAAGTGACAAGGGGCACGGGGATTATAGTAGCCCACCAGGCTTGGACGGTTCCAGTAGTTCAGGGACATCAAGTGGTATGGGACCAAACATTTTCGGGGTACCAACACCGGCAGGACCATCCCAACCTATTGTACAACCAGTACAATAAAACACTTCCGACGACCAAACCAGCAACACAATAGGTGGTACATACCACCGTCCCACCCCCGAAGGTGAATATGACGGCTAACAAGGAGAAGTTACCCAAGTTCCATGGCGATGGAAAAGAAGACCCTATTCGGCATTGCCACACATGTGAGACAATTTGGTCCGCGAATGGAGTTGCCAACCAGGCAAAATGGATGAAATAGTTTCCAGCAACCCTCTGAGGGGTAGCAATCGATCGGTACTCTAACTTAAACAAAAGCGGAGTGACCGCCTGGGACTTATTGAAGAAGGCATTCAAAACGGAGTTTAGGCTCCTGCGAAACGATAATGAAATCGTCTCTGAAATATATGCAACCAAGCAAGGGAAAAAAGAGACCGTGTTGGCTTACAATCGCCGACTGAAGGAGTTAATCGAAACAATGGATAGCCAGCCATCGAATGGCCTGAAGAAAAGATGCTTCATGGAGGGCCTGAAATCTAACCTACGGAGGAAAATGAAGATAGTGCCCCCCACCTCATACGTAGATGCCTATAACCGGGCGATGGACTTGGAGAGCGAACAGAAGATCTCCAAGAAGAAAAGAAGCAAGTCCTCTTCTGACGAGATGACACTTCGGACGATGACAGTGGCAGTGATGGCAAGTCGAAGAAAAACGTCATGGAACTACAAAAGGACATGGAGAGAATGGAGTTCAAGACCATGAAAGGGGGGTACCAGCAAAGGGGAACTCGACATAAGATGTATGGACTACAAGGCAAGTGGCCATACAAAGGGGTCATGTCCCAAAATGGCATTTTGTGACATTTGTCAAATCATGGGCCATTCCACCAAGGAATGCCCATACAACATGAAGGTGACGAATCAACAAGTGTTATTTACCCAAGAGCAACCATCTACATCAGGGGCAGAGACTAACAATAACGCATCCTCCTGCGGGTACGGAGGAAACCAACGCGGTGGCGGAAGGGGCAATACCAACAACACCAACACAAGGATTCAAATACAATATGACTCCAAGGGTCGGCCGATGATCCAGTGCCAAGCTTGCAATCAATGGGGCCACTTTGCAAGGGACTGCAACAAGGACAAGGGCGACGCCCCACAGAAGCTATGCAGCTAGTGTGGTCCTGGCAACCACGAGGATGCCAATTGCCCAAAATCTGGGGTCAACTTGCTCAACATCAAGGGAACGAGAAGTGATGAGGGGGTAGTAGCCATCACCCGATCACAAGCAAAACAAGGGGCATGGGAGGGTAAGGAAGAAATAAAGAAGGCGATGAAGGCACCAAAAGAAACATGGGAGATGGCTACACCTTGAGCCGGAGGGAGGCAGAACAAAATATTCTGAGAAAAAAGTTACAATTAGAAGTACCAGTGAAACTCCAGGACCTCCTGCACACCATGCGTCACTTCGGAATGACACTGTTGGGAAACTTGGCCACGCAACCAAATACCACATGTATGGACATCCTTGGAGGGTTTGCAACGAACCCGATGATACTTGTTGTAAACAACGGAAGGTATCCAACAGTCGTCGAGATGGGCATCCTTGGCACCATCCTGACAGACATTATAGTGGACGGAGGGTCAAGAGTGAACGTCCTTCCAAAGGAGACATGGAAGAAATTGGGCAAGCCAACCTTGTGGCCCCAAACCTTCAACTTATTAGGCATCGATCAACACAGTATCAAACCCCTCGGAACGCTGATGGCACAACAGGTCACCATTGGCTCGCAACCATTTGTGCTAGACTTTGTGGTAATACATTTGAAACAGAAGGGTTACGATGCCATTATGGGTCGAGGGTGGCTGGTCACAGCGAAGGTAAACCACAATTGGAAGAAAAAAACTGTCTCGATGGAGAATGGGGGGAGGAAGTTCAACATCAACCTTCGCACCCAGATGGTGAACGAAGAGATAGCCTCTTCTTCAGACTCAGAATTTGACTCCGAAGAAGAAAACGATCGAAGGGATAAAGGAAGGGACAAAATGGAACCGAATATTGAACATGTGCTAAGATTGGGGGAATACTCAGAGGATGATGCAGATTCATTGAACGGTCTCTTCCACTAGCAAATAGAGGATTACAAACTCTTCCGACCAGCATGATATATACTAAGTATTGAGGAAGAGCCTGAAACATTTCCCTCCGAGTACGGTGAATACAAGGAAGAGGAACCTAAAATCATTTGTGTCCGCAATGATTGGAATCTTGGGTGGACGACTGCAGCCTTCAAAATCCTTATTCTCCTTCTTATGTACGGGCAAGAGGCCGCGATCCCTGTAGAATTTATGGTTCCAAGCCTTTGGATGGCCATTGAAAACAAACTCGGCGACAGGGAAAGCTTGAGGGAGCGGCTGCACACTCTCAACAAACTAGATGAAAGAAGATTGATAGCACAATCGGCAACAGAGGTTGCACAACAACAAAGAAAATATTGGCACGATAAGCACACACAAAAGATGTGTTCCTCCCCTGGCCAACTGGTGTTGAAGTACAATGGAAAGAACGACATTAAGCCAACAAGATTTATCAACGGATCCAAATTGAGACCTTACCTAGAGAAAATAGACCCGAGTGGAGAGATAGAGCACCCAAGAAGATGGAAAGGGCCTCAAGAGGTCAGGCAGGCAACCCTAGAGCCATCCAGACGGGTGACCGGAGAAACATCCGGAAAGTAATTAGATTAAGAATTTATATTAAAAAAGGAAAAAAAAAAACCACACCGTATGGTTAATGGCCGAACGACCGTACGGTGGGAATTTTAAAAAAAAAGAAACAAGTCGGAAGGCACTGAATGGTGAAGTCATAGAACGATGTGGTCACCGAACAATGAAACCACCGAACGGTGAAGTCACTAAACGGTGGTCACCGAACGGTGAAGCCACCAAACGGTGGTCACCGAACGGTGGTCACTGAACGGTGAAGTCAACGAAGGGTAGCTGTCACCGATGACAACGCACCGTTATTAGAAGGAAGGCCCGCACGTGGTTAGACAAAGACCGTTCGATATGACAAGAATTGAGGCGAACAAACAGTGCCATATGCGGGTGAAAGGAGGAATAAGGAATGGCAGCAGCCAGGGTGATTCAAAAAAAAAAAAACAACAACAAATAAAAACAATTCACAGTGAATAATGTATGGTACCGAAGGGAAGGACATAAGCAGGTAATGAAGAAAACATAAGCGGTTGGCAGAAAGAGTATGGGATCGGAAGAAAATCAAAGAAATGGTGTGCCCCATGGACCTCATGCGTAGATGCCTATAACCGGGCGATGGACTTGGAGAGCGAACAAAAGACCTCCAAGAAGAAAAGAAGCAAGTTCTCTCCAAACGAAGATGACACTTTGGACAATGACAGTAGTAGTGATGACGAGTCGAAGAAAAAAGTCATGGCACTCCAAAAGGACATGCAGAGAATGATGGAGTTCAAGACCATAAAAGGGGGTACCAACAAGGGGGAAGTTGACATATGGTGTATGGACTGCATGGCGAGCTGCCATACAAAAGGCTCGTGTCCCAAAATGGCATTTTGTGACATTTGTCAGATCATGGGCCATTCCACCAAGGAATGCCCATACAACATGAAGGTGAGGAATCAACAAGTGCTATTTATCCAAGAGCAACCATCTACATTAGGGGCAGAGACTAACAATAACGCATCCTCCAGCGAGTACGAAGGCAACTGATGTGGTGGCAGAAGGGGCAATACCAACAACACCAACACAAGGAGTCAAATACAATACGACTCCAAGGGTCGGTCGATGATCCAATGCTGAGCTTGCAATCAGTTGGGCCACTTTGCAAGGTACTACGACAAGGACAAGGGCGACGCCCCGTAGAAGCTATGTTGTTGGTGTGGTCCTGGCAACCACGAGGATGCCAATTGCCCAAAATTCGAGGTCAACTTGCTCAACATCGAGGGAACAAGAAGTGACGAGAGGGTACAAGCCATCACCCGATCACAAGCAAAACAAGGGGCATGGGAGGGTAAGGAAGAAATAAAAAAGGCGATGAAGGCACCAAAAGAAACATGGGAGATGGCTACACCTCGGGCCGGAGGGAGGCAGAACAAAATATTTTGAGACAAAAGTTACAATTAGAAGTACCAATGAAACTCCAGGACCTCCTGCACACCATGCCTCACTTGGGAACGACACTGTTGGGAAACTTGGCCACGCAGCCAAATACCACACATATGGACATTCCCGGAGGGTTTGCAATGGACCTGATGATACTTGTTGTAAACAACGGTAGGTACCCAACAGTCATCAAGATGGGCATCCTTGGCACCATCCTGACAGACACTATAGTGGACGGAGGGTCAAGAGTGAACGTCCTTCTGGAGGAGACATGGAAGAAATTGGGCAAGCCAACCTTGTGGCCCCCAACCTTCCACTTATTAGGTGTCAATCAACAAGGCATCAAACCCCTCGAAACACTGATGGCACAAGTCACCATTGGCTCGCAACCATTTGTACTAGACTTTGTGGTGATACCTTTGAAAAATAAGGGTTACGATGCCATTCTGGGTCGAGGGTGGCTGGTTACGGCGAAGGTAAACCATAATTGGAAGAAAAACACCCTCTCGATAGAGAATGGGGGGAGGAAGTTCACCACCGACCTTCGCACCCAGATGGTGAGCGAAGAGATAGCCTCTTCTTCAGACTCAAAATCTGACTCCGAAGAAGAAAACGATCGAAGGGATGAAGGGACGTAATGAAACCGAATAGTGAAGGTGTGCTAAGATTGGGGGAATACTCAGAGGATGATGCAGATTCACTGAACGGTCTCTTCCACTGGCAAATAGATGATTACAAACTCTTCCGACCAGCATGGAATATACTAAGTATTGAGGAAGAGCTAGAAACATTTCCCTCCAAGTACGATAAATACAACGAAGAGGAACCTAAGATCATTCGTGTCCGCGACGGTTGGAATTCTAGGTGGATGACTGCAAACTTCAAAATCCTTATTCTCCTTATGTACGGGCAAGAGGCCATCGTCCCTGTAGAATTTATGGTTCCAAGCCTTTGGATGGCCATTGAAAACAAACTCGGCGACAGGGAAAGCTTGAGGGAGTGACTACACACTCTCATCAAACTAAATGAAAGAAGATTGATAGCAAGATAGGAACCAGAGGTTGCACAACAAAGAAAATTTTGGCACGATAAGCACCCACGAAAGATGTGTTCCTCCCCTGGCCAGCTGGTGCTGAAGTACAATGGAAAGAATGAGATAAAGCCAGGAGAATTTGTCAACGAATCCAAATTGAGGCCTTACCCGGAGAGAATAGACCGGAGCGGAGGGATAGAGCACCTAACAAGATGGAAAGGGCCTCGCGAGGTCAGGTAGGCAACCCGAGAGCCATCCAGATGGGTGACTAGAGAAGCATCTGGAAAGTAATTAGATTAAGAATTTAAATTAAAAAAAAAACCCACACAGTATGGTTAATGGCCGAACAATCGTACAATGGGGATTAAAAAAAAGAAAAAACATCAAAAAAGAAACACATTGGAAGCCACCAAACGGTGGTCACCGAATGTTGAAGTCACCGAAGGATGGCTGTAACTAGTGACAACGCACCGTTATTAGAAGGCCTGCACATGGTTAGACAAAGACCGTTCGGTATGCAAAGAATTGAGCCGAACAAACAGTGCCATATGCAGCTGAAAGGAGGAATAATGAATGGCAGGAGCCAAGGTGATTCAAAAAAAAAAACGACAAAGAAAAACAATTCACAGTGAATAACATATGGCACCGAAGGGAAGGACATAAACAGGTAATGAAGAAAACATAAGCGGTTGGCAGAAAGAGTATGGGATCGGAAGAAAATCACAGAAATGGTGTGCCCCATGGACCTCATACATAGATGCGTATAACCGGGTGATGGACTTGGAAAGCAAACAAAAGACCTCCAAGAAGAAAAAAGCAAGTCCTCATCCGACAAAGATGACACTTCGGACGATGACAGTGGCAGTGATGGCGAGTTGAAGAAAAAAGTCATGGAACTCCAAAAGGACATGGAGAGAATAATGGAGTTCAAGACCATGAAAGGGGGTACCAGCAAGGGGGAAGTTGACATATGGTGTACGGACTGCAAGGCGAGCGGCCATACAAAGGGGTCGTGTCCCAAAATGGCATTTTATGACATTTGTCAGATCATGGGCCATTCCACCAAGGAATGCCCATACAACATGAAGGTGAGGAATCAACAAATGTTATTTACCCAAGAGCAACCATCTACGTCAGGGGCAGAGACTAACAATAACGCATCCTCCAACGAGTACGGAGGCAACTGATGCGGTGGCGGAATCGAGCAATACCAACAACACCAACACAAGGAGTCAAATACAATACGACTCCAAGGGTCGGTCGATGATCTAGTGCCAAGCTTGAAATCAGTGGGGCCACTTTGCAAGGGACTGCAACAAGGACAAGGGTGACACCCTGCAGAAGCTATGCCGCTGGTGTGGTCCTGGCAACCACGAGGATGCGAACTGCCCAAAATCTGGGGTCAACTTTCTCAACAACAAGGGAATGAGAAGTGATGAGAGGGTACTAGCCATCACCCGATCACAAGCAAAACAAGGGGCACGGGAGGGTAAGGAAGAAATAGAGAAGGCAATGAAGGCACCAAAAGAAACATGGGAGATGGCTACCACCTCGGGCCGGAGGGAGGCAGAACAAAATATTCTGAGACAAATGTTACAATTAGAGGTACCAGTGAAACTCCAGGACATCCTGCACACCATGCCTCACTTGGGAATGACACTGTTGGGAAACTTCGCCACAGCCAAATACCACATGTACAGACATCCCCGGAGGGTTTGCAACTGACCCAATGATACTTGCTGTAAATAGCGGCAGGTACCCAGCAGTCGTTAAGATGGGCATCCTTGGCACCATCCTAACAGACAATATAGTGGACGGAGGGTCAAGAGTGAATGTCCTTCCAGAGGAGACATGGAAGAAATTGGGCAAGTCAACCTTGTGGCCCCCAACCTTCAACTTATTAGGTGTCGATCAGCAGGGTATCAAACCCCTCGGAACCTTGATGGCACAATAGGTCACCATTGGCTCGCAACCATTTGTACTAGACTTTGTGGTAATAGCTTTGAAAAAGAAACATTATGATGCCATTCTAGGTCGAGGGTAGCTGGTCACGGCAAAGGTAAACCACAATTGGAAGAAAAACACCCTCTCGATGGAGAATGGGGGGAGGAAGTTCACCATCAACCTTCGCACCCAGATGGTGAGCGAAGAGATAGCCTCTTCTTCAGACTCAGAATCTGACTCTGAAGAAGAAAATGATCGAAGGGATGAAGGAAGGGATGGAATGGAACTGAATAGTGAAGGTGTGCTAAGATTGGGGGAATACTCAAAGGATGATGCAGATTCACTGAACAGTCTCTTCCACCTGCAAATAGAGGATTACAAACTCTTCCGACCAGCATGCAATATACTAAGTATTGAGGAAGAGCCAGAAACATTTCCCTCCGAGTACGGTGAATACAAGGAAGAGGAACCTAAGATCATTCGTGTCCACGACCATTGGAATCCTAGGTGGACGACTGCAGCCTTCAAAATCCTTATTCTCCTTATGTACGGGCAAGAGGCTGTGGTCCCTGTAGAATTTATGGTTCCAAGCCTTTGGATGGCCATTGAAAACAAACTCAAGGACAGGGAAAGCTTGAGTGAGCGGCTGCACACTCTCAACAAACTAGATGAAAGAAGATTGATAGCACGATGGGCAACAGAGGTTGCACAACAACAGAGAAAATGTTGGCACGATAAGCACCCATGAAAGATGTGTTCCTCCCCTGGCCAGCTGGTGCTGAAGTACAATGGAAAGAATGAGATTAAGCCAGGAGGATTTGTCAACGGATCCAAATTGAAACCTTACTCGAAGAGAATAGACCCGAGCAGAGGGATAGAGCACCCGCGAAGATGGAAAGGCCCTCGAGGGGTCAGGCAGGCGACTCGAGAGCTGTCCAAACGGGTGACCAGAGAAGCATCCAGAAAGTAATTAGATTAAGAATTTATATAAAAAGAAAAAAAGAAAAAAAACCACACCATACGATTAATGGTCGAACGACCGTACAGTGAGGATTAAAAAAAAAGAAAAAGGAATCACATCGGAAGGCACCGAACAGTGAAGCCACCGGACGGTGGTCACTGAACAATGGTCACCGAACGGTGAAGCCACCAAATGGTGAAGTCACCGAAGGGTGGCTATCACCAGTGACAACACACCGTTATTAGAAGTTAGGCCCGCACATTGTTAGACAGACCATTCGGTATGGAAAGAATTAAGGCGAACGGATAGTGTCATATGCAGGTGAAAGGAGGAATAAGGAATGGCAGCAACCAGGGTGATTCAAAAAAAAACAAGTAAAAACAGTTCACAGTGAATAACATATGGTACCGAAGGGAAGGACATAAGCATGTAATGAAGAAAACATAAGCGGTTGGCAAAAGGAGTATGGGATCGGAAGAAAATCACAAAAATGGTGTGACCCGTGGACTTCTGTGTGGGTTTGAATGTGCTAATTTGGTCTTTGCGGCGGGGGCGCTGCCCCTCGACCCCACTGGGGACGTTGCCCCCTAGACCCCCATTTTCTTTGTGAGTTGGGGCTTCAGAACGGCACAAAGGAATTATTAAGTTATCAGCCTTTGGGGAGTGTGACCAGTTGATGAGACCCAGAGCTGCTGCAGGCATGGAGTGTCTGAATGCCAGAGGTGGAGAGAGCATTAGACCAAGCCCTTTGTAAAGGGTACTACGTTTTGAGGGAATCAGAGTATGTGTTGGCTGGACATGAGGCTGTCTTGGTGGATGTATCGAGAGCTCAGGAGTTGACCACCCAATTGGAGGCAGTAGAGTGACACTTGGCTCAGCATACCCAGGAGTTGGAAGCAGAGAAGGCGGCTCAGGTGGCTATCAAGGTCAGATTGGCTAGGGAGACAGTATTGTGTTAGCAAAGGCTACAGCTGAAACGTGTTTTTTGAGCAACCAGTTTGGTGCAGGCACAGGAGGAATGTGATGTGACGGAAAAGGAACTACTCGAAGCAACATTGATGGGGAGGGCAGCACTCCAGCTTTTTTAGGGACGCCCCTCCACCCCTTCTCAATGATTTTCTTATTCTATGTGGTGTATTTCATCTCCCTTTTGTTGTAAGTCGTCGAAGACGATTTTCTTTTTGGGGGGGATGATGTTAGCCGGAAAGACTACTTTATTATATGTCGAGTATTAGTTATGTTGTTCTGAGCGTAATTAGTTATTACCAAAGGGTAGTTGGGTTGGGCGGTGACTTTTGGTCACACCCCTTTGGGTAGATAAATATGTACCACCTACGGGTGAAAGGGACGACATTGATTATAATGTGAATGTACTCATACGTTGGACTGATTAATAAAAGTATATATTATTCTCTGATATGTTCTGTGTTTATTACATTTCCCGTACTATGTCTATGCAATATGAAGTTTACCCGAGCGGGCAAACAGAAGATAAACCGGTAATGGTTCAGTGAAGAGAGATAGTAAATAACTTGGGGAACCAGTTTAATAAGGTTATGACTGATTATTTTGAGGCCTATCAATTAAGAATGCACAACAAGGAAAAAATTCCATCAACAATTGTAGAAGAATACAAGAGATGTGTTTTCTGGTGAGCACTGATCATTGCATTATCTAGGCTATTGAGCCTAGGACCGAGTATGCACCAGAGCTTGGGTACGAAATTACACTTAAGGTTTCCAAGGCATATGCAGATGCACTACAGGAAAGCAACTTAGATCTCTCTGCATACCGGTTTGGGACTTTTGAGGAGATTCTCGCAAATTTGAAGAAAGCACCTTCTAAGGAACCTAAGAAGGTTTATGTGAAACGAACTCCCACTCCTAGGAAAAGGAAGCCAGTGGCTGAAGAACCAAAGGTTCAACGGAAGAAGGCACAGCCAACATCCACCAAACCATCACAAGGTCAGGAAATGGAGGAAACAGAAATAGAAGAAACCACTACTTATCTCAGAAAGAGAAAGACAGGGAAACCGGTAAATGGGGATGCACCAAGAGGAAGGAAACCAACCATAGATGAAATGGTTGAAAGAATGAAGAAAATAGGTGGAATGGGTGGAGTCGGAAGAAGATATGAGCTTGCTAATGAAGAAGATAGGAGAAAGCTAGAAGAAGTTGTTGTTTACCATCTTCACAAGTTCAAGATCACACCCACTGAACTTCACAAAACAATACCTGAAGATCTGCAAGAGATATTTGAAGGTAGATGAGAATCTTCCATAGATAAGGAAAGAGAGCTGAGAATAAGGGCTCTACTTGAAGTACAGAATCATCTTAGCTTACAAGAGGAAACTAATCAAGCTGACCTGTACAAACAGAGTTTCGGTATCAGGAAAAGAATTGGTCAGGTCTTGATTGGAGAAGTTGATAAAGTTCATGATGAAGGGATTGCCATATGGATGACTGTTCTAAAGCAGCAACATGCAGCTGAAGCTGAATGCCAAAAGACCACAGTGCCACCAGTAAAAGACACTGGTAAAGGAAAAGGCATACTGGGAGTTGAGACTCCGGTCCAAGAAAAGTTTGCAACAGAACCGGTCATTGTGGACATAACTGGAGACACAGGTGGTGATCTCACTCCACCAACCCTACTTGCTTCTCCAGAAAAAGGTAAAGCTCGAACATTAACCATAGATAACAGAGTAGATGAAATTATGGATTTCAGTGAAGTGTCGAATGCTGCTAACTGGTTTAGTGTTTTGGGAAATGATGATAAGGAGAAAATTGAGATTGCTCTGTTAGAAACCATTCTAGATTTCAACAGAAGTCCTAGGGACTACAGGCCCCACTTTCCTATAGAATTGAATAAGAGGCTAATGACCAAATGGAGAACCGTTCTAGCTCAAAACAATAAAATAATAAGGGAAACTTTGGCAAAAGTTAAACCAAATCTTGACGATGAGTCAATAAAAATTCTGATGGAAGTTGTGTCACTCAATTTGGATACAAGAGACAGGGTGGCAAAAATCATTAATGGTCAAGATAAAGATGTGTATGAAGATTCACTAGAATTTTGGGAGAAATATGACTTCAACACTCTCAAGCCTATAGGTCCACAAGATATCTCAAAAGATGAACCGGAAAAGGAGATGATTCCACCTGAACAGTTCACAACTACTGAACAAGTTTTCACAGGTGAACAAGCAACAACTGGTGAAAAGGAAGTTATTGATGAACAGTTCACAGCCAGTGAACAAGTCAACCTAGGTGAAGAGGTTCAAATAGGTGTACAAGATACATCTATGAGGCCAGCGGAACAAGAACAAGGAGAGTCATCAGCAAAGATGACTGCAGAAAATGAAACAGATAAAGCAGAAGTTTTAAATGATCAATAGGTTGTTGAAGAACAACAACAAACAGAGAAACCACCGGAAGGAGTACATCAAGAAGAGGATGTACATCCAAAAGAAGAAGTGTGTCTAGAGGACGCACTACAACAAGAAATACCTCAACAATAGGAGTTCCCTGTTACTAGAAGAAGAGGAGAAGCCTGCAAAAGAAGAACCTACACAGGAAATAAGGCAGAAGGAACCAGCAAATGTTCTGAGTGCATCAACATCAAAGAGAAAGCTATCTTTTGCAATAGATTCTGAATCGAAAAGAGGCAAAGTTAGCTCATCTCAAGCAAGTGACACTGTTGTTGACATAAGCAAAATGTCGACAAGGCAGCTGAAGGAGCTCACTAAGAGAAAACGAGATATGGTTCTCTCAAGTGTAAAGAATATCTAGTACAACTTTGTAGCAGATGCAGATATAGATGAAGACGAACCTGTGATTGACCAATTAGAGGTGCTGGCACAAGCAATTGGGGAAGATGTCACCGACCCAGAAACAATTTGTATTGATCATTATGAAAAGAAAAGGATAAATATTCTTCATAAACAGGTTGAAGAACTTAAAGCCACTATGACTACAAGAATCGGAGAGCTACAGCAACAAGTACAAGAAGCTGGAAGGTTGATCACAAGAACTTCTAACTTTGAAGACTTTGTGAAGGATATAAATGAGAGAAAAAAAAGGACCTTAGAAGTGATAAAGGTTTTAACATCAAAATTTGATGCTAAGAGCTCTTCTGCAACAGAATACAGTCGGGAGCTGACAAGTCTAGCTCTCACTTTGAGGAAAGAATCAGAAGAGAACACAAGAAGAATCCAAGATCTTATTGGATTTCAATTATTCATTGCACCCACATTTGATCTGATGCGGAAAACAACAACTGATACAGACAGAATTCTCAGTGAACCTAATTACAAGACAGTGGAAGACATGGAAAATCTCATTGTCTCACTGCAAGCTGCAAAGAAAACTTTAGATCACGTAACAGGTATATGGAAACCATTCCTAGAATCTGCAAAGAACATCTATAAAGATATCTTCAGTATGTTACAGTTATAAAGAGTAACAACCCTTTGTCCCTTGGAGGCAAAAAGGGGAAGATATAAGTGCAGAGAAAAGAGAGAAGAGAAGAGAAGTTGAGTCTCAGCTACAAAAAAAAGAGAGAGAAGAGAAGAGAAGCTGACAAGCTACAAAAAAAATGATGAAATATGTTACAACTATACGAGCAAATCTACAGGGGAAGTCTACAGGTGTTGAGTTGATATGTTTTGCCACCAATGCCAAAGGGGAAGATTGTTGACATAAAGTTAGTTGTCATTGGTAAAATCATTGGCAAATATCAATCCCACCAGAACACCAGTACATCACACCGGTACTCATAATTGTGAACCGGTGGACTAAGCATGTAAGCAATGTACTTTAACCGGTCACGCTTATACCGATCCAGGTTTCGTCCAACCGGATTAGGCAAACGCACAAGGAACAGATGACTAAACGGATACAAATTACACACCGGTTAAGTGCATGATAATCCGAACTGGATTAAGCGGAGCGTTTTTCAGTTAAACTGGAGTTAGCTTTTTCAGTGGAACTGGAGTTAGCTTTATTTTTTCTATGAGTGTTTCGAGGTAAACTAAGAATCAATTTGCAAGCTTTTTGATGAAGGGTTTGCATGCTAGATTTATGGGACAGTTTACAGCTTGGCGGAACTATGAGATGTATTTTTAATAAGATAATTTCTTATAAATACAGGTCGAAAGATATGAAAGTTGTGTTGTTGAAAATCAAGAGCATAGAGCAAAGGAGAGCAGGAGAGCAAAATCTTTTGACAGGAAACACAGTCACAGAAGGTGAAAGGGAGAGAAAGATTCAATAGCCAAGCAAAGGAAAGGGTGAACAGGTATAATCTGAATCAACAGATATAGTGTCATTATAAGATCATTGCTTTAGTTGTGAAGCATATTTAAATCCCTCAATCAGGGTGAGAGAGCTGTACCTAGATACAATTTTTTGAAAGTTTGCCCAACCCAACCCTAAATTACAAGACCAGTTTGAAATACCGACAACTGAATATGTATAAAAAATTTACAATAGACAGAATCATGCTACCATTAGTGAACACTACCAAACAGAAGAGGAAGAGGCACCATCCTGGGTCCCAGCCAAAGAAGAGGCATCATGAGAAGCAAGAAAGTGATCCTCTGAGAGATGTGGTGGCTGATCATCAACTACAAATGTTGAGTCCTGAGGAGAGACATCAACTCTTAATGGTGGAATAGGGAGGATATCATTACCCACACATCTTTCACAATGTATCAAGATAACTCAAATGGCAAGAAAATAGTCCAGAGCTGTAGAGGTCACTGAAGAATCAACTGAATGCATGAGCCTCCCAAATTCTGCAATAACATCATTTATGCTTCCATCCTGCACAACATTTTTAACAGCAACAAACACATCTTGATAACAGTTGTTAGCCATGAAGGTATGAAAATCTATAATCCCTGCTATAGGAAAGGACCCATGTTCTAATCTATGTGATTGTAGTAGAAGCCGTAATACGTCTTCATCATAAATATCCGAGTTTAAAAATTTAATAGACAAGTTTAACGCAAAGTCTACATCAAGAGCCAAATCCATTAGAATGGTAAGAAATCTAGAAGCAACTTCAAAAGGCAAGGCAGTGGAATGAGTAGAAAGACAATCTATTGCAAATATAGTACGTGCAGCTACCTTCACATGAGCACAAGATAAATTAAAAACTAAAGCAAGCTTTCAGTACTATATTCCTCATCTCCCCTGACTTCCCATTCTAACTGTGGGAGCTAAACTCTATAGTTCATTCTGAGAAATGTATTTAGAATGATACTAAACAGAAGAAGGAAGCAGTCCTCTAGAAACAGTGCCCACAATACCCAAGTGAGGAAGAAATAGAGAAATGAAGCCATGGATACAATATAAATAGATATTACAAACAAAGAGTGATGTGGTCAAAAGTCACAAACTGAATGAGAGACTGACGATTAAGCAAAAAATATGCTCCAGATCTTTAAGTATGCAAGGCAATTGAAATACCAATTGATCAATATACAGCCTGCCTCCATTTTGAGCCAATTCTTATCCAAAAAGGCACAATATCATATCTTAACGGAAGAGGATGGTACTACATTCCAGTTTGAAACAAAAAATCCCTACTTCCAGTTGACACCAACCGCCCATACACCCAGCAATTCACAAGATCAAAACAGTTTGTACAAATTCAGACAAGAGTACCATACCACACCGATAAGTTTACTGCAAGCTCCATGTGAGCAAATTCTTATACTTACAAAAAACTATGATCAGAGTCCATCCAATCAGTCCCTCAAAAACGAAAAAAGAAAGAAGAAATCAATCCAAAGCAAGTCGAAAAAAATTTCCAACAAATATTGGAGTTTCCAACCCTCTTCAATAGTCCTAAAGGCAGCCTTAACAACCTTTGCCTCATGGTCAACAATAACTATACCAATATCTAATTTGCCAGGAATACCCCTAGATGGCCCGTCAAAGTTAAGTTTATAGTTTACCACAAGAGGAGGTGACCACTTAGCCTCCATTCTTCTAATCTGGGTAGAAGTAGCTTTGCTTACAGCTCCATGGCTGGGTAGGACATTTAGAGCATCCCGATGCCTAGTAATCCAACTATCCCAATGAGAAAAGGAGGTTAAGTATTCTAAGTTTTTGTATATGTGAGTTAAGACATTTTCAGAAATGGATTTCTCAATAGAAAAGATAATGTTAGCAAAATCAGAAGTTTTTTCCTAAATATTCTATTGTTCCTTTCTAACCAAATGTTCCATATTGAAATTAGAGGGGCAATATCCCATATGCAGCCAGAAAAAGAAGATTTGAATAATGAAGGCCATGACAAAAATTGTGATTTTAAATCAGAACATAAGCCTGAAGACCATCCAAGTTTGCCAAAAAGCCAATACCAGCAATCAGCAACCACTAGACACTTCAAAAATAAATTATCTGAAGACTCCATGAAGTAGCCGCATAGGACACATGGAAAAACAATGCAAAGCTATCCAGTGACAAATCTTTGGGTAGTCTGACACATACGGTATGGTTTTGCAAGAGATCTATTTTACTTATTTTATTTCTCTTCAATTGTCCTGTTCAAAACTCCAAGAACTCTCTAGGTCTCACAAAGCCTAACATGATGAAGAGACACCCTCTCTTGTAAATTGACTCTTACAAATTTACCTTTTGATCATATGTTTGTTGCATTATCCTAGTTAGACTTTTCCCTGGGTCAAGGTATTCAAGCCCAGTCTTTAGGTTTGTGAGATTCACGGTTTTGCGTGTCAATAGTGCCTAGGGTTTGTAATATTGTACTTCTGCGCCTAGGGTTACAGCTGCATCACCTTTTACCTGATTTTTTATATCTGGCCTTCAAATTTTGCTGAAACCCTTGCAGAAAGTGTCAACAGCCAACAACCATGTTTATGTTTCAAAACTGCCCATTCTTTTTACTTTGATAGACTGCTGATCAGAATCACGAACTAATGGAGAGTACAAAGCTTCCCATTACAAAGACAAAAACCATTGTAGTAACGAAGACATAATTGAATACCCTAGAATTTTAAGACCTGGGTCAAAATTGGCATTATACGAAAACAATTGTTTAGGTACAAGTTACAACAAAGTCCATTGCCATATTTCTTGTGATTGTGTAATTGTATGAGCTCACTAAAATTGCAACAAATTGGAGGGTGTTTATTTGTGTTCCTAGTGGATCTCAATAAGGCAGCAACCAGTAAGAGTAATTGTGATAGTGGATTCTTGCTGGAGCTTTCACGCAATCTGGGATTCTCCAAAGTAAACCCTTCGTGTTATCTTTTCTCATTTTATTGTTTACATTCATTAGTTTAAGCTTGCTAGATTGTAGCATTTGTCAAAGTGAATAAATGTGAGTAATGACTGAATGATGTTTTGGGAAATCAGTCATAGAGATGTAGTAATATTTTATGGCCTCTAACAGTGTTCAATTGAGGACAATGCTTGTCAGCAACATGTTAAAGCAACAAATTTTTTGGTGATGCTTACCATAGAATACCCATGGAGTTTATGGATCAATAAGCTATTTAAATATCTTTTTCGATGTTGTCTAAAGATTTCATAGTGCTTTGTACAGTTCCTCGATTCATTTAAGTTTTTTTCTAATGAGCTTGGCTTCACAAAGTGTTGTACTAGGTTTAAAATATTTATACAATTTAAAGCTATCATTATTTGGATATCTGCAAATATGTCAATATAATAGTGTAAGCCACAATATACCTTGGTACCTATAATTCTGCTATTCTAGGACTCATGACTTGAAAATCTGTTGCACTACACCTGTTTAAAAGAGCTTTTGTTTTCTCCTATATATTGTATGGATATAAATTCTAGATCTTTTAAAATCAATACTAACTTTTATTTTGTTCCCATGGACTGTTTGTCCTTATGGACCTCAACAACTGTATTTTTTTTTCAGTTTTCCTTTCAATACCACACAGAAATAGCACATTATTGTTTCACCACATATCAACCATGGAACCCTGCCATGTTATGTGGTTGGCTGCAAGGTTGTTACTTTTGTCACTCAATGCACCATTAATTGGGCACGATCTAATATAAGATGCATGATTTCAGGGAAAAAGAGATAAAGGATTGAATAATGGGTGTAAAGGCTTCACTTAAGAATCAAATTGCACAATGAACTCTGAATACATCTTTTTTCTTGCCTTGTAAACAATTTACTTTTTTTAATTTTATGCTTGTTATCTGTCAGATGGTTAATAATGTCATATTACCACATTAGCTATCACAAAATGATAGCTTCACAAAATTATATTGGCAACTGCTTCAGAAAATTGAAAGGTAATCCAACAAACCTGCAATATTGTGGAACGATCATACTCCACATATCGACCCTTCTCCTTATTGCTATAAAAATTTCACATACAGAGTCAGTTGAAGTTAAAACTCAGAAACTGAAAAGGACTTTCATTAGTTCACCATCACATCAAAGAGAATTCTCACTAAAAATGTAAAATGAAGAATTGGGAAAGGCTTTTAGCATACAAGTATTGGGTTGATTTGATGATCACTGTATGTGCAGGCAAATTGATACCATGAGCAAGTGTATTTGTAGTGCAAAGAACCAGCAAGTCACCCTTCAAAAAAAGGCCTTCAACCAGGTTTCTATCATTTAGGCAAAGGCCGCCATTGTGATACGCCACTACAGCCAAGAAAACTATGATTCATAACTTCATTGAATTATGTAAATTACTTAACATCTAGAATAAGTTGAAGCAAAATAAGAATCAACAGAAGTTAAAGGGGTATTTGGATACTACCTTTGATAATATTTATTATCAGTGCCTCTTCTCTATGTTTGTAATCACTCACAAATACTTTCACAAAGACAATAACTGAGTACTAAATCCCTCAAATGTTTGGGAAGAGAACTACTAGGTTTGACAGAAGACTTGAAAACGAAACACTTACCACCACATTGGATACAAACTTGCATTTGTTTATCACTGCATGAAAGAGAAGCTACTTTCAATCTTTCAAGTTGATCAAATGACTTAACAAATGGATTTGAAAATCCATTATTCATCACTATTTGAGAAAGACGAAGAGCTCCTTCTTGAGCTCCTTTTCTCGTAGAGCAAAATACAAGAGCTGCCTTTCCTCTAGAATGTTGCATAAGCATATCTGTTAAAAGACAAATATTTGTCACTCTTTCTAAATTATACATACACAGAGAAAATGTTAAATTGAGTCCAACTGGATAAATCCTTTCTTTTCTCATCCTACACCCTCCCATATCCACACCCAACCACATTAATAGTTTTTGTCTCTCCCCTATCTTTTTCTTCTGAAGAAAGAAAAAAGAAAAATGCTGAGAAAGAAATTTTAAGCAGTAATATTTTAAGTTTCCCATCCTTCATGCACTACTGGACTCTTTATGATCTAATACCATCAATCATTACTCCTTACCATATAAAAACGTTTGGAGGCGCTGAGTATTTACATCATCAACCAATGAAGCCAGTCACACAAAAGCATCAACACCATCAGATAGGAACAAGCTAGAAAACATGAATTGAGCTTTCCAAATAAAGGAAAAAAAACAATCTGACAAAAGTCAGTCTTAAATTAAAAAAATCTCAATTCATCTCATGCAAAAGTCAATTTCTTTCCCTTATAGCCACCATTTGTGAACCCAATGGCATATACTAGATAAATGAAAAAAATGGGGTGAGAAATGCAGCTGAAATAGTAATAAAATGAATACCTTCTCAAACAGAAAATCATTTTTTGCTGGGGTATAACCTGCCAAGACAGAAGTTACAATTCCAATGAAAAAAAGTGGAGTGTATCTATAAGAATATATATAAGCATGCCAGGTGATTGTGACTTTGTAAATTAGATAATATAATTAGACAAAATCGTTAAATATTGTGCAAGTTTGAGAAAACAATATGAAAGTGGAACACACACACACATGCCCACCAAATAATCATGATTCGTGAACAAACCAGACAAAAGATATTTTTATCTGTACAATATATAAAATCTGAAAAAGAACCCATAAGAATTGAAATAAAACAGAACCTAAATAAGAAATCAATGTCTTTTCCATTATCTAAAACTCAGAAAGATATTACACTTTCCCTCTCAGGGAAAAGCCTCACGTGCTCAATTTGTACCTTTCATAAGATGGCATTTTCCTAATACCCATATTGTTTATTTGATGTAATTCTCATCATCTTTGGCGTAATATGATTTGCATTTTCTAATTATATTATTGCCAGTGCACTACAATTTGTACTTTTTATAAACTATGGGCTGTTTTTTTTTCAAATCATACTCTAGCATATAATTACAATAATTTTGTTTAATAATATATAAATATGAAATCTTAATTTTATTTGATGAGATCATTTCAGAAATTACTGCTGATAGTTTATACAGTATATCAACTTTAATGCTCAGAATATGGTGCAGAAATTACCACAATATCCCCTTCTCGCAACTGGTAATACTGCAGCAATTTATATTTCAATGAAGTGATTTTTTCTGCCTTCAAATCTGTCTGATAACTGTCCATAGATTGTAATGACGTACTGCCAATTCATAGAATAATTTAGTTCACACTAAAAAATTATCAAATTTGCACAAAGGTGAATTGCTCTTGGCCCTTGGGAATTGTGGGTTTTAATCGTTCAATTCCACACCTAGAGAGGTTTCATCCTTACGTTAATTGAACCATATTGCCATGTTATACAAGGAGTAAAATTAGATAATAAAAAATGTCTTCTCACTATGCTCATTCTTCCTTACTTGGTCTTTCTTAAATACCCTTTTCCTTCAACAGTCTCAACTCTTTGCATGCCTCGATATTCATTAAAACTACACTTTATTTATAATTTTAGTTGATTATTTCTTAACCCTTAAGGAAATCATACCCTATTAGCCCATTTGTGCATTCCTAGAAACTGTTTGCCCTTCTATTTAATTAGCTGTGGTTAAAGACATTCATCACTGGTTGAACATTTATAAAACTCCACTTTAAGTGGCTAGCAGATAAGGACACCTCATCTAGACTTTCAAAGTTTTAATTTATTTCCTAAACTTCCTTCCTATGTGAGTCCCAACAGAGTGGGATACAGAGCACACAAAATTAGATCACATTATATTGGAATTTTTATTATGGAGAGGGGACATTATGCCCTACCAATATTGTTTTTTCCTCGAGACCTCAACTAATCGGAGATTAGGATGCTAAAGAATTTCCGCATCCTCCACTGTAGCATGCTCTTCAAGAAGATATTTCCATTGGATTAAATATTCTATCATTGTTTTGTTCCTTAGCTTGCTTTATCTGAAATTTATCGTAGCCTTAAGAGTAAAAAATAGGATTTGAAAGCAATATCCAATAATAAATGGGAAGAAATAATAAGAAATACTGCTTTAAAAATAAAACATTAACATTAAATATTAGTGTTTTATAAGTCAATGGAGAATCATAGTAGCACCTCACTTCTATCATAAAGTTTGCTTGTTGGGTGGATATTTTGCAACCGACAATTTTTAGGATCAATTGTAAAACAATGGTTTTAGCCACAGTGTGTGAGATACAATCTCTCCTAATTATAAGGGAAGGCTCCCCCTTCTTATTGCTATGAGAACCAACAAAACACTTAACTACTTCTATTTACACTAAGGCTCCCCCTTCTTATTTCAGAATAGATGTTACCATTACAATACAATCTTTAATCGATGGTGTATTTCATTTACAAAGTATTCGTTGGAGCAATAATCCCGATAAACAAAAGATTAGACGTAAGAATAACCTTCAACATACCAGCAACTTTCACTAACTTATGAGTTCACAAAAGCTCAAAGTCTTTTAGTGACCCCTTATGAGATTATGAGAACAAGAATGAAACACATGTGCAGCTCAAAGTCTCCAATAGGTATTTCACCTTGCATGCACAAACTAAGAAAACAAAGCAACATAAAGTTTGCAAGCTATTTCCTTGCTTGAGTGTTCTATGTTAATTCCAGACTTGGCAAGCAGCTCAAATTCTGCAAGACCAAATCTGAAACCAAATTATAACTTTGAATGCAATATGCAGCTCGAAGACTGCAAGATTGAGTTCAAACCCCTCTTGAAAAAAAGCACAAAACTCACAATCAACTCTAGAAAATGTCGTCACATGACAGTTTGGATTGGCACTGCAACTTTTCGCAATCGCAACTTTACATATGACATTACATATGTGCAATCGCAACTTTTCGCTTTCCATGTGACATTACATATCCAATTGCAATTTTTTGCTTTATATGTAACCTGTCAAAACTAAATTACAAAATGGATGATGAAAACTAATCTAAGTGTGACAAGACACAACTCCTATTACATCAACTGTAATGTCCCCGTTTTTCAGGCTCTTGGGATTAGCCTATCATGTGACCCTCGTAGGCTAATGAGGATGGACAGAGGGTCTCTTTCAATGGGCATCTACTTCAGGATTCAGTATGCTTTGGTTTGGCTTTCGTTTGGCATCATTCGGACTTCATTTGCTATAGTTTTTGTCACATTTACTATTTATAGCAAGTCTGATGTTGTTCGAGGACCCTTTCTATTTTTGGAAAGTGCATTTGGTCAATAATAGGTGTGACTCCTGTTTCAGACGGCATATTAAAAGGATAAGTATTTTGGGAGTTATTGTTATTTTGGTGGCCAAATTATTATTGAATCATTAAATGGCTTATTATAAAGTTATAATTTAACTTTATAATTTCACTTAAGTTGAGGGTTGAGTCATCATGGGAAGGGGCCATTTATTTAATTAATTCATGGAAGTCTAAGCCAAGGTATTTATTTAAAGTATTGGAGTAAATGAATTATTAAAAGGAAAAAGTATATCTTTTATCCCACATTGGTAAGAATTGTGTTTGAGCTCTCACAAGAAAGAATAAAAAGGGACTTGAGAGCTCATTCTCAATTATTCTATTGATCATTTGGATTAAAAAATGGTGTTTTGAGAAGTGGAGAAGAAAGGCTAGGGTTTGAGGACTGATTCCTCTCCTTGAGCAATTTGAACCATCACTGATTGATGGTGAATTTGCTTCTGAATTCTGGAAAAATTATTCTGAATCTATAGATGTTGAACTTGGTGTTGTGGTATACCAAGTTGTGAAGATTTGAACAAGTATAGTAGAGCTGGATTTTTTTTCATTGATTGAATTTGAAATTCATATAGGTTATTTATTTTCTTGGAGGCTGAATTATCTACCAAGGCTGTCGAACTGATAATTAGAGTGTTGCGATTTGACAGCAAGTACAGCTCTTGTTTTGACAGCGTTTGTATTGGAAGGCAATCGCTTTTCTTCTTTGGCTACATGACTTATCAAAGGGGCTGCGTCACTTCTTATATGGGTTGTGTGACTGGTCTTAAGGCTGCGTTTAGATATTATATTGTTGTTGGAGCTGGGTTTTGGATTGTAGAGACTGTTGGGGCTGCGTTAGGAATTCTGAAGACTGAATCTCTCCTACAGCAGTCACGTTGTTTGCAATCAAGGTGCCTTGAGTTTATTTGCTGTCATAGTTATAATTATTTAATAACAATTTGAGTTAATTATAATTTTATAGTGCAATCAAAGTGCACTTGGAAATAAATTGTTGATGTTATTGACATATGACATTTGGAAAGTTTATGTAAATTCATTTATGTATGGAAAACACACAAAAAACAATAGTAAATTAATTATAAAAGCTAGATTGTTATTGAGAGCCAACTGGGCTCTTTACCGTGGTATCAGAGCATGTTTCCTACCATCCTGTGGGGAATGAATTCTTTTATATTCTGATGATATTTTAAAAGTGATCAGCACTCTCTCTTTTCCTAGCTATGGATAAATACAGGAGGCCTAGTTTTGGAAATCGACGTAGCAATATGGGAAAAAAAGAGGAAATAAATGCATTAGTGGAAAGTATGAAAAGACTTAGGCTACATCAGCAGAGATTGGCGGAGAGTTTATCGGATCTAGTGATAGTAGACAAGGCAGCAAAGTATATGGTCTTTGCTTTTAGGAGGCCGACATCGAGATTCCAGGGAAGAAAGCTTGAGTTTTCCCTACAGGTGCCCTTGATGCAGATGTACCCATATTTAGTACGGCACTTGCTAGTCCTATCTGCAGTGCTGATGATGGATTTATTTCACAAGAACATGCGGATGTTTCAGTCCCATTGGTTGACAGCAGCGCTAAGCATCAACAAGTTGAGGCTCTCAGAGTAGTCGCTACAGTTTGTACAGAGGCAACTGGTGCTATAGTTATCACTAAGTGTTCAGACTCTTCTGTGGAGGGAGTTGTTATTGGAGATTTTTATGTCAACTATAGTAGTGTTGCTCCAGTGCAGGAGGCAGTTGCTTCCTCATATGGGACCGATGCATGTATGGAGTCTCCTAGTTGTGATGTTGGTGATTTCGGCGTTACAGCGCAGTCAGTTGATGACGGTTCATGCTCCAGCATTATTGGTGCACAGCCTAACGTTGAGTCATGTGTGCAGATTCAAGTGTCAGCAGTTGAGATTTTAGCAGGAGA
Organism: Chamaecyparis obtusa; assembly: GCA_027943335.1. NCBI lineage: Eukaryota > Viridiplantae > Streptophyta > Pinopsida > Cupressales > Cupressaceae > Chamaecyparis > Chamaecyparis obtusa. Next base: position 182,777 of record BSBK01010935.1, read on the forward strand.
TGTGGATGCAGATAGTATAGACACATCTAATGATACTTTTGAGGATGTTGTGAGCCACATTGGGGATGACACCCCTTGTGAGATGTTGGGTGATGGCTGCGAGGAGTGTATGAGCTCTAACAGCTCTGAGGTTTATGATAACAGTCATAATGTGGAATCAGTGCAGGAGGTGGTGGTCTTTTCCTGTATTGAGGATGTGAGCATGGAACTATCTAGTGATGACACTCATGATGGGAGTGTTGCAATTGAGTTGGGTGACATAGATTCATGCCACAGTGTAGATGATTCACATGATGACATTGAGTCATGTATGCAGCCAGAGTTAGTGGAGGAGTCATGGATTGATGATGTGGACACTAGCATCACAAATATTTCTGATGTTGAGAATGAAGATGATGGGTGTTGCAGTGTTTCTGGCTTTTTATATCTGACTTTGGGTGTGGACTCAACGTTGTTATATGGTGGTGGTGGGTTCCAAGATTCTTTGTTACAGGGACTCACAGATGAGGATGGGGAAGCATATGAGTGGCAAGAGTTTGTTACAGCCAAGGCTTCCACTTTTAGAAAGGGGGTTACTTCTTCGATGACTCATGAGGATGATTCTTCCTGCAACAAGACATGTTTGATTTATCATACCTTGGGGGAGGACTTTGAGTTGTTAGTGAGTGAAGATGGATCCCAGGATCTGGATTGTCAGGCGGCTGCTGACGACGGGGTAGATAGCGATTCTGTTGAGTCAGGTTCAACAGCAGCTTCCTCAGGGTTAGATGAGGACGAGTCCGATGCCTGTACTCAGTTTGTAGGTGTGTACTCGAATGAATGTACACTAAGTTACGGTAATCTTGAGGGGAGTTTATTGGATGCAGCTTCCTTCCATAGTGTGGACAGTGCAAATGAGATTGTACACAGGAGGCCCGTTGTACAAAGTCATCATGTGACTAGCCAGTTGAGAGTTGGTGAGAAAGATATTACTTCTACTCTCGAGCATTTTGATGTCGCTCGTCAGCTATTGGTTGTTTTTTATTGGGGTGATCCTATGACAGATGAGCACAGGGGTGGTTACCTTTCCTTGACAGAGATTCACTCTTTGCGTGAGGCTGTCAGGATTTTGAGACGGGATTATTTACAGATGGTAGCCGACCGAGATCACCTATTTGAGTGGGGGAGTACAGCATATGAGGCACTAATGGACAGAGAGGAGGAGGTGAGTGAGCTTACTCAGGAGCTCGCAGTGACTTCTGAGGCTTTAGAGGGCACTCAGCAGGCTCTTCAAGAGTCGCAATTTCAATTAGAGGAGGTGACCGTGGAGTTGGAGCATTTTCGGTCCACACCAGCCCCAGACCCAGTTTGATTGCACATTTAGGTGGTTGGTGGTGAGTTTGCCTCTACAGTTGGGGATGAGCGACATGATGATGTGGCAAGCACATCTGTTCAAGATATGGGTGCAATAGGTATGGATGAAGAGTATCAGTGGAATCAAGCTCTCATGTCGATTTGCTTCCTTTTGCTAGAAGTGAATCTATTTCTCAATCTCATATAGCTGATAGCATGGGACAATTGACAGTGCCACATTTTCAAAGGGATCAGCTGTGGGTTGCGAGGGAGCAAGTTGACGCTTCCATGTATAACTTTTATTGCACCGAGTCATTCATGGAGTTTTTATTTGAGAGTGCAGATGTGCAAGAGGATTCATACAGAGTGTCTGAGGGTACTCTTATCCGAGGCTCTTGTGCTATTCGGAGACTGGTAGGAAAGATTGTAGAGACCCTATCTACTATGCTTCCCCATAGAGATTTCGAGGTTGGGTTTGCTGAGAGGGTTGCTCAGGATCCTACCCAACCTGCACTTATGCGAAGTCAGAGATTGGAGCCATCTCATGATTCCTAGTCTGGTAATGATGAGCCATTGACAGAGATTGGGGTTTTCTACCAGGATTATACGGTGGGGTATGCTCTATTAGCAATTTAAGTTGTCATTAGTGTAAATTCACAAGCACCATGCATCGATAAAAGCTCACCGGTCACTCATGTTACATAGAAGATACTAGTAGACTAGAAATAGAGTGTATGCACCGGTAGATAAAAAACAGAGAATACACCGGTAGACCGATCTAAATACACAGTACCGGTCTCAGACTACATACAAAGTTAAACCGAGAATAAGATATACTGGTCTAAACTGTCTAAAAATCTACACCAAATTCTGCAGAACAGTTTGAGTTAAAACCAAATTATACGGGACATCCACCGCTCGGAAGTGGAGTTATCTTTTTAACAAGAGTTAGCTTTATTTCTACGGATGTTTTATAGGTAAACTCCAGATCATAACGCATAGCTTTTTGCTAGTTGCATGATTTATTGTTGAGTTTATAGCCTAGCGGTTTTGTGAGTTAAGGGTTTCATTACGGTGAACTCTTGTAGAAATACAAGTCATAGGACGCAAAAAAAGTTGTTGTTGATAATTGGTGAATGCACAGAGCAAAAGAGAGATACCTTCTGAGAGAAGCGCTATAGTCACAGAAGTGAAAGGTAATAGAGATCAACAGCCAGGCAAACCGGGGAAAGATCAACAGGTATGATCTAATCAGACAATCAATGTCATAACAGATCATTGATTTTATTGGGTGTGAAAGCAAATTGAAATCCCTTTCATCAGGGTGGACCTAATCGGTTCTTTGTAAAATCCCCTAACAGGGTAACATCATTGCTGGTGTTAAAAGTCCTCTAACCAGGCGACTCTTAACAGGGTTAAGATCTTAACCAATCTTTTGTAAAATCCCTTACCGGGTAGCACCTTAACCAGTGCTTTGTAAGCTCCTAACAGGGCGCCTTCATTCTGCAGTAGTGAAGTTGTGAGCTCTGTCTCACTGTGGTTTTTTCTTTCTAACCAAGGGTTTCCACGTATATATCTTGTATTGATCTATGTACTTCTTTTATAGTTATGAATGTTTGCTTTTACTTTGCTTAGATTTCAAGAAGTATTAAACAAGATTGGAATTATAGTAGGAAATAGTTCTTACTGATTCACCCCCCTCCCTCTCAGTAGCCGATTGGTAATAACAATTGGTATCAGAGCCTTTGGTTCTCTATACTTAAATGTCTAACAGCTTGAGAGAAAGATCATGGAGGGTTACTGGTATCAGAAACAGCTAGAGGAAGCCAACAACATTATTGCCTCTCTAGATAATAGATTGAGGAGATCACTTGCAAAGAGAAAGGAGATGGCTCTATAGTTGAATGAGAGCAATGAGACAATTGATGAACTCTCTGGGCAGAGTGGATCTGATGAAGCCGAGGAGGGAGTATCTGAACTCATGGAAAAGAATCAGATCCTGACCAATCAGATCTCCAATCTTAAGAGGGAACAAGAGGACAATGCCCTTAGGATGACTAAGCTGATTGAGAAAAAGAGAAAAGCTAAAGATGAAAGAAACACAGCAGTCAGGTCTTTAACCGCCTCTAAGAAAGCAAGGGACCAGGCAGTGGAAGTTGTAGGGGCGAATGAACTTATCATTCTACAACTTCAAGAGGACATGCAGATTGTCACCCAAGAAAACGCCAACATGCAAAAAGGCTGGCATGATAGGGATGAAGCATGCAAAAGACTGGCACTGGAATTTTATCAACTGAAAGAATAGATGAAAGAGCTTAAAGAAAGAAATGAAACCTTGAAAAGATACAATGAGAGCTTGATCAAGCTTGATGAGCAACTTAAAGCTCAAAGAAAGCATAAAGATCAAACCGGTCTTGGATTCACCAGTGAAGTCACCAAAGAAACTGGTGAATCTTCTGGAGCCAAGCCAAGCAAGAATGAAAAGAAGCCGCTTGCACAAAAAGGTAAGAAGACCTTTAACACATCTTGCAATCATTGTGGGAAACCGGATCATAGATCTAATGTCTGCAGGAATGCACCGGTAAAGCCAATCAACAACTACTGTAAGAACTGTTGCAAATATGGCCACAAAACCAATGAATGTTGGTCCAGCGCCACATCAGTGTCCAGTGGAAGCAGGGGAAGCTTCAAGGGCTACTGCTATGCATGCAACAAGTTTGGACACAAGGCTGAAGAATGCAGATCGAAGACTATGGCATTCAGATCCCCAAGACCGGTATTCACCAAGAGAAACAAGAACCGAAGCACAACCAACTTTGCAAATTGTGGAACACAGCCACAATGACTCATGGTGCAAATCACCCAATACAAAAAGGGTGAACCCATGCAAGGCAACCAGGATAGTTTGCTATTAGTGCAACAAAGTTGGACACTTAGCCAAAAACTGCAGGAACCGGTCATCCAACGAGAAGAAAGAACTGGTCAAACCGGTAGAGAAGATCAACAAGAAAGAGAAGACTGAGAAAACAGTCAGACAGATTTGGTTCAAAAAGGAATCAAAGAGCTCCGCTGAGGAGAAGAGAGAGAAAAGATCATCATCTGCAGATGGTGATACCTCTTTAGCAAACTGAGCCGTAAAGGCCTAGAGGGAACTGGTAGACAATCTACCGTTTCTAGTGAGACTGATGATAATTGGACTCACTCAATCTACAAAGATAACCGGTCAGGTAAGAAAAAATCAACCGAGGACTTCCTAACCGAAAAAGCCGAATCCCCGGTTGGCAAAAACGGAAAGAAAATTTAGGTAAAGCATTTATTACTGTAGCCGTTTAACAAATAGTTACCGTTTGGTAACTACTGTTATGACCTAACCCTATAAAAGAAAGAAGAATTACTCACAAGTTTTACTTTCCTTTCATTGTGATTAATGAATTTTTAAGAGTAATATTCTTGCGCTTTGATCATCGTGAGCGATTATCTATTAGACCCGGAGTTCCATTACCTACGGCGAGTCAGGCGAGTTATCATGACTCGCAGGCCGAGCGGTGGCTCCCGGGTTTTCCTGACCCGGCCGAGTCAATCGGCGGGTAATGGTCATGACCCGCGTGACTCGTTGAGTCAGTGGGTCATGCCATGACTCGCCGAGTCCGAGGCTCGTGACCCGCGCCGCGGCAGGCTCGAGCTGGGCTTTAAAAACATAAAAAAACATTGATTATTTTTAACTTTCTTTTTGCATAAGTGTTTTGTTATTTGCCCTAAAAGGCATTGTAGTTGCTTTGTAGGAGAAGAAGAGAGAAAAAGAGAGAGAGAGAGAGAGAGGAAGAAAAAAAAGAAGCCAAAGGGTTGCAACCAGCCGAGAAGAAGAGCATCAAGGAGTCCACAAAATCGAATTGGGGAAGCATAGGTTTGCATTGATAGCATCAAGGAGCTCATAGCAGCTGTTCTCAACCCATTTGAAAGAGGTAAGTGTTAAATTTTTAGATTTTGTTGATTTTTGCTTGCATGTTTATGGTTTTCCATTGTTTTTAGATTTTTTTTTGAAGTTTTTTTAATTTTATTGCAGCCACATTCCAAGTTTTGAAAACATTAATTCTTCCCAATGCCTCAAAAGTGTCCATGTTGGAAATATTCCGAAGAGTTTTCCGGTAGACAAAAAACTAAACAAAATGCACCTTTTGTAAAGAAATTTTTCATGGTGGCATCAATAGGCTTAAATACCATATTGTCGGCATACCTAGCAATGATGTTGAGGCATGTACTAAGGCAACTCCCGAGGCAATTTGTTTTTGTTATGTCCAGTTAGAAAAATATGTTGAAGACAAGGAAACTAGAAAGAGGCAACGGGAAGAGATAAATGTTATTGGCTCCCATTCATCCACACCCGCATCCGCATCCGCATCCGCATCTGTAGGCTGTGTTGGAGAGGGGTCTTCCAAGCCTCCCTTTTATCTTAGTGCTAGTGCTTCTACTGCTGCTCCTTCAAGTGGCAATATTACCCTTAGCCCTAGAGTTCGAAAATCAAGGTTGGACAGTTATTTTGAGCCACGCACTACTCCTGATGCACAACCCTCGCTTGAGAGCATGGGTTGGAACAAGGAGGTCCATGATGCTGCCCAAAAACAAATTTGCAAGTTTTGGTACTTTTGCAACATTCCCTTTCTTGCTGCCAGGTAATTCTCTTTTATTTGTTTTCTAAGTTTTTTTAAGTTTAAAATTAAATTTTAAATTTTATAGTTTGAAGTTGAACTATGCTTTGTCTAATGATTAATAATAATTTATTTGTGACAAGTCTCCTTATTGGCAAGGTATGATAGATTCTTTAACCATTTGTGGGGTGGGCTTTAAAGCCCCTATTGATACTGAGTTAAGTGGCCCCCTCTTGTTAAACATGGTTAATGATATGCAACTAGAGCTAGAGGACCACAAGAAGTCTTGGAGGCAAAATGGTTGCACCATCATGACAGATGGTTGGACGGACAGGAGAAATAGGACACTCCTAAATTTTCTTGTTTCCAACGCAGGTGATTGTTCATTGAATTCTACTTCCCCAAATGCATTGAATAATTTAATTTCGATTTTGAATTTTTGATTGATCCATGATAATTGATAATTATTTTTCTTTATATTCAGGAACCACCATGTTCTTGAAGTCTATTGATGCTTCCTCACATGTGAAGAATGCCACATACTTATGTGCAGATATTGAGGAAGTTATACTTGAGGTGGGAGAAGAAAATGTGGTGCAAGTGGTGGCTGATAATGCAGCAAGTTATGTTGCTGCAGGTAAACTTATAACTTTTTAAGTTTTGATGGAGAGGCATCTATGAATTTATTTAAGATTTTCTTAACACTTCTAAATTTCTAATTAATTTAAAATTGCTACAGGTAAACTTTTGATGGAGAGGCACCCGAAAATATTTTGGTCTTCATGTGCAGCCCATTGCCTTGACCTCATGTTAGAGGATATTGGCAAGATTGAATGGATCAAATCATGTGTTGATAAGGCCAAAAATATTTGCAAGTTTATCTACAATAATGCATTGGTCCTTAGGCTGATGAGAAAATACACAGGGCAAAGGGAGTTGGCTCGTCCTGGTGTCACAAGATTTGCCTCCAATTTCCTCACACTAAAATCCTTCTTGAAATCACAATTGAATTTGAGACGCATGTTTGTTGGTGAGGAGTGGACTGCCTCATCCTAATCTACGAGCACTGTGGGTAGGGAAGTGGCAAATTATATTTTTGATGAGCCAGGTTTTTGGACCCCTTGTAAAGAGATCATGGAGGTAAAAATATTTATGTTTTGTTTGCAATTTTTTTTATTTTTAATTTTTAATGCACACTTGTCACTTAATTTTATTTTATTTTTACATTATATATAGGTCACTAAGCCCCTCGTAGTTCTCTTACGAGTTGTTGATGGGGAGATGCCCTCTATGGGCTACTTATATGAGGGTGTGGATAGGGCCAAGGAGGCCATTAGATCCAAGTATAAAGGAGTTGAGGATAAGTATGGCCCCATTTGGGAGATCATTGATAAGAGATAGCAAAACCGGCTTCATAGGCCCATCCATGGAGCAGTTTATTTCCTCAATCCATCATTTTGTTTCCTTGATAACTTCAAGGCAGATGAGGAGGTTCTTAGTTGCCTATATACAGTGATGCAAAAGATATCTACCTGTACCGCATCTACAGTGCAAGAGATAGATGCATATAATAATCCACGAGGGCCGATTTTTGGAAGCACGATGTGCAAAGAGTCTAGGACAACATTGCAGCCAGGTAGAAATATATGTTAAACTTAAACTTAACTCTTAAGTTTATGGCTTATGCATTTTGATTTTATAATCTATCCTTAAAGTTGGAACTTGGAAATGACATTGATTTTTTTTTTCCTTATTTCAGATAGATGGTGGCATATGTTTGGGCCTACAACCCCAAACCTTCAAAAACTTGCCATCCGTATTTTGAGTCAGCCATGCAGCACTTCTGGATGTGAGCTTAATTAGTCCATGTTCGAGCACATCCACTCGAAGAGGCGTAATAGATTGTCTGTGGAGAAGTTGAACAATCTTGTCTTCATTCATTACAACCTCCATCTTAGGACCAGACAGATTTTGGACACTGACACCTCTCCAATCACTCTAGCAGAGATCGATCCAAAGTCCGAGTGGCTCACTGAGTCTACCGATCCTATCTTCACTGAGAAGGACCATGAGTGGGTTGACCAGGCAGACAGAGAGGCTGAGGCTGTGGCTATGGCAGAGGAGGATAGAGCACGATCAGCTGCCCGTGGAGCTGATGTTGATCAGAGTGGCACCTCACAGGTAGAGACTATGGCTTGTCAGTCATCCAGGACCTACTTGAGACGCATTTGTAGGAGGCAGACAAACTACTTTGAGGATGAGGCTGACCTAGAGCCTGAGGCTTGAGCCACAGACCTGTTTTTGTTGTTTACACTTCACAACTTTACACATATGTTTGGGAACATTTGATGCCATGGATTTTATATACATTTGACAACATTTATATTTTATATTTTATAATTTTGCATATCTATGTTTTCTATTTCCTTCAGCTGCCTACAATTTACATTTGTACTTATGTGATGGATGTATGTTTAACTTTATGTATGTGATCAAATTAGATTCTATTTGATGATGTTATAGTGTTTTTAAGCTTTGTTCAATAATGGGTGCGTGAAACAAGTTTTAAATTTTAAAAAATCTCTGGTTTTTTTTTTGCCGAGTCGTTGTCGAGTCATCGGCGAGTCACGGGTCGAGTCGGCCTTGCCGAGTCCGAGCCGAATCTAAGTTTTGGAACTTTGGTTACACCGATCAAAGCTGCTTTATGTTAATCAACTATTCGCAATGGCATCATCATCCTCTACCGTAAAGTTGATCAAGGGAGATCAGACGAACATGCCCGCATACAACATTTTGCCGGTTCAGAACAAAGAGAACGACATGGCCGGTGCGCTCTCATCTGTACCAGGAGTCTTCTTAACCGAAGATGTCACGGCGTTCATTCACACCAAAAAGGAAGAATCGAGTGAAACATATATTCAAGGCGAGTACCTGTCACTGTGTGAAGAAGGGAAACTTCTTGACAAGTACGCCAAGCTCTTATCATCTGGATTGATAAATGGCATCATCATCCTCTACCATAAAGTTGATCAAGGGAGATCAGACGAACATGCCCGCATACAACATTTTGCCAGTTCAGAACAAAGAGAACGACATGGCCGGTGTGTTCTCGTTTGTACCAGAGTCTTCTTAACCGAAGATGTCACGGTGTTCATTCACACCAAACAGGAAGAATTGGGTGAAACATATATTCAAGGCGAGTACTTGTCACTGTGTGAAGAAGGGAAACTTCCTGACAAGTACGCCAAGCTCATATCATCCGGATTGATAAATGGAGTATGCTACCCAACAGTCCTCTGGGAAGACCAAATCAGACTGGCACTGAGCCGTCTTCACGAACCAGTGTTCTGGCTCACCAGAGGTACATGTAACGAGATCACCAAAGAAGATCTCCACAGAGTAACTGGATACAATGACAAAGGGAAAGCACTAACCCTGCGAACCATTGCCAATGTCGTCGTCAACAAACAGACTAAGTCAAGATTTGACGGTCGACTCATGACCGTGACCGACATTGAGGATGACGGAGTCCACTTTGCATCTTCTTGACAAGTACGCCAAGCTCTTATCATCTGGATTGATAAATGGCATCATCATCCTCTACCATAAAGTTGATCAAGGGAGATCAGACGAACATGCCCGCATACAACATTTTGCCAGTTCAGAACAAAGAGAACGACATGGCCGGTGTGTTCTCGTCTGTACCAGAGTCTTCTTAACCGAAGATGTCACGGTGTTCATTCACACCAAACAGGAAGAATTGGGTGAAACATATATTCAAGGCGAGTACTTGTCACTGTGTGAAGAAGGGAAACTTCCTGACAAGTACGCCAAGCTCATATCATCCGGATTGATAAATGGAGTATGCTACCCAATAGTCCTCTGGGAAGACCAAATCAGACTGGCACTGAGCCGTCTTCACGAACCAGTGTTCTGGCTCACCAGAGGTACATGTAACGAGATCACCAAAGAAGATCTCCACAGAGTAACTGGATACAGTGACAAAGGGAAAGCACTAACCCTGCGAACCATTGCCAATGTCGTCGTCAACAAACAGACTAAGTCAAGATTTGACGGTCGACTCATGACCGTGACCGACATTGAGGATGACGGAGTCCACTTTGCATCTGCAGTAATTGGGTACAAGGTTTACTAGTCTAACAATCTGAACAGTATACCGGGTGGAGCTATTCACGCCGCACACCGGATAATGCATGATAATGCCCAATACGACATTTGTGCAATGCTCCAAAGCCAAATATTTGAAAACATGAAGAAGCTTGGAGTTGTGAAAAAGAAATCCATGAAGTATGGAACCCTTCTGGTTTGCCTATACTTCTACTACTTAAATTTCTTCCCAAGTATCGGTAAAGTGAATGGGGAACCGATAAACCAATCATGCATCAAATTGCTGAAATGGCCAACCGACTGGGAAACCAGTTAAGTAATACTTTGACAGAACACTTCGAGGCATTTCAACTTCGTATGCATGCAAGGGAGAGGGTGTCGTCAACTATTGTTGACGAATATAAGGATGATGTATGCTTTCTGGTTACCACCGATAACTCCATCATTCAAGCAATGGAACCTAGAGAAGTATATGCTCCTGAGCTAGGGTATGAGATCACTGCCAAAATTGCTAAGGCATATGTTGATGCCCTAAATCAAGTAAATCTGGATCTCGGTGCAAATCGGTTTGGCACATATGCTGAGATTCAACAGAATCTAACAAAGAGGGCACCAATAAAGAACGTCTACAAGAGGACCCCCACACCGAAGAAGAAACTGACCACTGAGCAACCCAAGGCTCGAAAGAAGAAAGCAAAACCGGTATCCAGTGCCCAGGCAACAGAACAAGAGGAGTCAGACTCAAAAGATACAATTCCTTTAATCAAAAGGAAGAGGGGATCAAGCAAACCGGTAAAGGAGGATCCACCGAGAAAGGCCAAGCTCTCAACTGATGAATATGTGGCTTTACTGAAAGAAACCGGGAGAATGAGTTCAGTAGTGTCAAAATACAAGCTTGCTAATGAAGAAGACAGGAGAAAGATTGAACAATGGGTTGTGCACTGCCTTCACAAATTTAATCTGCATCCTACCGAACTTACCAGAGTTGTACCGAAGGATCTCCTAGATATAATTGAAGCCAGATGGAAAGCTTTAATGGAAAGAGAGAAGGAGATAAGGATTCGAGCTCTTCTAAAGGTTTAGGACCATCTCACTCTAGAAGAAGCCACGGAACAGGCTGAACTGCATCAGCAATCCTTCTTAACAAAAAGGAGGATCGGTCTCATGCTTGTTGGTCAAGCTGAGACAGTGCATAAAGGAGTTGAGATATGGACCAAACTTCTTTAAACCCAGCAGCAAGAGGAAGAAGTAGCTCAAAGAGCCACAGTTCAACCAGTCCCTGACACCAGTAAAGGAAAAGGAGTGCTTGGAGCGGAAGTACCGGTCATCGACATCACCGATGACAAGAGCAACGAGCCTACACGACCAGCTATTCTCATCTCTCCGAGCAAAGGTAACACTAAACCTATGTCAGTCAATGATATAGTTGATGAAGTAATGGACTTCGAAATAGTAGATAATGCTGCCAAGTGGTATAGTGTGTTAGAAGAAGATAAACAAGCAGTTATTACAGCAATAGTGGAAACCTTTCTAGACTTTCATAAGACTCCAAGGGACTACAGGTCAAAGTTTCCACCGGAATTGAATTCTAGGCTTCAAATGAAATGGAGAACCGGTCTAGGAATAAATACAAGAATAAGTAGAGAAACCTTGTCTCAAGTTAGACCAAGCCTAAGTGAAGACCGCATAAAGCTTCTATTAGAAGAGGCATCAATGAGTTTGCAACCCGGACTCAGAGTTGCCAAAATAATAAATGGACTTGATAAAGAGGTCTATGAAGAGACCCTATATTTTTGGAAAAAGTATGAATTCAGTACCCTGGATAATTTAGGTCCTCGGGATCCAGCTGAACAATTACAAGCACCACCGGTAAGATTCACCACTAGTGAAGAATCTGCAACCGGAATGGGAAAACGTCAAACAAAAGAGTTCACAACTAGTGAACAAATAAATGTTGAACAAGAGATAGAGATTGAAGTACCGATGGGTGAACTTCATACAACTGCAGAGCAACCGGATGCACTACATCAACAGGAACAGAATATAGAGGTTGAAGAGCAACCGGAAGATGATGCTCAGACCAAGGAAGAACCACCGGCACAGGAAGAACCACCTGCCAAAGAAGACCTACCGGAAGAAGAGGTTCAACCAGAAAATACAGCTCAACAAGGAGCTGAAGAGAATAAGGGACAAGTGGAAGAAATCCGAGTCCACACTGAGCAAGCTCAACAGGAGCAAGAGCAAAGGCAACAGAAACAAGCAGCCATACCAAGCTCCTCATCTAAGAGGAAGTTGTCATTTGCCGAAGAGAAGGAAGCTAAGAAGAGAATAGTCACCGATACAGTGGTAGACATCAGTAAGATGTCAACAAGGCAGCTAAAAGAGCTGACCGAAAGAAAACAGGACATGGTCCTAACCTCAGTAAAGAACATTCTAAGCAATTTTGTACCAGACGCTGACCTAGATGAAGATGAATCGGTCATTGATCAGCTAGAAGTTCTAGCACAGGCAATCGGTGAGGATCTAACTGATCCAGAAACAGTGGCAATTGACCACTATGAAAAGAAAAGAGTCGAGATTCTGTAATGTCCCCATTTTTTGCAGGTCATTGATATGATGGTGCCAAGTCATTATTGTGATCCTCGTGGTCTGGCGAGGTGTTTAGAGGGTCTTTGGTGTGAACTTACTATTTATAGTAAGTCAATGGATAGTTCCGATGAGCTCAGATGAGTTAGAGGAATTGAATGATGCCCTCGGTTTTCATTTCTGGCTTCCGATTTGGGCTCCAAGAATCTTGGAGAGAGCGTCTATTATTAGTAAGTCACCCCGTCAAGTTCATTCATCATCTTTCATCATCTGGATCAATCCTGTGCAAACAGATTTTGATTCGGACGCTTCTTCAATTGTTTTCGCAAGACATGTGGTTTATAATTATTTTTTAATTAAATTTGCTAAGGTTGCCATTTTTGTTCGTATTATATGTTGGATACCTTAGTGTTATAGCTCGTTGGAACCAGGATGCAAAGTTTTAAATCTTGGGCACAAGAAACACGGACCTTGCATGTCATAATTTCATGATATTGGTGAAAAGGTTTTTTTGGAGCCAAATGAATTAATAAATTATATTATTCAATATCTGCCTAAGTATAAAAAGTGTTTTAAGTGAAAAGTGTGTGAGAGAAGACACTTTTGAATTATAAAAGCAATGCTTTGTGAACGGAAAATCATCCATTGTTGAATTATGATTTTATTGGAGTTTGTGAGAGAGACAACTGGGCTAGGATTTCGAGGACTGATTCCTCTTCTGGCAATTTGAGCCATTACAGATTTATGGTGAATTTTGCAGCTGTATCTGAGATCATAGTCCAATGCTGAGGTATACAAGATTTCAGAGAAGTGTTTATCTGCAAACAGATGATTACTTTCATAGGGTTTGTTTTCGATTCATGCTGAGGTTGTGGAATTTCGAACTTGGTGAATGTTGAATCTTCTTGTTCTTTTGAGAGTTAACGGCTGGATAAGTATTTAATTCAGAATTCATTAAGACACTACAAGCTGCATTTTCATTTGGGAAGTGCTGCGTTTGGATTCTTGGCAGTCACAGTCCACACGTGAGTGCCATTTTTGAAGCTGCTGCAGATTTGCGCAAGGCTTGGAAGCTACAACAGCCTATCAACAACTCATGTGACCGCCTTATGAAGTCAAATTTCATTGCTGCATTGGTCTGCGTCAACCCCAGGAAAGTCACGTTTTAATTACATGCTACCACGTGATTGCTGAAAGGTGCCAATATATTTTAAATGTACATTTCCAGAATTTAGATTACCAATCATTTAAGCATTCAAATTCTTGAGTTTTAATTGTAAATGGATTGTCTAGATTTTATGGCAATATATTTGTGAAGAATTTCTAAGTTACATAATCTCTTGTTAAAAATCCTGAGGAAGTGTAAAATATTTTTAAGAAATTAATTACCTGGAGCCAAGAGCTAGTCAGGCTCTTTACAGATTCTCCACAAACAGGTTGAAGAAATCAAGGTTAAAGTGACTACCAACATGAGAGTGTTGCAACAGCAACTTCAAGTGGCAGGAAGTTTGATGTCCAGGACTTCAAACTTTGATTTATTCTTGCAAGATCTAACAGAAAAGTCTGCCAAGACCACAGAGGACATTAGAGCTTTATCTTCCCAGTTCGACATAAAGAATAAATTTGCAACACATTTTAGCAGAGAAATGACAAGTTTGGCACTTATCAAAAGGAAGACTGCAGAAGAGGAAAACAAGAGAATCCAAGATATTGTTGGATTTCAGCTATTTTTAGCCCCAACATTTGACTCCATGCAGCACACTGCCACAACAACAAAAGCTCTGATGAATGAACCAGATTACAAAACAGTGGAAGATATGGAGAACATCATTGTTTCTCTTAAGGCCACCCAAAAGAACATAGAATATGTAACCAGTCAGTGGGCACCATTCCTTCACTCTGCCAAAACAATTTATAAGGATATCTTCACCAAACTTCAAATGTGAGGAGAAGTTAACCCTTTGTCCTATGGAGGCAAAAAGGGGAAGATGAAGAAGCAAATCAGCACAGAGCAGAGAGAGCAGAGGATATAGCAAGGGAAATGGGAAGCAGAGCAGGACTCAGACAACAGAGGAAAGAGCAGAGCAGATCAGAACAGGATCAGGATAGAATAGTTTCAGTCACTCAACCACCGGAGCACTCAAATAGGGGAAATCCGGAACAGGGGAAGTGTTCTACAGACAAGAGAGCAGTCTACAGAGAAAAAGGTATATATTGTCACAAGTGAGTATGGTTGTGTATGGTTTTGCCACCAATGACAAAGGGGAAGATTGTTAGCAATTTAAATTGTCATTAGTGTAAATTCACAAACACCATGCACCGGTAAAAGATCACCGATCACTCACATTACATAGAAGACACCGATAGACTAGAAACAGAGTGTATGCACTGGTAGATACAGCTAAGGGAATACACCGATAGACCGATCTAAGTACACAGTACCGATCTGAGAGCGCATACAGAGTTAAATCAGGAATAAGATAAACCGGTCTAAACTATCTAAAGATCCGCACCGGATTCTGCGGAATAATTTGGATTAAAACCGGATTATACGGGACATCCATCGCTCGGAAGTGGAGTTAGCTTTTTAACAAGAGTTAGCTTTATTTCTACGGCTGTTTTATAGGTAAACTCCAGATCATAATGCATAGCTTTTTGCTAGTTGCATGATTTATTGTTGAGTTTACATCCTAGCGATTCTGTGAGTTAAGGGTTTCATTATGGTGAACTCTTGTATAAATATAGGTCATAGGACGCAAGAAAAGTTGTTGATAATTGGTGAATGCACAGAGCAGAAGAAAGATACCTTCTGAGAGAAGCGCTATAGTCACAAAGGTGAAAGGTAATAGAGATCAACAGCCAGGCAAACCGGGGAAAGATCAACAGGTATGATCTAATCAGACAATCAGTGTCATAACACATCATTGCTTTTATTGGGTGTGAAAGCAAATTGAAATCCCTTTCATCAGGGTGGACCTAATCGGTTCTTTGTAAAATCCCCTAACAGGGTATCATCATTGCTGGTGTTAAAAGTCCTCTAACCCGACAACTCTTAACAAGGCTAAGATCTTAACCGATCTTTTGTAAAATCTCTTAACCGAGTAGCACCTTAACCAGTGCTTTGTAAGCTCCTCACAGGGCGCCTTCATTCTGCAGTAGTGAAGTTGTGAGCTCTGTCTCACCGTGGTTTTTTCCTTCTAACCGAGAGTTTACACGTATATATCTTGTGTTGATCTGTGTACTTCTTTTACAATTATGAATGTTTGCTTTTACTTTGCTTAGATTTCAAGAAGTACTAAACAAGATTGGAATTATAGTAGGAAATTGTTCTTACTGATTCACCCCCCCACCCCACTCAGTAACCGGTTGGTAATAACAAAGTACATGGTGGACATTACTCTATAACTCAAATATCTGAAATGACCCTCCTTAGCTAAGAGAGAATGTTGATTTTAGTGTCAGGAGGACAAACCAGAAGTTATCAAGAAGGGTTCCTCCCTAGCTAAGAGGGAGTGTTGAAATTAGCTTTAAGAGGATCACAATAATAATTCAAGTTTGTTGAAGAAATTTCCTGAGGGTAGTAATATTTGACAATAAGAGTGAGGACAAATCTAGAAGCATACAAGATTGCATTCAAGAGATTAATGTCTGTAGTTATGAAACTGAGTTGAGAGTTGACATCAGATTCAGAGGGTGTGACAATCCATTAGAAGCAACCTTGGATGAGAAGGTCAGAAGGTTGATATCACATTCAGAAGAAGTTTGATGAACCATTAGAGGAAACCTTGGACAAAAAAGTTAAATGTTGATGTTAGTACTCAAAGATTCAAAGGGAGTCAATTCAACATCTAGAGGATATGCCTTATTTGATTTCCAAGGATCTTGGTCATATTGGTTTAGAGGGAGTGAACAGTGGAGATGGTTTTTACAGTCAGAGGACTATGATCACGAGATTGAGTACCATGTGTGCTAGTTGAAATGCCTTTATGCTAACTCCTACGTCATGATATTCCTGGATAACTTGAGGTTCACCAAGAGTGGTGCAAACTATATAAGAGATATAGTACATAAGTATGTTGTTCAAGGTACATTATCACTACAAGACAGATGGCTGATATTCTCACCAAGTTTCTTGCTAGAGAGAAGGTTGTGTACTTTCAAGATAAACTTGGTATATTGCATTCTTCTCCTTCTCCTTGAGAGAGAAGTCTAAGGTGAAAGCCCTTGTTTCCACCATCTAGGATGAGCCATGGTGGATCCACCCTCTGAGATGAGTCAAGGTGGATGTCATGTGTGTGAATCCATGACTTATGGGCCCTCCTGTGAACATTGGGGAAAGGTGATGACTTTTCTACAATGAACACTTGTATTTGATTGATGTTGTGAGGTGACGACTTTGCAACATCTCCATCATGATAGATATCATGTGACTTGATATCCGAGGACATGTCATGATGGTTAGGATCGTTTAGACATCATGGTAGATTTCATAAGGCTAATATCATTAAATAAACCATAGATGATTTAGAGATCTTCATGGTGGATATTATGTGACGTAATATCCGTAGACATGCCATGATACAATATTGTTATGGTAGACATTATGTGATGTAATGTCAGTGCACATACCATAATAGGGGTATATAAGGAGAATGCAATGTTCTCAAGCATATTATATCCTTCATATCACGAGCTAGGCGATATGTAAATTGGGTATCACGTGTTAGGTGATATGTAAAACATGGTATCACGTGTTAGGTGATATGTAAAAATTGGTATCACGTGTTAGGTGATTCCTCATATCACGTGCAAGGTGATATGTAAAACTTTGTATCACATGTTAGGTGATACTTCATATCACGAGTTATGTGATATGTGATACTTTGTATCACGAGTTAGGTGATACTTCATATCACGAGTTATGTGACATGTGATTTCTTAGTATCCATATGGATCATATCAGGATCTTTCTGAAATTAGTTTTACATATTGATTGGACCGTATGAGACATATCACATAGTGACATGTCTCTACATAAACTTAGTATCCATATAGCAGACATCATGAGACATATTGTCATTTGTACCTACCATGGATATTTATGAGCTATGGTGAATATCATGTAGCTTGATATTCCTGCTCATACCATATCTCCTGATATCATGGCAAGATATTATCTTCTCTATTTCACGATTAATGGACTGACAGTCCCAACCGGTGCTAAGAGGGGAGGGGTGAATCAACACTTGTAAAAACTCTTCTTTCTTTTTCGCTGAATCCAATGAAGTAAACTTACAGCACAAAGGCAAACAGATTTAAGCAAATAATAACAGTAAGTAGACAATCACAAAGTGACACCAGATTTATCACGTGGAAACCCGGTTATGGTAAAAACCACGGTGTGAGAAGACCTCACAAATTTTGTACTCTCCTGGAGTACACCCTGTTAAGAGCTTTCCCATTTAAAGGATAAAAAATGCACTTGCTAGATATGACCCGGTTGAGGGATTTGTTTACAATAAGGTCTGTTAGGACCTGTCTGGTTAAAGGACTTCTAAACATCTTGAGAGATGTCACCTAGTTAAGGGATTTCGATACAAGGGACCTGTTAGAGTCCACCAAAATACTGGGATTTGCCTATTGAAGTTTGCTAGAAAACAATAAAAGTGTGATCTTTACAGATGGCTTTGCTTAGCCTGATAAGATCTCTCTTTGTGTTCAACTGAGAATCAACACTGGTCATCGCAGGTGTATTCTCATCTACTGTTGTGCTGTTTTGCACAATCTATTATCTCTCTTTCTTTACTTTCTTTTACCCCTCCTTCTGTAGCATATAGGTTCACTCTTTTTCTTGGCAAAATGAAAGCAGCTTTTCTTCACAACAAGCATAAGATTATATATAGATTTGTTGCCCTAACTACTCCTCAAATGCATGACCTAATCTTGAGTTCTTATGAATACATCACTCAGTTGAGTATTGGTTCACTGAGAAAACATCCAATGCATGCTCTAGCTTTATCCGCTTCATGAAGAAGACAGCAGTTGCCTGTCAGGCAACCTTCCTTCATAGGAGATAACACTTTGATTTAAAGTCACTGAATCTGGCTTTAAATCCTTCAGTCGCGCCTCAAGAAACCATTGATTCCGGCTTCAAATGCTTTACCTGCGCCTCAAACCGATCACCAAGATGACTCAAGATCACCCGGATTTACTGCAATAAATCCCGATAGAAAGAGTTGGTTGGAACAGACAGTTGACTATGACTTCCTCGGTTCATACCGGAGTCCTGTAAAATATCGGTCGAGTTCTTCATGTGTCATGTCCCCTCTTTAGTGACATGTTATTTTTCAGTGGATTTGCCTATCATGGACTCTCGTAGGCAGATGGTTTTGGTGAGAGAGTCATTCTAATGATCATTTGGGGATTGGATGGTCTTATTTGCTCTTGGAGTGATGGTGTTTATCATATTTTTTATTATAATGTGTTATGTGAGGCCAAAATGTTATAATTTTGAGTTGAGTTGCACTTTTTATTTTATAAAGTTACTTTTTATATAAAAGTGTATTATAAAGGGATTTTATAAGAATATTCTATGGATACTTCTAGACGTTCTAGTGGCTTCTTAGAAAAGTGAATAAATAGAGTGCTTGGCCTCTCATTTGGACATCCCATGACTTGAGTTTACACTACTTTTCTCTTTGAGCATTTGTGGTGCAATCTTGGTCTGCAAATTGTCATTTGATCTTTAGGAACGGAGTTTCTTAAGGATTTGCATAACTAAGGAGGTGAAATATCCTTTGAAGGGTTGCACTTTGGAAGTGGTATTCAGCCATTTCAATTTGAGTTTATTTGGAGTCCTCAGACTTACCTGAGGGTTTGAGTTTTTGATTGCAAGAGGAAAAAAAAAGTTGTCCGAAAAAGCAACGCGAAAAAACAGTCCGAAAAAGCAGATCCGAAAAAGCAAAGCGAAAAAGCAGATCCGAAAAAGCAGAGCGAAAAAGCAATCCAAAAAAGTTTTTTCTACAAGTCTAATTCAGTTTTCAGAATTTCAAGATAGGGTTTTGGAACTACATTTTTGCTCATATCTTCCTCATTACTCAGCATATCATTCTGGGTATTTTTGCATCGAATTTCTATCGTCGAGGAGATAAAGATAGGTGCATTTTGGAGTCCCAAAATGCCATGATTTATTTTTAAGGAATTTTCAAAATTCCTAGACATTTTCGAAAATCTGCAAGAAACTACATTTTCAAATTTGGGGGTGACTTTGGCTTGGGTGTTGGCATCTTAAGCACTGGTAAAAATTATCGCAGCCATCTACAATCAGGTTCCTCACTTCTCATTTGGCATTTGGCATATTTTCTGAGAAATGTATGTTTTCAGCTGAGTACAAAATATAGCTTCAGCACTTTACTATTTTACATTGTACTTGTCTTTGTTTGCCATTTGGCATTATTCGTATCAAAGGAAGGCTAGGATTTTGCAAGTGAAAGGGCATTGTAATTTTCAGTCTATCTATATTGCAAACCTAGGGTTTGATGATCATATTGTTGGCTGAAATATGTATGGCATTGTTGCAAATTGTTGATATATGAATGGCATATGGTTTTGAGCAATTTCCTACATCATTGATAGTGTTTTAGATGGTATTTGGTTGCTATCTATTATTCTGAAATTTTGGGACAGTGAACTCATATATTGCAAAATAATTTTTCTATCTACATTTTGAGTTGCATTTTTTAGGGATTTTTAGTGGCCTATTGGCAAGGGTCATTACATCATGTTATAAACAGATAAGAGTCTTTGCCCTGCTGCTGTCTCTTTCTTGGCTTACCAGTTGCACGTCCTCGGTGTGCTTCCTTTTGCGCGCATTACCGGTTGCACTGTCCCGGTTGTGTTATAGACACTAGTTGGCAATTGTCTATACCAGTTGCAATTCGGTCCTTGGTTGATACTGGAATACTCTCTTTCCTAATTGCGTGCATTTCCCGGTTATTGATGCTTAGTGTAGCGACCGGTTACAAGGGATTACAGTTGTTTTTTTCTTGCCAAACCATCCTCTCTTGATGTAGATTTTCTTAGAGCTTCAGCCTGTATAGAGATGACAAATCTCTATCTCTTTTGCCAATCAATGACAATACTTGGACCGGTAGAGAGTTTATCGGTTACCATCATTTGATGCTAACATGGACTTATTGTGATTTGAGTTCTTAGTGGACATCATGTGACTTGATATTCTGTAACCATTACTCCTAATAAAATGAGATGATATCTAATGGTAAATATCTTCTAATCAAAGATATTCTTAAACATGTCATTCTTGATATTACATTGAGGTAATATCATATCCAATGTTTATCCTCCCTAGCTAAGAGGGAGTGATGATATTTTGTGTAACTATGGTTTGGGTCATAAGTGTTGACATGGAAGACTACTACACATTTTGTTTGATCATCCTCCCTAGCTAAGAGGGAGTGTTAATGTTTGTAGCTTAAGTCGTATGATCATTTAGAATACATATAATATATGTTGATTAATAATAATATATTATATATGTTATATTATTATTAATCATATGAAATTTAATATTCTACATTAATCTATTATATTATTCTAAATTAATAATTGATTGATGAAACATTATAAGATTGATTAAATTATGATGAATAGACATGTCCCTTCAAGGGACATGTCTCTCCTAGCCTCATTCCCAATATAAATGAGAGAGAGATTGTTGCATTTGAAAGACACATACCATATACAATCACGGCAGTGCTATTACATTTGCAATGATCCTAAACCTTAACATTCTCAATGCTCGGCGTGTATATGAACTTCAAGTTCCAAGCTCAATGGGTATATGAACTCAGAGTTTGATTAATGATCAGTGTTTTGACATGGAAATCTCGCCATTTCGTTGTCGCCTATAACATTTACATGTTATGAAAGAAGAAATTTTATTTGAAAATCCCAATAATCACAAGCCACCGGATGTTTTCACCAGCTCAACACAAATATTTGTATGTAATTTCGTGTGTAATGTCCAATAAAATGCCTGATAACTTAAGTGATCAGGATATTTTATGTATTTTGCATTATATAATACATAAGAAAAGTAACATTTCAACCAAAAGCCCAACCACTTAGAAGACGCAGAGCTTTTTAAACATTTTACACAATAAAACGTATGTAATATAATGTGTAATGACCTTAAAAAGGTCCGCCCGTCTTCATTTCGGGAATTTAAAAACTAATTGCAATTAAAATGACAAGTAATGGTATATGGCAATATGCCATGAAATTCACAAGTCATTTTACTATATTTGGTTTTTTATAAAATAATATATTGTACAATATATTATATATGACCTTGCAATTGAGTTCAAAAATGTTTTTGACTCCTGAAGGAAACGGACTTTAATTAAACCTATAAAAATTAAAAGAAAAGAAAATAAAATAAAAACAAAAATTAACCTTCATATGACAAAAGATAAAAAAATATTTAAGAAAAGCAATGACTTTATTTATTTACAAAAATGTTTATAAAAAATAAACTATTAACGTTAATAAAACCAACTTAGAATATATAACCATGCTTTTAATAAAAAAATTATGGGGTTGATCATTAATTTCACTAAAATGAAATTAACGACAACATTGTTGACAGCCATTTTTTGGTTATACAAAGGTCTAAAAGCCTACAGATGAGCCTCTATGAGAAATGTTATAGATAGAGTCTTAATACACAATTATGACATTCTCTAGTGATTATGGACCTGACTCTTGTGTCACACACCAACTAAAAACACCATTCTCAGCTAAGTCAGTCCTGCTATTAGTGAAAATTGAATATTGCAGAAGCTCTGTAGCAGATGCCACTCATGATAACATCAAGCCATCCACTTGTAGTGCTAATGAATAATACAGCACAAAGTTTGCCACAAGTAATCACCAATTGCAATCCAAAAGCAATGCAAGAAACATTATTAATGAATAAAATACCACAGTTTGCTACAATTAATCACCAATTACGATTCTCAAGCAATGCAAGACATATAATTGAGGTTGGATTGACTTAGTTGCATCTATTTTTGGTTCAGGACATTATTATCAATAGTCATTGTCCAACCTTCTTTTAAGTCTAGGCCATCTCATATCAATCTTGTTGTAGTTTTATTTTTATGCACCTTTTTCAATAACTAAAAAAGAAGTATCAAATGATTATAGGGATAAACATTAAGCTCTCTGTTAGCAAGCTAAACCCATTAATGAAACTGTTTAAAAAGTACCATAAATTGCATCACAAGAAAACGGTATGGCTGAAGATTAATGGAAAAAGATTGCTTACCAAAAACTCTAGTGGTCAACTTTACAGGCCTCATTTCTTCTCCAAATCTGTTGCTTCAAAGAATAATTATTAGGAAAACAGTATTAATGGTCAAATTATGCAATGTAATATGATAAAAACACTGAAATTATTTTGATGTCTATCATCTAGTAATATGCAAAAATTACTTAAAGATTCTTTCTCAAAGATGATATTAGACCAAAGCTTGATTGGATTATTGATGAAATCCAGGAAGGCCTCTGTTGGAGTAGGTAAAGGAAGTGATACATTTGTGCCATTCTCCAAGACAATGTTAAGCAGTCTCCAAAAACATAACACAAGGCTAAAACTTTTCTTTGATCATGAAAACACAAAGGCATGATTTTTCATATTTTATAGCCTGTCTGGGGATTAAAGGCAAATGATGAGTATCATAGTGAAGTACCTAGGATTCTTTACATGATCCAGTTACCAGCTTTTCTAGGATTAGATTAAAGGTAAGTAAAGGAAATACAGATGCACTTTAGTTAATATAACTTTGTGGAGCTCTTTATCATTAAATAACTGACGAATTTTAGTGCGACGTGAAGTGGACTTGGTAGCATTTTGTTTAGAAAAGGATATGATTTAATATAGAGGGTTATATCCATAAGCTTAAGATACAGCTCAACCCTCCATATGCCTGTCTGTTATGTTGTCAAAACAAAGTTCCTCCTACATTTTGGGCTTGCCCATATGCAGGCAGCATTTGCATGATTTTGTTAGAATGTTTCAACTTGTAAGTATTGGTCCATCACAGCCAATGTAGTGTTGTAATCTTGATTAGTTTTGCTCTTGAGTATTTGCAATCTTAAAAGTAAGGTTCCAGCATATAGTCCATATACATCTTTTATTTTTATGTCAATAGCTTATCTCATGGGGAATGTAAATCATTCTAGGTGCTGTTGCAAAGCCTTTGGTGTAAAACTTAGAAATGGGATGGGATAAGAAGAGAGATCAAACATGGAAATAACAATAAAGGCTTTTTAAGATGGCCTTGCATTGATCAACATAGATAGTAATTGCCTTCAATGCTCTTTCCACAACATAAATTGGCAAAAGATTTCACAACTTATTCATCAAATCCATCCAATTCTGTCCAGCCACTGTATTATCCAGTTTGGCAATGCCAATCATCCAATCAAGGAAGCAATTCATGCTGCGGTTGAAATATTGACAAGTAAAGTTAATATGCATTTTACATAGCACATTATATATATATGTGCAAATGGAAATGCTCTATATGAAAGTACTTAAAGGAACGCACATGTAGTTTTCAAAATATAATTATACCACATCAATTTGAAATTTCAAGGTAAGTACATTCTTTCTCAATTAAATATAATCTCAAGTTGTTATGTTAAGCACATGAAAAGCTATTGTACAAACTGAAAAAACAGGTGATAAGGATTATACTTGCAATATCTGTTAGAAATATGGTATAAACTGATCACGGGGCAGTGACTATGATGGGGAATGCAAATAATTTGTTTTATAACTCTGATAATAACTACAAGTTGTCTACAATTTTATTTTCTACACAAAGCAACCTCTCCAACAGATGGTTTTCATTTAAGAAAGTTTCCTTTTGAAGAAAGGAAAACTTTTACTACATACTGTCCAATGCAGACCTATATCAGAAGCCGAAAATAGTAGTATGTAACTCTAAGACAAATGGAGCTTCTGATTTCAAAACATATCGCACCATGCACTTGACATTCAAAGAGTCAGAAATATTCGTTTCACCTGAGTTTTCAAACTAAATTTGACTCTCAGCTTCAAGATATTCTGGTCCTATTATGTCAACTCTTCAGTTGATATTGGCTTGCCTTAGTATTTCTATCAATTGGAGTACTCTCATACATCAATGATAAAGAACGGTGATTTAAGAGAATTAAATTATTTCTCTTTGGGTCATTTAATTTTGGAGCTTGCTCAACCTATTTTTCAGTTCACAATTTTGTCTCTAGATTTATAATGTGCAATGTCCATCTACCATCTGGCTCTTCTAGTAATTTAAATTTTGTATTATACTCTGCACGGGCTATTAGAAGTTTTAATAAATGATTTCAAGCTCTGAGGACTAGTAAAAGAAACATACTTGGAGTGTATTTGGAATAACCAATCTAACCTTTTAACTCCTTGGCTGGGGACCGTAAGCCATTCCGCTGCAAAAAGGTCGTAAAAAATGTATGAACTACAATATCATGAAGATATAAGTACAAATGAGGTAAAGTAATATCATCATACATTTAAAATTTAGAATACACTATAAATATTAAAAGTGACAAATCAAAACCTTCTTAGAATTGAAACTCTAAGAGTTCACTCAGAGTGTGTTTTATTCATCCAAAAGAAATAACCATGTTTGGTTCTTTCAAGATAAAATTCTTATTACATTTTCTCATGGCGCATTGAGAATTTTAGCAATTACCTTTTGCTAACCATATAAATTATAGGAAAAGATGGGAAAAAATGTTATTGCCTACTGTAGAAGCTGTAGGACAAGACACTTCCATATTTATATATAGCTTTTAGATGGGATGAAATAAAGAAATTTAAATTTATATCAAAAAGATTCACCATGTTATTTGCAAACAAAAAAGACGTAAATAGTCATTTAAATCCAAGTTACTAAGTTATTAGAAATGCCAAAGCACAACTGCAGAAAATCCACGTGTGCTTCAGCTGCTCTGCCACTGAAACCCTTGGCTCTTTATTTTTACCAGTAAATTTGAGTGTATTGAAGCCTTTTCTGGTTTTGTGCCCAATCTATTAGTTTCTTTGTATGTTATTCTCTGGTTTCATTTTGGTGGGTCATATACATCGGTTATCATGTAATTGTAGTCAAATTTGTTTCAAAGAAGGCAGTGGCAGTTCTCTGAATTAAATTAAGATGGCATATACATAACTTTGTGTATCCAGTGGCTGACCAAATTGGTGTTTTCACAGAAAATGAATTGCTTGCTGTGCTTATTGCCTGACCATCTCAACCTATTTGGATTGACAGTTTTAGTAAATTCCTAAAGCTGGATTTATTTAATTATATTAATTATAGTTAGACTTCTTAGCAGCTAGAATTTGTTAATGGATCCTACTCCCCTTATATTCCAAGACAAAATCAAAATCATTTATAATGTCTCTTTTAAGAATCTGTTACATTGTTCTTTCTAGTGTAGGCTTTCTGAAATATCTGCTCTGTTGCTTGCTCTCTCTGTTATAGTTGCTGCTGGTTTAGCTGAGGTTTTTTTTTGGGTAGTCCAGTTCTTCCTAATGTGGGTTTTCTAGAGTTTTGATGACATCATTTCTTCCAGATTTGTTGATGTGGTTTGGTTTGTCCTAGATGAGTACAAGCCCTTCTCTAGTGCTGAGTTCATTGCAAATATGGCATCTAAATGGAAAGCTATTTTCATAATCTATATGTTATTCCCATTCATTCCTCTTACCTGCAATATAATATCATAAGTCAAGGGCTTTTCCAAATCCATGTTAAGACATATTGTAGCATAATCTTGCACCCACAGGGTCAAAATAATTTCTGATGTAGATATGTATTCTCCAATAGCTCCTTTTATCTTAGAGCACTTGCTTGCTAGTTTTCACAAGAAAGTAGACGAGGTCTATATCATATAGATACAAAGCTAGGAAATTCATGAATTGAACATGAAATGAAACAGGCCCTAACTGCCCCATAACTGATCATGAATTGAACAAACTCCTTGAGTGAGCATAAGAAGAGCAGCCAACTGATAGTCTATCCCTAGACAAGCATGACATCACCTAAGGTCAACTCCTAAAAAGACTTCCTAAGTGCACTTGAATAATTAATAATATTTGTCTCATAACAGTGACAAATATTAATATTATTCTAAATTCACAATTAATGCAACTAGGAAAACATCCCTAAGACTATTCTTTTATTTATTTATTAATTATTACTTGAATATATTTTAATATATTTAATTTTAGGAACAAATAATTAACTTATTTGTTCAAAACTAAATATATCGGACTATACCTAAGTAATACATAATAAATAAATAAGAGACTTCAATTTATTTACCTAATATTTTAAAAATGTATCTTAATATACTTTTAATTGAAACATATAGCTTACACTATCTATTTTAATTTAAGTATATCATGATTCGTTTTTTAAATATTAAATAAATAATTTGAATGAAGTCGCAAAAGAAATGAAACAAAGTTATATTCAAATTAAAAAATAATAAGTATAAATAAAAGCAATGAAATAATTAATTTAACAAATATCATTAAAAAATGATATTGTTTAAATTAAATATTTCATTATTTTAGTTATACTTATTATTATTTTAATAATAATATAATATTGTTTCTATTAACTAAACCTTATTAAAGAATACTATTAACATTAAAATTTAAAATTATAAATTAATGAATATCATACAATATATTCATTACTTTATAAATTTAAATTATAATATTAATAGTATTATAACCTATTGACTTAAGTCATCTAACCTAAGGCATACGATGCTAATCTAAGGGATAAAAGATCAAAAAGAAACAAGGCAAAGCCTTGCACGGAACATATAGGGTAAATAACCCTAAAAACAAATCATTTGGCTCTCATTTTGTTTTCCCTGTTGCCGCTTCACTTCTTTGTTGCTACTCTCCTAAGGGTTTGGGCTGAAGAAAGGAACATGTTGTCAACTCCACCACAATTCCCTGGGGTGTTTCTTCTAGCCATACTGCCGCCATCGTTGTTGGGTGTATGGTAGGGATTCTTTGCTAGTATCTCTCCCAGCCGCCATTATGAGGGTTAAAAAAAACACTTGATAATTTACTATTGTTCTTCCAGCCGCCACTACTTTCTGGATATCTATGTTTTCCTTTGTCGTAGGTAAGTTGTTCTTCCTCTGTTATGAAATTTTTTTAAACCATCTAAGTTCTATGTTTATAAGTGCGATTGTGATTGAAATTAAAGCCTTTTCTTTGAAGTAATACAAGTTGTTGCATAATAAATCTTATAGACTTCTTGTATTCACTGGCTCCACGACCTAAGTACTACCATTTGCTTCCTTATTTGACTGGTGCTAAGATAATACTCTCTGGCTTTTAAAATGAAATAATGGGTTCCTAATTTCAAATGAGATAAAGATTTTCTCAAGTTCTTTTGTGCCATGACTAATAATAAACAATATTTCCTGGGACATTCTATTTTATCCCACAACTTGATTCCTTCATTTACTCTGTCACTCCTTTCGGCTATGGCTTTATCAGCAATGAATAACAAAAGAAAGCATTCCAAATACTCTATACTCCTATACTCCTTTGCAAAAAAAAAAAAAAAAATTTGAATTTCAGTGTTCTAGGGTTTGATCTGGAGATTTTCAGACATAACATTTCTATTGAGGGCTTCATGTCGTGAGAGTTATTGTTGCAATCTAAACTTTAAAAATCCGTATACTGTTTTGATTTCATGATCTGGGTATCATCATTTTTTTTTAATTCTTCTCACGGAGACTTATAAGCATTATGACTGCATCTTCTTGTTTTGTTTTCTCTGGAATTTGATTTATAAGGGGTTTCACATGTTGGCTTCCATCTTGTTAATATCCTGTATTTTGAAGCACATTTGATATGTTCCAACCACATCTATACATATGTGAAGACAATGTGTAGGGACTACAAGAAGTCCATCATTCATGATGACACGAACATAATGAAATCCCAATGATATAAGATCCTTCTCTGATGCATTTATTACTGACCTTAACAATTTTAAAATGCTTGGCTAACAATGGAATAGCTTGTCTCCATGCCTCTCTTCAAAAGCTTTGGGTTCTGAATTTGATTCACGTGCAACACTCCCAAATTCAGAATCATTCCCTGTGTTGGTAACTTCTGAATTTAACTCATAATGATCATATTTTTGTTTCACTTTGAACTTGAGAGTTTGACTTTGCCAATTTGCTCATGGAGTAGTCTTTTGAACTTTGCATCTTATATAAATTAATTGGAAACTTGTATGATAATCTGAATATCTGAAGCATTAAGTGCTAAGTGTACCTGTAGTCTCATAGAACCTGTTTATCATTTGCTGCTCTCCCTTTGTTCAATGTACTAAAAAAAACTTTGTCTCGAATATGAACATATTTCTGTATCTTTTCAATGTTGCTTGAAATCTTGCACTTGTAATTAATTTTTATTTAATCATTGATGTGTCTTGATTTTCATGAATGCCACTTCTCTGTATCTCACAACAGCATGCTTTTTGCTGTTTTTTATTATAAATCTGTCATATTTTTTCCTCTTTTATTGCAGCCTAGATATTTAAAGAACTTACTGTAGCATTTTGCCTTTCTATAATAATCTGAGATACTTGTATTAGATATAGCTTCCTGTAGCAATTAATGATTGATTTATTGGCTAAAAGGTCTCATGACAACATGTCATGTCCCTTCAACAACCAGTCTTCAACAGCTCCTTTGATTTGATTGAAAGGTTTCATACTTGAAACTTGTGTATGTCCCTTCAACAACTAGTCTTCGACAGCTCCTTTGATTTGATTGAAAGGTTTCATACTTGAAACTTGTGTATGTCCCTTCAACAATCTCCTCAGTGTCTTCAATCAGCTACTTTGATTCAACTGGAAGGTATCATACCTATAACTTATGTATGTCCACTCGACAGTGTTCTCAAAAATTCATACCTGTATTTGCACATAACACAAACATTGTTAAGAAATAAAGTTGTTCGAGTGATGTAATTATTCCTTCCAGCAGCTCCTCTTAATTGCATTCTGATTTTACATTCCTGTAAGTATATGGAAGTAGATGACATAGATTGGTAGGCTTAGTTCTCCCATTGCTCAATTCGCATGAACTGACCCCATTTCTCTCTCTCTCTCTCTTCTTTTTGCAGGAAAACTTCAGATGCGGGATCCAGATTGAAGCAAATATTGATCTTCAACGAAAATACTAGGCAATGGGGGGCCTAACCCTATCCTCCTATTTCCTATATTTCTTCCATTTACAAGAATGTAAAATAGCTTTGATTTGTGCATCTAATATTCAGATGCATGCTTGCATTAGCCTAAGCCACGGGTTGTGTGGTTACATTATGAATGCATTTTCATAATTATATATCTCTTTTATTGATAAAAGAACCTTTGTTTATATTAAAATGCATGTTCAAGTTGTAGTTTTCAAAGCAACTACTGCTTGTGTAGATCATTTTATTGATGTACTTCTATTATCTGAGATGAACAAATATTTCCTTTCTGTTTGAACTCAAATGTTTATATTTTGCAAGAAATCTGATTATTTGGATCATTTTACTAATGTACTTTTGTTATCTAAGATGAACAAATATTTCCTTTCTGTTTGAACTCAAATGTTTATATTTTGCAAGAAATCTGATTATTTGATAGTTAGGATAGCAAAATCAAACTTCTGAATCTTTTTCAATGAAACCAAAAATGAACCAGCAACTAAGAAATAATCTGATAATTGAAAATAATCAATTATAACAGCAATTTAATAAATCAAAATGACGTTTCACTAGAAAATAAGGGCTAGTAACAACCCTGCCAATTAGAACAAGTAGGGTGAAAATTGGTAACGGCTATACCTGTTGTTTGGGACTGAATAGTCCGAAAATCAAACCTGTCAATGCTCAGATTTGTTTACCAGTCTTGTAGCGGTTGATCATGACAGTCCCAACCGGTGTTGAGAGGGGAGGGGTAAATCAGCACTTGTAAAATTTCTTCCTTCTTGAATCTAGTGAAGTAAACTTACAGCATAAAATTAAGCAGATTTGAACAAATAAAATAGTAAGTGAACAAACACAAAGAGACACCAGATTTATCACATGGAAACCTGGTGAGGGTGAAAACCACGGTGTGAAGAAACCTCACAAAATTTGTACTCTTCTGAAGTATGCCCTATTAGGAGCCTACTTGGTTAAGGGATACAAACGCATGTAATGTCCCCGTTTTGGAGGTAATTTGATTTAATTAATTTAATTAATTAAGTTGTCCAAAATAATGAATATTTTATGAGGATGACTAATTAATTATTTTAATTAAATAAATAAGTGGTATTAAGTTAATTATTTATAAAGTTATCAAATAAATAAATATTAAAAGGTAACTTTATATTTAATTAATTTAATAAAGTGACTTGAATTATACTGTAATGTCCCCGTTTTAGAGGTAATTTGATTTAATTAATTTAATTAATTAAGTTGTCCAAAATAATGAATATTTTATGAGGATGACTAATTAATTATTTTAATTAAATAAATAAGTGGTATTAAGTTAATTATTTATAAAGTTATCAAATAAATAAATATTAAAAGGTAACTTTATATTTAATTAATTTAATAAAGTGACTTGAATTATAAAATATCTTATAAAGTCACTTAATAAATAAAAGAAAATAATGTTCTAGAAGTTTCTGGAGAAAGTGGAGAAAAAGAATAAATAGGCATCCTGGGCTTCATTCTCATCATCCAGTTTTGTTGTTGTTGATGTTGATGTTTGATGGTTGTGGGACCTAGGGTTTATGCAGTTGTCTTTGGCCATTGAGAACGAAACTCTCAATTGGTACGCAATTTTGAGGGTGTGAAATATCACTTGAATTATTGCAAAGTTGAGGAAGTTGCTTCAGACTTTCTACTTGTACTTTAAAGCAAATTTTATGGCCTTTGGCCAAATTTTTGGTGGTATCAATTTGAAGAGATAAATTGGTGCATTGCTGGAGTCATGTTGGTGTATTGAGACTTCATCAAAATTGTTATTCAAGGTTCAACTTGCATCTTTATCAATTCTGGAATAAATTACAGTCATATATATCAGTTTGAGGAAGCCACGATTTAGCTAATTGCAGCCACAACATCCATTGATCTTGGTCTTGATTAGTAGTGCTTGACTTCTAAAGAGATGGAGATCATTATTGGAGCTGGAGGAGATCTTTAGAGGCTGATTTATATTTATTTTCTGAGGTCTGCTAGAACAGGGGCGAATTTGGCTGGGAAGCACAAATAAATTCATTAAAAGTCATACACTTGTTTTTGGTTTATGGGTATTGGAGCAATCAATTTCTAGAGGATGGACAATGATGTTTGGTGATTAAAATTAGAGGTTGCAGCTGCTATTATTATATTTTTTGCAGTCTGAAATATCCAGCAGGGGCGGCTAGGGCTGAGACAACTTCCATCACTCATAAGGTGCACTCTCCCTTGTTCTTGTTTGCTACTTCATCCCCAATCCAAGGCAACTCCATTCCAAGTTTTTTTGCATTGTTTGGAGCTCATTTACATGTCATATTTGTATATGTTTGAAGTCTGATTTTGTACTCAGAAATTAGCAAACTTCAAAAAAGTTGTAAATTGCCAAGAGTCTTGGCAATGTTTTGCATTTTGGTTTATAAAACAGATACTGGAGTTTAGTTTGGATTAGCAACATTATTCATAGTCTTCTAGATGGATGCATTCCAAGTGTTTGATGAAAAGTCACTTGGCTGTAGGTGGATATTTCACATGTAGAAATCATTTAATAAGTATTGTATTAAGTCTTTGTATTGCAAGTTGGAGATATAGGTTGCTGGTTGTTGATAAGTTGTCAATAAGCATTTCCATATTATTATTCACACTCAGATTTAGTATGCATACCAACTGTTTGTGAATATACCAGTTGGCTGTAGGTGTTCATTTCTCATGTTTAGATCATATATATGCATTGGTTATTGTCAAATTAAGTTGCACATTCGTGCTAGGACATTGTTTAGTCAATTTAGAGTCATTTGTAAGCATTCTCATTGACGCTAATTGAAGATCAGAGTCATTGTAGCAAACTGAAATGTTATATCAGTCATATGACCCTTGCATGTGAGTTGTTTGATGAAATTCCTTGAGCCTCCAATCAGCATTTTGAGGTCAGATTTGAGCAGCGTCATTACAACGCACTTGCTAGGTGCAACCCAGTCAAGGGATTTTTTCCAGTGAGGTCTGTTAAAACCTGCCTGGTTAAGGGACTTCAAACACCTTGAAAGATGTCACCCGGTTAAGGGATTTTGATACAAGGGACCTGTTAGAGTCCACCCAAATACTGGGATTTGTCTATTGTAGTTTGCTAGAAAACAATAGAATAAAGATCTTTACAGAAGGCTCTACTCAACCAGATGTGATCTCTATTTGTGTTCAACTGAGAATCATCACCGATTAACACAGGTGTGTTCTCAACTATTGTTGTGCTGCCTTTGCACAACTTGTTCTTTTTCTTTTCTCGATTTTCTCTAACCCCTTGCTCTTGTAGCATATAGGTTCACTCTTTTTCTCGGTAGAATGAAGGCAAATCTTCTTCTCACCAGACATAAGAATATATTTAGTTTTGTTGCCCTGATTGCGCCTCAAATGCATGACCTAAACTAAGATCCAACGAATCTATCACTCAGTGAAGTGTTTGTTTACAGAGAAAGCATCCGATGCAAGCTCTGGCTTCATCAACTATATCAAGAAAACAACAATTGCGTGTCAGGCAACCTTTCTTTATGAGAGATAACACTTTGATTTAAAGCCACTAAATCCGGCTTTAAATCCTTCAGTCGCACCTCAAGAAAACATTGATTCCGGCTTTAAATCCTTTACCTGCGCCTTTAAACTAATCACCAAGAAAACTCAAGATCACTCGGATTTACTACAATAAATCCCGGTCAAGGAGAGTTGGTTGGAACAGACAGTTGACTATGACTCCCTCAGTTCATACCGAAGTCTTATAATATATCGGTTGAGGGTGTTATGCTATAAATAGGTAAGAGTCTTAGAACGTTCCTTTCTTGTCTTACCGGATACACCCCTTTTACCGGTTGCACTATCCCGGTTGTGTTATAAACATTAGTTGTTTATGCTTTTGTTTGTACTTGTCTATACTGGTTGAGGTCTGGTCCTTGGTTGATACTAGGATAAACTCTTCTCTGCAAAGTGCATTAACCGGTTGTTGATGCTTAGTGTAGTGACCAGTTCACAACCTCTCTTGATGAAGAGTCCCCTCTATAATAGAGACAATCAAATCTCTATCTTCTTTTGCCAATCAATGACAACACTTGGACCGGTAGAGAGCTTACCGGTTAGTAATGCAAATAGTAATACCAACAGATCATTTAGCATTATATAAGCATTGGGTGAGTCTGGATGCTCTTTACACTTTTTGCAATTGTTGGGAAGGCAATTTATATTGTGGAATGATGAGATTGAAGAGTGACAATGTTGTCATACTCTGCAATAGCCACAACAGACCTCCAAGAAACAATTTGACTCCATTTTGAGGCATTGTAATGTCCCCTTTTTCATGAGTGACATCTTTTAGAGGATTAGCCTATCTCCTGACCCTCATAGGCTAATATAGTTGTTCAGAGGGTCCATTTGGCAGAGTTGGAGGCCAATTCCCACTCTAGAGGTCAGGGATGTTCAAGATTACTCTTCGTTTGAGTCAGATCGGCACACTTACTATTTATAGTAAGTGTCTATTTTGGGTAAGTCAAAGTTTCTATCTTTAGCAGGGCACCTAGACAGTTTGCTAGCAATATGGAGTTGTGGTGACACTGACAGAGCTTCCAATTTAGGACTTACTATTTACAGTAAGTAAAATTATGGTCAGAGCTATTTTTGACAGGGGCACCCGGACTCATGGTATACACAGTAATTAACGCATTCGTCAGTTGGCTCAGTTTCAGGAACTTACTATTTATAGTAAATCAATGGATGTTAGAGAGGAACCCTTACTATTTTTAGTAAGGAAGTTGGATGCACAATGGATAAAATGGTTAACTCCCAAGTTTAGACAGAAACAAGAAATAATGATTATTTTTGGAGTTATGTTATTTTAATTATTAATAAAGTAATACTTTATTAATAATTAATGATAAAGTACAATTATAAAGTTATATTTTCACTTTATATGAATGGGGCCACTTAATGACTTAAAAGTCAAATAATAAAGTGCATCACAATGATATAATATAACTTTATAGTTTAAGTGCACTTTATTTAAAAGGAAGATATAAGTGTTTAATAAAGTATACTTTATATTGTGCACCAAAAGGAGGGGTATAATTGAATATTATATTTGAATTGGAACAAATGCAAATGGTATCAAAAGCTAAGTAATTTTTAACTTATGGGAAGTGTATTTGTGAAGATACAAATCGATTCTCTTGGAGAATTATAAAAAGCCAAGGCAAGAGAAAATCAATTCATTCATGACTTGTGCATTTGCTTTTGTTTGTGTGGAAAAGAAAATGAAACAAGGGTTTCAGATTTCAAGCTTGAAGAATTGTGAATTCTTCTAAGTTTTGCAGCATAGTGAATTGGTGAAACACCCAACGAATTATGCCAAACATTGGCTTCATCGAGAGGCCAAGAATGAATTTATTATTACATAATTAAGGGTTTGAATGCTTAATTATTTGCCAGAACAGTTTGCAGTGATAGAAGGAATTGGCTTCCCAATTAATATCAGAACTATTGTATAAAGATAAGGAGGTAGTTTAATGCAGATCGCAGCCAATTGAAGACCTTTGTTTGGTGTCCAAGGAGCAGCAATTTACCTACAGGCCACGGCATATATATGAGAGGCAGCGGTTCAGTTTAAGGGGTCGAGTTTGGTAGTGCGGGGGTCAGTTTGGTGTGGAGAGCCCCTCCAATATTAAACTGCAGGCCTTGGAGTTAGTTTATAGTATATACACATTTCCAGAAGGCTGCGATGGAAATTGGGGCATATTGAGAATGCATGTGATCAGTTCCAGATTTTTATTTATTGCAATTAATAAATTCTCGATGCATTTGATTATCATTGTATATATATTTCAGCTCCTTGAATTGCAATAAGAGGTATTTCTTGTGAATTGTCAAGTATTTGACGAAATGCCATGTTGAATATTAAACAATGGTATTTCATAGTTGTTTGCAAGTCTAGCACATTTAAAATCAGATTATTGGTGAAACCAGCTTTATTCGTTTGTATGCAAAGTGTTTGACAAAATGTCAAACATTTAAAAAGTGAAGCAATTCGGGGTTTGTAAGAGTTAGAACCTGTTGGGGTTCTTACAGGCATTCAGTGTTTGGGCATTCATATCTTCTCATCTTTCATACATTGAATTAATTGTTGAACTCATATTCAACACAATATTGAAATAGCAGGCACTGTTGTAAGCTGATTTCATGTGTCGGGCTATATGACAGCAGATAGATTGATGCAAAGTTTCTACATCAGATTTAATTATTGTAGTATGTTTCACCAATACAAGTTTATGTGTTGATTATATTGTCAAAATATTCTCAAAAAAATTAAGGGGGTGTGCTTACAATATTACTAAGCTGTAAATGTGTATCAAAGAAATGAATGAACTCTCAAAACAATTGCCGCCCTACATAACTAAAAGAGGATTTTTGAAGTATTTATAATTTGAAAAAGACAACTAAGATTGAAAATTATCCACTTGAGTAAAAACTAACATAAGATGTCAAAAAAGTATAACACCAACATTACATGTAATACAGAAAAAACTAGCACTATGAATTTAAGGTCTTTTAGTGCAATGCACAAAGGTGAAATTGTATAATTTTACATGATCCGTACCAAGGGGTTTCCTCGTGATTCGTACTGAACCAGCATGTTGTTGCAATGATCCAATTAGATGGTTCAAAACTAATAAAAACTCAGTTCCTAGAATTCAACCAATCATGTTTACGTAACTAGAGGTATGAAAACCATTGACTATTAACCTCTACATGGATTGAGGAAGACATGATGTGGTCTTGGATAAGCAAGATGACAGATTTCTAATTTGAAATATGAATATTACGTTTGTAATTTCACACTGTTTACATGTTCCCCATTTCATAAAGATCAGAGAAGAAAAAGAGCCATGCCCCTAACTTGAACTCCTATACACTAAATAAATATACAGCATGCATGCATGATGTGTGACCTCAAATTATTTAATGATAGAATCCAGCATTATGTGTCTTTTAAATGTTAATACAAGAAAGAACACGTAGCAGAACAAATTGATTGCTTTCACAAATATCAGAAATATGCTGAAAAAGATTAAACTGCCAATAGTCTAAGAAAAAATTTACCAAGATCCTCTATGTTTGGGATTGTAGCAGAAGCGGCAACAAATCTAATATGTGCAAGAGGACATGAACTCATTACTGGATCATGTGCAAGCATTTTTATTCTGCTTGTGATTGCTTCCAAAGCTGCTCCTCGAGATTCACTAAGGAGATGGACTTCATCAATAAGTATAAGTGCAATATCCCCAAAAAAAGTTAAACCACCATTCTTTATACAACGCCTGGTAACTGAATCAAACTTCTGTGATCATATCCCCAGTAAACATCAGGGTTAAGATATGCATAAATACTTTGAAGTTTGAGCTGATACCAATTTACAATACCTTCAACTTGATACAATCTTTTGCCTCCAAAAAAGCTTATTGAAAAAACAATTAACAACAAAATGTGAACCTTATACAAAAATTAAAAAAATATACCTTATATAATAAATAAACGTATTGCAAATCTGTTACCTCTGGTGTAGTCAAAATGATATCTGTTTCTTGCATATCCCTTGCATTATAAGCTTCACTATCTCCTGTAAGCTCCATGCACTTTAAACCCAATGACTGCCCAAACCTCTGTTTCCAGTGCCGAAGTTTCTCCTGCACTAAAGCCTTTGATGGTGCAACATATATCTGCCAAAAGCTCCAATGTAATTGTTAAATGCTCAGCATTTTGAGTATGAAACCCAATATTTTGAAAAGGATCTGAGTGAAGAGAAAGGATATTACGCTAATTACAAAAGGCAGGTGTTTAATATTAATGGCAGATAATCAGATGAAGCTTTTCAAATATTATAATCAAACTTTCATGGCAGGAATGATTGAAAAAATTGAAACTGATAATGCATTTAAACATCCATAAAGCTTTGATAAACTCTAGTAAACTACTAATATTACTTCATGAATAATTTCTCAGAAAACGACCAAATTAGCTACAAGTAGTCTTGCTCAATGTAAAAAGTGAAACCAGTGATTCAGATTTTGAAAGATCAAATTGCATTGATCATTACATGCATCATCATCAAGGTTGGAATAAATATTGCAGGCTTTTAAAATGCTACAACTAGATTTAAATATGGCTTTAGACTAAATCAACAATTCTGCTACAATTGTCATTTTTTGTTTAATTTTAGCAAATCGTAAATTAGAAGTTAGAACATTGATGCCTGTTAATAAACCCTGATAAAAACTCTGTTGGCTCTTTCCAAAACAGCTAAATTTTTCAATAAAACAATGGTAGCAACTTGTGTAAACCTTAGCAAAAGTCGAAATTAACAAGATAAATGATGTTTAAGCCATATATTATAGCAATCATTGTCCAGAAACATGTAATATAAACCTATTATGTATGAATACAAACATCGAGAGAACAGCATGTCTTTCTTATTGCACATGAACAATAACTAGTAAATACTATACTTTAAACTCACAGTCTTGAAAGCTCCCGGAATGAAGCTCAATTTTCCATCTGGAGTGATTGATCTTGAAAGAAGCCTTAAAATGCAAAGCTCAAAGAGTACCGTTTTACCACTCCCTGTAGGTGCTGATATAACCATGTTTATATCCGAAAGAAATGTCCCTGAAAAGCACTCACTCTGCAGAGAATTGAAGTATCTTCATACCCAGGTACCATGTCAGAAAATTAGTAAAACAAATGGTAAAAATCAATTGTAAATAGACTGCATAGGAGACACAAGGAGAGTCATATCAAAACTAGAGCAGTAAAATGCTCATGAAGTTACCTTCTCATATGTGCACAAAAATACAATTTAATAACAATTGCTAAACCAAACTTACCAATCACAACCAAAAAATTAGCTTCCCAATAAAGCAAAACAAATAAAAATTGCATTATGCATTCCAATAAACCAAGTCCTTACAAATTCTTTAAAATTAGTTTAAAGTTGTTATTTTCTGTGATTATAATCAAACCATCAGTTTAGAGAACATTATTTCCATTAAAATTATCCTTTCAGTGAGAAACTTATCAAGCAAAACTTTATGAATCCCAATACAGAAATTAGAATCTGAAGTAGCTGTTCATTGGAGAATGGCATATAGGTTGAGTTTAATGATCTCGAATATCTAATAGTTAACAACCTTGACAATGTGAGCCATGACTACCAATACTCTATGATTTTATGGTCACTCCCTTTCAATTTAGAGAAATTCTAAAAATTACATATGCTTTGCAAGAGCTCATGTTTATATTTTTAGTAGATATATTTAAATGTTCACATTTATTGAATTTCAACATCTTTTACTTAAAGTTAATTTTGTGCCTGTCCAAGGTCCCCAAGATCTCTAAGTTGGAGGCATGTCCAATCAACTTAGAGTTTGGCAATCATTATTGGAGGTCCTTGTCCTCACATGCCTTTTTGCCCTAATCGAACCTTCCCAAGTTCCGAAAATTATGTATAATTTGCAAGAGCTCAAGTTTATATTTTCAGTAAATATGTTAAAAATGTTAACATTTAGTAATTTTTAACTTCTTTCAATTTATTTTAAGTTAATTTTGTCATGTCCCATTTTTGTAATAATTTATGTATGGATAATAGGCACCTATAGTTTGTGTCTTCCCTGGTCAAATTTTGTGCATATTTTTTCTTTTCCTTCACCCCTCATGTCTATCTAAGGTCCTTGAGGTCTCTAAGCTGGGGGCATGTCCAATCTTCTAAGTGTTAGTGATTCATCAAAGTTTCCTCGTCCTTGCATGCCTTTTGACCGACTCCAACTTTCCTAAGTCCCTGCAATGCTGGACTTTCGGACTTGTCCTTGAAGTTCCTTTCATTCTTACCCCACCCGCCAAAGTGTTGGAGTTTCCCTTCCCTAGGTACCCTTTTAATGTCATCCCCAACTCCATACTCCCAAAATTCGTCGATAATTTCATACATCTCATCAATGTCAAAAATTTTCCCATCCTTTTACCCAAGTACTTATGCATCTCTAAAGTTTCAATGCCGAAAAACTTCCTACATATATTTGTGATGTCCCCATCAAATTGAAACGAACAAATGTACTCATTACTGAGCAGCAACTTAAAATGAAAGTAAGTTTCATTATATATGAGTACAGTGATTGTAAGATGGCATCCCATATATCAATCATAAGGATTTATCAATCATCATCAAGACAATATGATATAGAAGGAAGTATGATGCATCCTGAAGACATGACATTGATCTAGCAATACTCATAGATCATAAATTGATGTCATACAGGTACATACATATCGTAGCAAATATTCATGATTCCACTAAGCAAGGAGAACTCTTATATGCATCGATCATATATGAAGGCAATCCATATCGATCTCCAATTATGCAGAAGCAACATGATGTAGCAATCATTATAATCACCATAATAACCATCAATTATTATCATAGTGCAAGATGCAAATCGCTTTGCAATAATTGGTTATGTCAATCATGAAGTAACAATCAGCAAACATATTGATGTCATCACCATCTGTGTTGAAGGAGAATTAGTATCACCGAGGAACTGATTATGGTCAGTAATTTACTAATTTACTGATTAGTTATTCAATGAACAGCAATTATACTTAATAATGCAAAGGCTGTGATTAGGAATTAAAGTACGATTTGTATAAGAAATGGAAAGAAACAATTCAGAAAAGAATGTGTTTAATCCCAAGCAAGAGATGCATGCGTCTATTCCCAAGCAAGAGATGCAGATACTTAAAGAGGATCGATACCTTCCAAACATCATCATCAAATAATTACTTATTTATTTCTTATATCCATATTGGATCACTCATAAATCAGTGGCACATAATCCAAGCTTCCTATCAGGAACAGCCTATACATTGCACACTTTAAAGTACAGATCAGACACAGCAATATAACCACTATAAGCCATATTGGAGACACTTGCAAACTTATAAGGTACAGATCAGAAACAGCAACATCATCGCTATAAGCGATATTGGAAACATTTGCATACTTATAAAGATAAATCAGCAACAGCAAGATATATCATCGCTATAAGTGATAGAAGCAGACTCTAGCATATTCCTTAGTGCCATATCAGAGACAGATATCAGCAACATTAAAGATTTGTAGTATATCTTATATTGATATATCGGAAACAGCTACTAACAGTCGGAAGGAGACTTATTGCACAATTTACATTGTTATAGAAGAAGTGGTGATCAGATATATAGCAGAGATCATCCTTGCATAAATCTCGTTGATATATCAGAGATAGCAGTGATACTCTATCCTATTGATAAGTAATATATCATATAGCATCATATTATGAGAGGTATCAATTGTATATCATAAGGAGAATCCTTTATAAATTAAATCATAATCTATCATTCTGACATTAAGTGGTTTCAATTATCATCAATCTAAGTTCTATAACGGATTTTTTAGATTGTTTTTGGAAAAAAGTCTCTTGCAATTGATGCTGTGAGTTAATAGCCCCTAATTCCTAAGAATTAACATAAGGCGACATTACAATGTCCTACCGAAGTTGGTGGTGCAACTTACCTTAAATGTGGTACCAAGTATGAGTCATCCTTGATCCTCAACACTTTCCATTATCCTATCTCCTTGGGACTACTTGCTAAGGCTTCCCCTCATCTAACTACCTTTATG
Source organism: Chamaecyparis obtusa (assembly GCA_027943335.1). Taxonomy (NCBI): domain Eukaryota; kingdom Viridiplantae; phylum Streptophyta; class Pinopsida; order Cupressales; family Cupressaceae; genus Chamaecyparis; species Chamaecyparis obtusa. The sequence goes on from BSBK01010935.1 coordinate 224,568, forward strand.
GTATGAGCTCCTTGTCATCCTTGACCATTCAAGTTCAAAACTCCTATCAATTTTCACTATTCACCTCACCTACCTCTAGGCATATCTAAGAGCACTATTAGTTCTCACTTTGTATGTCATTACTGTTGTGACCTTTTCACACTTCGCCCCATTGCAAATGGGGACTCCCTCTTTTGCTTAGTGGTTTAGTCATTTTAGGCCTAGTCTTAGTTGAGTAGTTGTAATGTCCCCCTTTTGAGCTAGCATTGGAGTTAGTGGATTTAGCCTATTATCGGGTCCTTGTAGGCTAATACTGGTGATTAGAAGACACTGTTGTGGGTTTTGGCCCCTTTTTTAGGGACTTACTATTTATAGTAAGTCAACTTATGGTTCTACTGAGCTCAGAGGAGTTATATGATGCTTTCACATTTTATTTCCAGCTTTCGGTTTGGACTCCAAGATTCTTGGAGGGAGCATCTATTTTTAGTAAGTCACCCCGTCAAGTTCATTCATCATCTTTCATCATCAAGATCACTCTTGTGTTGTAAGATTTTGATTCTAATGCTTCCTCAGTTGTTTTTGCAAGATGGGTGAATTATGATTATTATTTAATTAAATCGGCTAAGGTTGTCATTTTTATTGGCAATGTATTCTAGGCATCTTAGTGTTATAGCTCATTCGAACCGGGTTGAGAAGTTTTAAATCCTGAACTCATAAAATAGGGACCCTATGTGTCAGAATAGCATTATTTTAATAAAAGGGTCATTTTCAGCATTAAAGTGAAGAGAAATATAATAGTTTATTATATTTCAAATGTGCACATAAAGCAAAGTCTTTTGTAAGTGAAAGTGTGTGAGAGAAGATATCTTTTATTATAAAAGCAATGCTTTGGGCAAAAATGAATTCATTCTTGACTTGTGCATTTTTATTGAAGTTTTGGAAGTGAAGAAATTTGGCTAGGGTTTGAGGACTGATTCCTCTCTGCTGCAATTTGAATCATCATTTGTTGGTGGTGAATTTTGCTACTAGATACTGGACATTCAATTCTGATTCTGTGGATGCAAATTTGGTGCTGTTGTATACCAAATTTGAGGAGAATTATTTAATTGCTGCTGTTACAGAGACATTATTATGGTGGAATGATTTTCTTCAGAGTTTCATATTGATACTGGAAAGCTATTATATCTTCCAGACTGGCTGTGAATTAGATAGGAGAGGCTGTGTTAGCTCCCACAGAAGCTGTGTATTAATTACAAAGGGTTGTGTTTCAATACAAGAAGCTGCTTTTCACTTCTTGAGGGCAGCGTTTACTAACTAGGGGCTGTGTTTTGTTTTCTGGGTGGCTGTGTGGACTTTCCTTAAGCCACGTTTTCATTCCCCAAGGCTGCGTCAACTATATATATTGGTGGCATCATCATTAGAGAGGCCGTACCTACTTGCCAGTGCCCAGCATTAAATATTGTAAATTTTTTTAATATATATTTGCAATGACTTTTGAATTATAAATTAAATCGTTGAGCTTGGGGTGATAGTATCAAATTGCTGTATGTTATTATTTTATTTTGAAAAAGATACTAGAAAATTCAAACATTGTCAAAACAAAAACACATTTGCAAAGAATTCAGGAAGGAAAGTTATTTTCTTAGCAAGGAGCCAGGTAAGCTCTTTACAGTGGTATCAGAGCTTTGATCTTGCTAGCCTTGAGGTTATGAGGGCTTAGCTATGGCAGACAGGTTTGTGCCTGGTATGCATTATGTCCGTAGGGGTAGAGCTTCACCCCCACCAGAGGGTAGTAAACAGGGAAAACAGTTGAATGGCATGGTTAATCTCAGGAAGCAAACAAATGCCATGATGGAAAGTATGGAAAAGCTTAGAGAAAATCAGGAAAGGATAAGTGCTTTGCTTTCAAATCCGTCAACCATAAACAATGTGGCAAGATATATGGTTTCCATTTTTAAAAGTTCTTCCTCACAGAGAAAACAGGAAGAGAACTGGGAGGATTGTCCAGTTGTAGCTTCCTCAGCCAACAACCATCTGGTAGTGGAGCCTTTTTTCACTGAGGCAGTTACTAGTCCCTATACGCGTGATGATGGAGGCTCTTCCCAGGAGCATGTGGTTATGATAGACTTGCTTGAGGACAGCTGCATTGAGTCTCATTATTTCCATGTGACAGGAACTCGTGATCACGGGAATGCTAATAACATGATAGCCACCATTGATTGCAACCCTACATCAACTGGTAGCAATGAAATTACTAACGATATAGGTTATGATTTTTATGACAGCAGTCCTATGTTTGAGCCTATTGATGTCGTTGATGACAGGGCAAGTGTAGAGGATGTTGTGGATATCACTATGGGTTCTGACTCACATGATGAGAGTGTTAGTTTTCAGGATCACATGTTGAATGCGAGTTCTTCTAATTCTGATTTCAATGACAGCAGTGAGTCACGTTGGCAGCAGCATGAGATATCAAAGGTTTTACAGGTTGGTGATATTGGCATTGATGATGTGGACACTACTGATGTTATCTATGAGCATGATTCATGCTGCAGCGAGTCTGGTATATCATATCAGATATTGGATGATGACTCAGAGTGGTTGTTGGATGATGATAGGTCCTAGGATCATAGTTTACAGGGACTTATTGCAGATAGTGAGGATTCTCGGAGACATTAGTCCATTCAGGTAAAGCAGATTACACATCATGTCTCTCACAAATCGCATTTTTTTAGCTCAGATCAACAGATGGGATCAGTTCACTTTGTGAACAATCCCTTATTTGATGTGGATTTTGTTATGACTTATGACAATCCGTTGTTTGAGCTCAGTGATGATCCCTTTCAGGAGTTGTACGATAATGATGATGTTGGGGATCCTATTAGTACACCTAGTTATCAGACAATTTACAAGATGCCAGTCATTTTTTACTAAGCAGTTTACAGAGGTGTACACAGTGAGGAGTGCTTTTAGTTTCACTTTTGATCCTCATGTTCAGGATATCTACCAGTTACAGAGTTCTTCAGTGCATCCATTTGATGACTGGTATGATGGTTTGGTTAGCACGAAGACTGGGGGCAAGTCCAATCTGTTGGTTGAGTTACTTCCGTGTGGGTTACTCTCGGTTGAGTTTCTTCCCCGTGGTGATCCTGTTGCTGCATCTTCAGTTTGCGTGTTGAGTGCAATTTCTCAGTTGCTGATGTTTGTACAGTTGATGCTGATGATTTCTTCACAGGAGTATGGTGAGGACAATGACATTACTCCCTTCTATCCTTGGGATCCAGGTGGACTTATGTGTTTTGTTTTCTGAGATTACTTGGGGACGAGCAATTTCAGGGAGGGAGGACTGTAATGTCCCCATTTTGAGCTAGCATTGGAGTTAGTGGATTTAGCCTATCATTGGGTCCTTGTAGGCTAATACTGGTGATTAGAGAACCCTGTTGTGGGTTTTGGCCCCTTTTTGAGAGACTTACTATTTATAGTAAGTCAACTTAAGGTTCTACTGAGCTCAGAGGATTTAGAGGAGTTAGATGATGCTTTCACATTTTATATTTCCAGTTTTCGGTTTGGACTCCAAGATTCTTGGAGGGAGCATCTATTTTTAGTAAGTCACCCCGTCAGGTTCATTCTATCATCTTTCATCATAAGGATCACTCTTGTGTTGTCAGATTTTCATTCTGATGCTTCCTCAGTTGTTTTCGCAAGATGGGTGAATTATGATTATTATTTAATTAAATCGGCTAAGGTTGCCATTTTTATTGAGAATGTATTCTGGGCACTTTAGTGTTATAGCTCGTTGGAACCGGGTTGAGAAGTTTTAAATCCTGAGCTCATAAAACAGGGACCCTATGTGTCAAAATAGCATTATTTTAATAAAAGGGTCATTTTCAGCATTAAAGTGAAGAGAAATATAATAGTTTATTATATTTTAAATGTGCACATAAAGCAAAGTCTTTTGTAAGTGAAAAGCGTGTGAGAGAAGATATCTTTTATTATAAAAGCAATGCTTTGGGCAAAAAAGAATTCATTCTTGACTTGTGCATTTTTATTGAAGTTTTGGAAGTGGAGAAATTTGGCTAGGGTTTAAGGACTGATTCCTCTCTACTGCAATTTGAATCATCATTTGTTGGTGGTGAATTTTGCTACTGGATATTGGACATTCAATTCTAATTCTGTGGATGCAAATTTGGTGCTATTGTATACCAAATTTGAGGAGAATTATTTAATTGCTGCTGTTACAGAGACATTATTATGGCTCCGTTATCTTTGACTTCCCAAGAGGTCATATACTGGAGAGTTGACACTGAGTTCGGCCCGTACTCTACCAGGTGAGATGTCACCCCATTGTTCCGCCTCTCGTTCCACGTACTTGTCTACCACCACTTCCCAAGACTAAACCAAATCTTGTGTGACTTGGTCCTCCCTTGTTACTTCGTTATCTTCCGGATCGCTATAAGTTACTAGGGTTGACTGTACGAATTCGCAGCCCATTATGCTTCCATCTTATTGTTGTTCTAGTCACCGTACTAGTCACATACTAGCAGAGATGCCAACCGTACTAGCCTTGTACTAATCACGTATTAGTACCAGTTCCATGCTCTGACCAACTATTAGTCATTGTACCAGTCACGTACCAGCCCGAAGCTATGTCACATACTATACCAGTCACGTACTAGCCAAGGTACTAACCCCTTACCAAACAGACCTCCAAGTTTGTATTCGGCAGCGGCGCCAAAATGTAAAATGGTAATACAAAAAGGAAACTATAGAACAGTACTTAACAACAATGGTACCAACAGCATATTAAACATTCATAATAAGTAACGTGATACCAATTCACCATACCAATATACCAAGTACCAGACTGGCGAGGAAATGCTTTATTCTTTTATTGATACCCTAAAAACCGCCCCCTTACATGAAAGATTAAAGTGTTTATAAAGTAGTCGGTTGGTTGGGACAACCAACAGACGCACCTCCTCGCTTCTAACTACCCTCCTGATAAGTTATAACTAAAAGTAATACATCATTACTTTATTCATAATATAGCTATTATATCTTCCAAACTGGCTATGAATTATATAGGAGAGGTTGTGTTAGCTCCCACAGAACCTGCGTATTAATTACAGAGGGTTGGGTTTCAATACAAGAAGCTGCGTTTCACTTCTTGAGGGCAGCGATTAATAACTGGGGGCTGCGTTTTGTTTTTTGGGTGGCTCCGTGGACTTTCCTTAAGCCACATTTTCATTCCCCAAGGCTGTGTCAACTATATATATTGGTGGCATCATCATTAGAGAGGTCGTACCTACTTGCCAAGTGCCCAGCATGTAATGACCCTTACTATAAAGGCCACTAAAAACCCCCAAATCTGAACTGAGACAATTTTTCAAACACTTGGCATGCACTGAATTGTTTTGTTTGTAATGAGTGTTTCAATGTGATAGTTGTTTTTGAGCATCAAGTACAATTGAGATAACAATACCAATATTGAAATGGAATACAATGAGCAACAATGAAACTCTAAATATCAATGCAAAGACCCCAATGCCAATGAACTTCCCAAAATCTGATCATCATATAACATGAATGATAATGACTGAAATCTGATTATAAATGACTGTTTACAACTTCTAAGAAGAATGTATGAACTGTCACACATGAACAATAAACTATGGCAATAACAAGTTCATTCAATGCACCTTTTAGACTCCATACAATGCACTATCTTCTTATGACAAATCAATTACAATTGATAGTACAGTGACAGATTAGACTACTATGACAGTGACTGAAACATGCAATTTTTATACAATTTCCTTGACATTCAAATGCATCCAAAACACATGAAGAGAACCTAGAATTCGCTCCTTATTTGTTGATGACAAATGCTCATGTTATGATGACCGGACTGTCCCAGAATGTGCCACTGTTGACTGCTGTACTGCCACCTGATGCAGGCCGTACCTGGGCGGTACTGTACGGCTCCTGCATAAAATTATTTGCTAAGAGTTGGGTGCCCAAAACACCTCAAACAGGGACACCTAGGGGTAAAGTATCATTCCCCAAATGCATAAAAATAATCTCCAGCTGGTTAGGAAGCTATGAGTGGAAATGTGAGTCCAGGCCCTAATATGAACTTCTCTGAAAATGCACAAAATGGTCTCCCAAACTCTACCAAATTGATTCTCCAATGCAATGATGAAATCAAAACCCTTATTCAATCAATTTCAATCCTTCAAATCAATCCCCAGATGAAAACCAACATGAAATGGCTAAATACCATCTCCAATGTGCAACCTTTCAGAAGATATTTCACTTCTTCAGTTATGCTAATCTAAGGGAGTTATCGTTCCCAAAGATCAAATGATATTTGCAGACCAAATGACTACAAATTGCTCCATAATGGAAGAAGTAGAAGAAATCCTCAAATCAGCTTGTCCAAAATGAATGCCCAAACCCTCTATTTATTCACTTTTCTAAGAAGTTACTAAGAACTTCTAGAAGCATCCATTATAAAATCCCATTATAATGCACTTTTATAATAAAATAACTTTATAAAATAAAAAGTGCAATCTCAACTTAAAATTATAACATATGGGCCCTGCTAACACATAATAATAAAATATAAGCTCCACTTCACTTTTCCAAGAGCAAATATGACCAACTGATCTACAAAATGACTCTCTCTCCAAAACATTTGCCTACGAGAGTCGATAATAGGCAAATCCAATATGGAAAATCATGTCGCTAGAAAAGGGACATGACAGTCCGCCCTTTTCGAAATTGCTTGCCCTCAAGCAATCTCAATGCTGGATGCTGCAAAATCGCTTCACTCTCCCAAGTAGCATCTTCTACAGGTAGATCTCTCCACTTAACCAACTATTCTCTGATCAATTTCTTGCGAAGCTGCTTCTCCCTACTATCCAAAATAGACTCTGGCACTAAGATCAATTTCCCTTCATCATCCAAGGGAGGTAATACTGTAGAAGGCACCACATGCTCACCCAACGCCTTCTTGAGGCGCGACACATGGAACACGTTATGCACTCTGCTATCCGCGGGAAGCTCAAGCTCATAAGCCAACTCTCCTATACGCCTGATGATCCTGAAAGGTCTGTAATATCTAGGCTTAAGCTTCTCTGGTCCACTCTTCTTAAGAGTAGACTGACGATATGGCTAAAGCATGAGGTAAACCATGTCACCAACCTCAAAGCTCCTCTCAATCCGCTTCTGATCGGCATACTGCTTATACTGGTTTTGTGCCCTGGCCATATTATCCTTGAGAGCATCAACAATGTCCTTGCTCTCCTGAAGCAAATCCCTGGCACGTGGAACTCTAACATCACTCATCAACAAATCAATGAAGCTCGATGCATCATACCCATACAGAGCTCTGAAAGGTGTCATCTGAATCGACATGTGAAATGTGGTATTGTAACAATACTCACACAAATGTATCCATCTCACCCATGCCTTTTGCTGACCAGCCATGTAATTCCTCAAATAGCCCTCTACCCACTTGTTGACTATCTCTGTCTATCCATCCGTCTGCGGATGATAACTGGTGCTGGGTGTAAGCTCAGTGCCATATAATCTGAATACCTCCTGCCAAAAGTGACTCAAAAATCTACTGTCTCTATCACTCACTATACTGCGGGGTATCCCATGCAGTTTGAAAACCTCTCTGAAGAAGACCTCCGCTACCTGTACTGCTGTGTAAGTAGTAGTGATGGGAAAGAAGTGTGCATACTTCGTCAATCTATCCACCACCACATTTATGCAATCACGACCTTGGGCCTTGGGCAAGCCCGTAATGAAGTCCATGGATATGCATTCCCACTTCTGATCTGGAATGGGAAGTGGCTGTAGGAGCCCGGCTGGAAAGGTGTGCTCTTGTTTGTTCTGCTGACAAACAGGGCACTCACGAACATACTGCAAAACATCTGACTTAAGCCCTTTCCATGTGAACTGTTCCCGAACCTGTCTATATGTTTTGAAGTACCCGAGATGACCAGTTGTAGGTGAATCATGAAGAGCCCTCAAAATAGATTGCTTCACCTTCGATCCTGGGACTAAAAATATCCTGCTCTTGTAGATAATCAAATCATCCACAAGTGTGTACCGGGTATCAACAACTGACCCATCAACTATCCCTGATGCCCATGGGTCTCTAGCATACTCTGCCACTATCATATGCCTCCAATCCTCTGATATCTCAATCAATGCACTAAGATGTGGTCTACGTGACAATGCATCTGCTACCACGTTCTGAGTCCCTCTCACATATGATATGTCAAAATCGTAAGCTTGTAGCTTACTCACCCACTTCTGTTGTCTATCATTGAGATCTCTCTGATTGACGAAATGCCTCAGACTGTTGTGGTCAGTTTTAATACAAAACTTACCACCCACTAGATACTGTCTAAACTTAGCCAATGCGTGCATGATGGCTAACATCTCCTTATCATAGATGCTGAAAGATCTCTCTGGTCCATGGAGTTTCCTGCTCTCATAGGCAATAGGGTGCTTGTCCTGCATCAACACAGCACCAATACCATCTCCGGACGCATCACACTCAAGCTCAAATGGCTTCGAGAAATCAAGCAAAGCTAACACCGGGCATGAAGTCATGATCTCCTTAAATTTGTCAAAGCAAGCCTATGCCTCCGGTGTCCAAACAAAGGCTCCCTTCTTCAGCAAATCTGTCATAGGGGCTGCATGTCGTGAGTATCCACTCACAAATCTGCGGTAGAAACCACATAGGCCTAGGAAACCTCTCAACTGTGTCAGGTTCTCAGGAATAGGCCACTCTACTATAGCACGGATCTTATTGTTAAGGAATATAAATCTGGAGATATAATATAATTTGAAAATATGCAGTAGAATACAATTGCCTTGGTGATTGATTGATTCTACCACACTCAACGACTATATATATATAAGTTAGAGGAGTTTAACATGAACAGTCATGACTTATCATATACGATAAGCCATGACTGTTCGTTTAATAAATCAACTTTAACAAAGAATTAACGTTATGTTCCAGCACAAATATTAAACACGAACACAATAATTTAACACTCCCTCTTGAGAGAGAGTTTAATAGAACTTTTCATATCATGATATTTGACCCAATCCAAGACACTTACAGAATGTCAATCATGATGAGTTACTACATAGTAATAATATAAATGTTAAGATGTCCGGTCCTATCCGAGACAAACCCTTCCGGGAGTCGATCTTAACAATTTTATTACCCAACAAATAACATAAGTAACAAGATGTCCGGTCCTATCCGGGACAAACCCTTACGGGAGTCGATCTTGTATTACTCATAAGCAACAAGATGTCCGGTCCTAGCTGGGACAAACCCTTTACGGGAGTCGACCTTGAAGCCTGGTTACTATTGACAAGATCGTCACCTTGACATAGTAACCTATATACACAGAAGATCGTCATCTTCACAAATTTGAAATATTTCAATATTTTATTTTATTCATGAATAAAAATGTACATAATTACATTCATATTTTGATCAAACCGATTTTACCTCTGAAGAAATCTGTCTTTACCTTTGCAAGAGGTTTAGTAAAGATACCTGCATTTTGTTCTTTAGTACTGATGTAGACCAATTTAATGATCTTCCTGTCTACCATATCTCTCACATAGTGATATGGAATTTCTGTGTTTTGATCGATTGTGAAAAACAGGATTCACAGAGAGCTTAATACAACTCTGATTATCACAATGAATAATAGTAGGTTCTAAAGATTTACCAAATAGGTCAAAAAGTAATTTTCTTAACCATACTGCTTCTCGAGCTCCCATGGATGCAGCCATGTACTCAGCCTCTGTAGAACTCAGAGCAACTGCAGATTGTTTCCGACTAAACCAAGAAATCACTGCAGAACCTAAACTGAAGCAAACTCCTGTGGTACTCTTACGATCTGAGGAACTTCCTGCCCAATCTGAATCTGAGTAACCTTGAAGTTGAATTTCAATTTTGTCATATTTTAGCCCAAGTTCACTTGTACCTCTTAAATATCTCAAAATGTGTTTAGCTGCCATTAGATGTATCTGCTTAGGTTCACACATGAAGTGACTTAATACATTGGTGGCATAGCAAATATCAGGACGTGTGTTTCCCAAAAACATGAGAGATCCAACTATTTGTCTGTAAAGTGTAAAGTCTGCAAGTTCTGAATTTTCTGCTTTATCTTTTAACTTGTGAAGGTTAGTTTCCATTGGTGTAGCTAAAGGTTTACAATCTGACATATCAAATCTATTCAGAATGTCAAAAATGTATTTCTTTTGACTTAGGAGAATGTAATCTTTCTTTTGAATAACTTCAAGTCCTAAAAAATAGTGAAGTAGGCCCATATCCTTCATGTCAAATTCAGCTATTAGATCCTTCTTACATTTTTCAATAAAATAGTCTTCTCCTGTAATGAGTAAGTCATCGACATAGAGAACTAGAATTATCATGTCACCTTTTTCATTTTTGAAGTATATATTAGGGTCTGCAGTATTCTTAGAGTACCCTAATTTGCTCAAGTAATGATCGATTCTTTCGTACCATGCTCTGGGAGCCTGCTTAAGTCCATAGAGTGCTTTCTTTAACTTGCAAACGTATTTATCTTTGTCATGGGTGAAGAATCCTTCTGGTTGTTCAATGTAAACTTCTTCCTCAATTTTTCCATTTAGAAATGCAGTCTTAACATCCATCTGATGTACTTTCCATTCTTTGGAGGCTGCAATGGCAAGTATGGTTCTGATAGATGTGTAACGTGCTACTGGAGCAAAAGTTTCTTCATAGTCAATGCCTGCTTTCTGAGAAAAACCTCTTGCAACAAACCGAGCTTTGTTTTTATCAATACTGCCATCAGGTGCATATTTGATTTTGAATAGCCATTTTGATGATACAACTAACTTATGTTTAGGTCTAGGAACAATATCCCATACATCATTTTTCAAAATGGACTGATATTCTTCAACCATTGCTTCCCTCCAGGCTTGATTTGATAAAGCTTTCTCAGCACTAACAGGTTCAGATTCTGAGAGTTCAGTTAGAAGTGCAGTGTAACATTTTTGAGTTCTAGTTCTTTTGTTCTCTCTAAAGATTTGTGCTGGTTCCACATTGTTCTCTTCAAGTATTTTCCTAGCCCATAATGGTCTCTTTTTATTATTTTCATTATCTGAGCAAGAAGGTTCAAAATCCGGGATTTCTTCTTCATTATTTATAGGTGCTGAATTCATGTCTGAATTTATATTCTCCCTCTCTTTCTCTAGTGAGAGATCTCTATCAAGATCTATAGAAATGTTATCTTCATTATCTGTAGATAAGAAGTTTTCTTCAAATTTAACATCTCTGCTTATTTCTACTGATTTCTGACCAGGTATATAGATTCGGTATCCTTTGGAATCGTCACTGTATCCTAGGAAAATACCTTTCTTGCCAGAAGGTTCTAATTTAGTCTTCTCTTTTGGTACATGTATATACACGGGACAGCCAAACACCCTTAAGTGACTTAGGTCAGGTTTGACTCCTGTGAATACTTCTTCTGGTGTGGTGTTTTCTAGTATAGCATGAGGGCATCTGTTTTGAATATAAACTGCAGTGTTAGCGGCTTCTGCCCAATATGATATGTGAATATTTTGGTCATGCATCATGGCCTTTGTTGCTTCAATGATGGTCCTGTTCTTCCTTTCTGCTACTCCATTCTGTTGAGGATTATAAGCTACAGTATACTCCCTCTTAATCCCAACAGATTTACAATAGTTTTTGAAATTTTCAGAGGTGAATTCCCCACCATTGTCTGATCTAAGAATTTTGATTTTCTTACCAGTTTGGTTTTCTACTAGTGCTTTAAGTTCTTGAAATTTGGCTAGAACCTCACTTGACTCTTTAAGTTTTAAGAAATATATCCATGATTTCCTTGAATAGTCATCCACAAAGATTAAGTAATATAGAGCACCCGAGAAGGAAGGTGTAGACATAGGACCACACACATCAGTATGGATAAGTTCTAGAATGTTATTTGACTTATGTTCACTTGGAGGAAAAGATCCTTTAATGTTCTTCCCTAATGCACATCCCTTACAAATGCTAGAGTGTTCAGATTTTAGGAGAGGTATGCCAGAGGTGATCTTAGACAATGTTGGAAGGGCACTATATCTAATATGACCTAGTCTTTTGTGCCAAATCTCATTATTTTGATGAACATTGTGATTTAGGGCTACCTTTTGTTCATTACATAACTTGTACAAGCTACCTTCTCTGTTCCCTATATGAATGGCATTTTTTATATTAGAATTTTTAGTCCAAAGAAGGACTTTGTCTTCATTGAAGGTTACCCTGTATCTTTGATCAGCTAGTCCAGAAATGGAGATTAAATTTCTCTTGATTCCTAGTACATACAAAACTTCTTTCAACTGTAGAGTTACTCCATCTCTTATCTTTAACAAACAGGTCCCAATTCCTTTTACCGGATAAGAGGAGTTGTCACCAATAGTTACCTCTTCTGAAGAGTTCCCTGAGAAGGTTTCGAATTGATCTCTGAATCCAGTGATGTGTCTGGAAGCACCACTATCTATTATCCACGTACTTTTATTAGAATTTAATTCACTTGCTAAAGCCAAGAAAAGGAGAGAAATTTCAGATTTTTTTACTTCCGCTAGGGCAGCTTGTATTTTTTGTTTTTCCGGGCAATATTTGTGAATATGTCCGTATTTGTCACATTTGTAACATTTTACCATGGAAAGATCCCTTTTATTGAATTGTTTCCCATTGTTAGATTGTCTGAATTTTCTCTTCCTTTTGTGAGATGTTTTCTTGTTGCTTTTAATGTGGAGAGCTTGTAATTCATTTCCATTATTAGACCCCATTCCTCTGGAAGCAAGTCTGGATTCCTCTTGGGTACAATCATTCTTTAATTGCTCGAATTTAGGTAACGGTGGTCTAGTGCTTATACATTGAATGAAGGTTTCCCATGAGGTGGGTAAACCTTTGAGAGCAATTAGGGTGAGTTCAAAGTCTTCTACTGTATTTCCAATGTAGAGCAGTTGGTCTCTTATTTCAGAGATTCTCAAAAAATAAGAAGTGATAGTTTCTTCCTTGTTCATTTTCATATTTAGAAGTTGACTTTTCAATGTTAACATTCTACTGGCATTGTTGATTTCAAATGTGTCTTGAATTATTTTAAACATTTCAAAAGCACTGGTAATTCTAGATATGCTAGGAAGAATTGAGTCTTTCACAGAGTCAATTATTAGTTTTCTGGCTTTATTGTTTCTCCTTTTCCATATTGTCTTCTCTGTTTCATCTTCGGGTATTTTAATATCTTTTTCTATATACTCTTCTAATTCAAGTTCCATCAGAAGAGATGTAAGTCGAGTTCTCCATGATATAAAGTTAGAGGCACCTTCTAATCTATCTTCCATTCTCATGCATTGAGCCATTTCTGAACAATTAAACTCAACAGTTTTATTAAAAAAATATGCTCAACTGAAGGTTATTTATTTATTTATTTTTTTCCTTATTTCCTTTTAATAACCTGGCTCCAATACCATGTTAAGGAATATAAATCTGGAGATATAATATAATCTGAAAATATGCAGTAGAATACAATTGCCTTGGTGATTGATTGATTCTACCACACTCAACGACTATATATATATAAGTTAGAGGAGTTTAACATGAACAGTCATGACTTATCATATACGATAAGCCATGACTGTTCATTTAATAAATCAACTTTAACAAAGGATTAACGTTATGTTCCAGCACAAATATTAAACACGAACACAATAATTTAACACTTATCAAGATCCATCCGCACTCCCTCTGCACTGATAATGTGTCCCAAATACAATAGCTCAGTCATACCCAAATCACATTTGGACTCCTTGGCATACAAGGACTCCGTCTGCAGAATACTCAATACAGTCTCTAAGTGTGCTATGTGTTCCTGCCATGTCCGACTGTATACCAAGATGTCATCAAAGAAGACCAATACAAATTTGCTCAACTGATGATGAAAAACCTTATTCATTGTGGACTGAAAAGTAGCTGCTGCATTGGTCAACCCAAATGGCATGACCACAAACTCAAAGTGCCCACAATGGCATCTAAATGCAGTCTTCTCCACATCCTGCTCTCTGACCCTGATCTGATGATACCCTGATCTCAAATCAATCTTGCTGAAGTAACATGCTCCATGTAGCTCATCTATCAACTCATCAATCCGAGGGATGGGGTACCTATTCTTAATAGTCCTCTTATTCAATACCCGATAATCAATGCACATGCGTAATGAACCATCCTTCTTCACCAAAACTACTGAAGAAGCAAAAGGAGACTTGCTCGGTCTAATGTGCCCCATCTTAAGCAGCTCCTTGATGGTTTTCTCTATCTCATCCTTGAGCCTCTTAGGATGCCTGTAAGGTGTGATCATCACGGGTTTAGCACCCTCCTCTAGCTCAATGATATGCTCGATCCCCCTATCAGGTGGTGTGCCAGGTGGAATATCTCCGAATACCTTGTCATATCTCTCTCTCAATCTCTGAATGTCAGGGTGATACTTTGCCTTTTGATGCTCCTCCTGTGTAGGCATGAGAGTACACATGGCTGCCCATCCAATCCCATCATGTCTAACCAACCTCTCCATGCGCCTGAAAGAAATAGTTCTAACATCACTATTTCTAATAGCTCTCAACACATGCTGTTTCCCATCTGCCTCAAACTTAATCTCCATGTCTCTAAGTCTGAAAGTGACCTCACCCAAGGAATGTAACCATGTCATACCCAACACAATGTCTAGGTCACCCATGTTGACCACATGGTAATCTGCTTTGAACTCATAATTGTTCAAGCGTAAAAGCATGTCTCTAATCATCCTATTACACTTAAGAGTGTAACCATCAGCAACCTGCACTCGGAGACCCTCAAACTCCTTTGTCTCAATGCCACGGCGCTCAACCAATCGTGCATCAATGAAGTTATGCGTAGCACCTGTGTCAACTAAGGTGATCACCTTCTGTCCTGCTAGAACACCACGCAATCTAAAGGACCCCTCCTGCTGAATGCTAGACAAGCGTGCCTGCTGCAAATGTAACTCAGGCTCCGCCTTAGGCTCTAAAGCCTCTGCCTCTACCTCAGGCTCTGTATCACTGTGCTCATCCTCATGTGTTGTACTGTCTGAATCTGAGTCCTCATAGTATGCCCACATAACTCTGTTGGCCTTCCCCTTAGGCCTCAAAGGACAGTGGTGATCCCTATCATATGGACCTTTGCAATAGAAGCATAGCTTCTTCCTGCGTAGGTCATTAAGTGCCTCGGTATCCAAGGGTGTAGTGGATTTCCCCTTGGTATCAACCTTCTTCCCCTTACTCTTATCAAACTTCTTATTATCTCTGAAAGAAGAAGAACTCCTGGGAGTGAATCTGCTAGAAGGTGTTGTAAGCTCCATACTGCGAGCTTTCCTCATGGCCTCCTGTAGTGTCGATGGATCAAATGCCTTGATCCAACCCTTGAGGGGTTCAGACAATCCCTTAGTAAATAGGATAACCAACTGCCTCTCTGATACATCCTGGACCATAACTGACAACCTCTGAAACTCACTGATATAAGTCTCTAAGCTGCCTGTCTGTCTCAACTGTGCAAGATCACGAAAGAATATCTCTGGATCCTTCCTGTCAAAACGCTCCACCAACCTATCCACAAAATCCTGGTACGATGTCACCTGGTTGTGCTGCAAAGTAACCATACCATGTGACCACCAGTCATGAGCTGCGCCCTCCAAATGCAAGGTGGCGTATCTGATGGCATCTATCTCTGACATGGGTCTCAATGCTAAGAAAGTATCCAACTTATGTATCCATGCCTGTGCTGTCATCTGTCCACTACCATCAAAAGAAGGTAAAGTGAGCTTGCTAGCAACTAGCTGCAACTCACTGTCATGGCCCCCTCTAGGTCTCTTGTTCTGCCGAGTACTCCTCATGTGCTCTCTCCTCTGGTTCAAGTAGCGATCAAAGTTAAGTAACTCACGCACATGTGGTGGTAATGCCTGCTATTCTGCAGTGGCAACTCTAAGATCGTCCTGGAACTCATCCTGCACATCAGCCTCTCCTACCTCCTGAGCCTCCTCTCTAAGGAAAGTAGGATGACTAGGTCTATCTGCTGTCCAAGACCTATGCCTGGGAGCACCTTGTGAACCTGCTACACTCCTATTATCATGATTAGGTGTACCTCTACCCTGCTCCTGAGCTCTAGGCTGAACCACTCTCTCCATCATAGTGGTCAAAGCACGCAAAGACTGGACTATCTCCTGCTGTCCAGTAGTCATAGTTCTGAAAAAGTGCCTAGCATCATCATCATCGTTCCTAGGAACTCTAGGTGGACTCTGTGACTGTCTCTCACCCATGGTAAGAATGTCTCTGAACTCCTGTTCCCCTTCTAGTGCTGCTCTTCTGCGTGTGTAATACCTGTGATGCCCAAATGCTGAAGGATGCATATAGGTTTCTTACCCAACAGGATGGCAAGAACACCGCTCTGATACCACTGTAATGACCCTTACTATAAAGGCCACTAAAAACCCCCAAATCTGAACTGAGACAATTTTTCAAACACTTGGCATGCACTGAATTGTTTTGTTTGTAATGAGTGTTTCAATGTGATAGTTGTTTTTGAGCATCAAGTACAATTGAGATAACAATACCAATATTGAAATGGAATACAATGAGCAACAATGAAACTCTAAATATCAATGCAAAGACCCCAATGCCAATGAACTTCCCAAAATCTGATCATCATATAACATGAATAATAATGACTGAAATCTGATTATAAATGACTGTTTACAACTTCTAAGAAGAATGTATGAACTGTCACACATGAACAATAAACTATGGCAATAACAAGTTCATTCAATGCACCTTTTAGACTCCATACAATGCACTATCTTCTTATGACAAATCAATTACAATTGATAGTACAGTGACAGATTAGACTGCTATGACAGTGACTGAAACATACAATTTTTATACAATTTCCTTGACATTCAAATGCATCCAAAACACATGAAGAGAACCTAGAAATCACTCCTTATTTGTTGATGACAAATGCTGATGTTATGATGACCGGACTGTCCCAGAATGTGCCACTGTTGACTGCTGTACTGCCACCTGATGCAGGCCGTACCTGGGCGGTACTATACGGCTCCTCCATAAAATTACTTGCTAAGAGTTGGGTGCCCAAAACACCTCAAACAGGGACGCCTAGGGGTAAAGTATCATTCCCCAAATGCATAAAAATAATCTCCAGCTGGTTAGGAAGCTATGAGTGGAAATATGAGTCTAGGCCCTGATATGAACTTCTCTGAAAATGCACAAAATGGTCTCCCAAACTCTACCAAATTGATTCTCCAATGCAATGATGAAATCAAAACCCTTATTCAATCAATTTCAATCCTTCAAATCAATCCCCAGATGAAAACCAACATGAAATGGCTAAATACCATCTCCAATGTGCAACCCTTCAGAAGATATTTCACTTCCTCGGTTATGCTAATCTAAGGGAGTTATCGTTCCCAAAGATCAAATGATATTTGCAGACCAAATGACTACAAACTGCTCCACAATGGAAGAAGTAGAAAAAATCCTCAAATCAGTTTGTCCAAAATGAACGCCCAAACCCTCTATTTATTCACTTTTCTAAGAAGTTACTAAGAACTTCTAGAAGCATCCATTATAAAATCTCATTATAATGCACTTTTATAATAAAATAACTTTATAAAATAAAAAGTGCAATCTCAACTTAAAATTATAACATATGGGCCCTGCTAACACATAATAATAAAATATAAGCTCCACTTCACTTTTCCAAGAGCAAATATGACCAACTGATCTACAAAATGACTCTCTCTCCAAAACATTTGCCTACGAGAGTCGATAATAGGCAAATCCAATATGGAAAATCATGTCGCTAGAAAGGGGACATGACACAGCATTAAATATTGAAATTTTGTTTTAATATATATTTGCAATGACTTTTGAATTATAAATTAAATCGTTGAGCTTGGGGTGATCGTATCAAATTGCAATATGTTATTATTTTATTTCGAAAAAGATAGAAAATTCAAACATTGTCAAAACAAAAACACATTTGCAAAGAATTCAAGAAGAAAAGTTATTTTCTTATCAAGGAGCCAGGTATGCTCTTTACAGTAGTCATTTTGGCTTTTAATGTCTTCTCCTTAAAAGTGAGCAATTCATCAATCCTCGGTCTTAAATTCATGAGCAAGGAGTAAAGGATTTTTGTGGGATTGTAAGTTGTCGAGCGAGTTGTCAAGAAATTGCCAAACTATTGATGAAATGTTGTCAAGAGAGAAGGTTGTTTTACAAATGGGGATGCCACTAAAAATCAACATCAAGAGGTTGTGAAGGTGAAATTGAACGGACAAGATGAAAAATTGGCAATATGAACCATCACAATTCAATTTCGAATTCAAATTGGAAATGCTAAGTGGAAATCAAGATTAAGGCTAAAATTGAGATCAAAAATGGAAATAGGAAAAAAAAAGGTAACGGCCTGAGCACACAACCAAATAAGGAAAACAAAGATATAGATGTTCATAATAACGTAACATGATGAAGACAATTTCAAGTTAGAAGAAAGTCAAGGGAGATGATCGTTCCAAGGCATACACCACCATGTATATCGAAAGAAGATCTACACAAGTTAGGAAAGTTATTCAAAGCCGTAAATGTTGAGTATCAAGAGGGTAAAGGAGGATTTCACGACGAGCAATATGATGTGGCATCTACCCATTTTCAATGAATCAAACGATTCCACATCATCACCATGTCTAGATGCATCAAATTTGCCATCAAGGAAGAGGATAAGGGATACATGCTTCTAGAACCAAGTTTGTTATGATCCCATCTGGCAAGGAATTTTCCTATTCGCTTATGGGAGATGCTCTATTTTTCATTGGCTAGCATTTAATATTTGTAGGTCGTAGTTATAGATGTTATTAGTTATTACTAACCAGTTACTGAGAGGGGGGGTGAATTAGTAAATACTATTTCTATCTCAATTAAACCTTGTATAAAGATTCTTGCAGAATAAATAGAATGTAATCAACTATTCATAAACAGAAATAGAAATACTCAGATCAACATAGCGTATATACGTGGAAACCCTCAATTAGAAGGAAAAAACCACGGTGAGACAAAACTCACAACTTCACTACTACAGTAACAAAGGTGCCCTGTTAAGAGCTTACAAAGCACTTGTAAGAGTGCTACCCAATAAAGGGATTTGGTAGAAGATCGGTTAAGATCTTGACTCTGTTAGGAGTCACCTTGTTAAAGGACTTTGAACATCAACTAAGATGCTACCCGGTTAAAGGATTTATACAAAGAACCTATTAGGGTTCATCCTGATAGAGGGATTTGGATATGCTTTAACAATATAAAAGCAATGATCTTAATTGACACTCTCTATCTGCTTAGATCATACCTGTTCTCCTTTCTGTTATGCTAGGTTGTTGAACCTCTCTGCCTTTCACCTCTTGTGACCGTAGCTTCTCTCAGAAGATATCTCTCTCCTACTCTGTATTTTCAACAACACTTCTTTTGTGTCCTATGACCTGCATTTATAAGAAATTAATCTTAATAAAATCTCAACTCATAGTTCCGCCAAGTTGTAAACTCACCCAAAAATCATGCAGCAAAAAAAACTTTGCGAGATGATCTTGAGTTTACCTTGAAACATCCGATGAGAAATAAAACTAACTCCTGTTAAAAAGCAAATTGCAATTCTAAACGATGGATGCTCCGTATAATCCGGTTTTAACTCAGACAGCTCCGTATAATCTGATGCGGATTATTATGTAGTCGACCGGTATCAATCTTGTACACGGTTGTGTACTACAAGACCGGTTCTATGAATACTATTTGATCTACCAGTACATTTCCTTTGTTTAGTCTACTGGTGCATATACTTTGTTTAGTCTACTGGTGTATATACTCTGTTTAGTCTATCGATGTATATACTTTGTTTAGTCGACCGGTGTACCGGTGGGAATGATGTTTGCATTTCACTTAACCAATGACAACTTAAATATGCCAACAATCTTCCCCTTTCGCATTTGGGGCAAAACATCACTCTCTCATCACAGTGAATTCCATGTCCTGTAAACTTCCCCTGTGCTTGTGTTGCCTTCTGCTTTGTAGTTGAATCTACTCTATACCTGAATTTCTTCCCCCGCTTGACCTTCTAACCTTCCCTTATGTCTTCTTCCCCTTTTTGGCTCCATAGGAAAAAGGGTTATGCTTTACTAACTTATTTACATTTTGTGAAAATGTCCTTGTAAACTTTCTTTGTTGTTTGATGAAAAGGATTCCATTGTCCGGTGACATGTTCTAGATTTTTCTGTGCTTCTTTCAGAGAGACAATTATGTTCTCCATGTCCTCAACAGTCTTGTAGCCCGCTTCACTGATCGGATTCTCAGCTTCTGTTGCAGTCTGTTTCATTAAATCAAATGTTGGGGCCAGAAATAATTGAAATCCAATAAGATCTTCGATTCGCTTAGTTTTCTCTTCAGATGCCTTTCTCAGAATGAGAGCTAGGCTTGTCATTTCCCTGCTGAAATCTGTTGCAGATGTGTTCTTTATATCAAACTAGGAAGACAGAACTCTTATGTCTTCAGAAGTCTTAAATGACTTCTCTGTGATATCTTGCACAAAAGTATCAAAATTTGAAGTCCTTGTCATTAGACTTCCTGCAACTTGTACCTGTTGTTGAAGTACCCTTATGTTGGTAGAAACTGTTACCTTTATCTCTTCAACCTGTTTGTGGAGAATTTCTATTCTCTTCTTCTCATAGTGATCAATGGCAATTGTCTCTGGATCGGTGACATCTTCTCCTATAGCTTGCGCCAAAATCTCCAATTGATCAATGACGGGTTCATCTTGATCAATGTCTGCATCCGATGCAAAGTTGTACAAGATGTTCTTTACACTTGTTAGGACCATGTCTTGTTTCCTCTTTGTCAGCTCCTTTAATTGCCTAGTTGACATTTTGCTTATGTCAACCACAGTCTTGCTAACCTTGCTTCTTTTGGCTTTAGTGTCTGCTGCAAAGGTTAATTTCCTCTTGGATGAGGATGAGCTTGGAACATCTACCTATTCCTTTTGCCTTGGCTCCTGTACCGGTTGATCAATATGTATAGATACACTTGTTCTTGTTTGTTCTGTTGTTCTTGACTTCCTTCATTTCCCGGTTGTACTATCTCTTTCAGTATTACCACCTTTTTCTAGTTGTGCCACTTCTTCTGGTAGGACCTCTTCTGCTAGTCTTTCTACCTCTTGTTGTACTTCCCCTTCCGGTAGTACCTCTACTTCTAGTTGTGCATCTTCTTCCTGTTGCACTCGCTCTTCTGGTGGGACTTTCTCTTTGTGCTACTCTTCAGCTGTATGTAGCTCACCCACAGTAATTTCTTCTTCACCAGTGCTATTGTCAATAGTCATCTTGATCGATGACTCTCCCAATATTTGCTCTTCTGGTAGAACTTGTTCTTCCAGATTTATTTGTTCACCGGTTGTCTGTTCTTCACGAGTAGTGAATTGAACCGGTGGTTCCAATACTGTTGCAGGTTGATTCTGTGGACCTGTTGCTTTGAGAGCATTGAAGTCGTATTGTTGCCAGAAATCTAGTGTCTCTTTATAGACTTCCTTCTCATAACCATTTACTATCTTGGCAACCCTATTCTTTGTATCTAGATTCATGGATACTTCCTCCATTACAAGTTTAATTGTTTCTTCACTAAGACTAGGTTGCACCTGTGACAGTGTCTCCTTAACAATTCTACTGTTTGTGCCTAGACCAGTTCTCCATTTGTCCATAAGTCTAGTATTTAATTCAAGAGGAAATTTTGACCTATAGTCTCTTGGACTTCTATTGAAATCTAAGAAGGCTTCCAACAGAGCCACTATTACTGCTTGTTTATCTTCCTCTCCTAACACACTAAACCATTTAGCCGCATTGGCTACTTCTCCAAAATCCATTACTTCATCTACAATATCATTCACAATCATAGTAGGAGCCTTACCTTTTTCTGCAGAAACAAGAATGGTTGGCAGAGCCAAATCGCCGCCTTTGTCGTCAATGATATTGACAATCACCGGTTTAGTCAATACCTTGGCTTTGACTTGAGCTTCGGCTCCCAGAATTCCCTTTCCTTTATCGGTATCTTTGACCAGTGGCTCAGTGTTCTTTTGGCATGCTTCTTCTGCCTGTTGTTGGGTTTGAAGAAGTTTAGACCATGTTGCCACACCTTCCTCGTGAACCTTGTCAACTTCTCCAACAAGCATTTGACTTATCCTTCGTCTTATCAAGAAGTTTTGCTTGTGTAGTTCTGCTTGATGAGTTGCCTCGTCCAAAGTTAAGTGACTCTGAACTTCAAGCAAAGCCTTAATCCTTAGCTTATTTTCTCTTTCCATTTAAGCATTCCATCTGGCTTCAAGAATCTCTTGGAGATCATCAGGGACGACCTTATGAAGTTTGGTAGGAGTAAGATTGAACTTCTGAATGCAATAGACTATTGCTTCTTCTATTTTCCTCTTGTCTTCTTCATTTGCCAGTTCATATCTCCTTCCAACTGATGCCATGCCGCCTAAATTCTTTAACCCTGCCACAAATTAATCAATTGTGGGTTTTCTTGCTCTCGGTGCATCTTCCTTCACCGGTTTAGCAGATTTCTTCTTGCGGACCAGAGAACTTGGGTCTTTTGTTTCCGTTCCTTCAATTTCTTCCCCTTGAGCGTTGGTCGCTTGTTGTGCTCTTTTCTTTTGAACTTTGGGTTGTTCTGTTGTCGATTTCTTCTTCAGTGTAGGGGTCCTTTTGACATAAACATTCTTAATCGGTGCCTTTTTCTTCAGATTCTCCTAAATCTCTTCAAAGGTCCCAAACCGGTAAGCCAACAGATCCATATTACTGTCTTGTAGGGCATCTGCATATGCCTTAGCTGTTTTTGCAGAGATTTCGTACCCCAATTCTGGAGCATACCCGGTTCATGGTTCTACTACCTAAATGATGCAATGATCGGTGGAGACCAGGAAACACACCTCGTCTTTGTAGGAATCAACAATAGTTGACGAAACCCTTTCCCTAGCGTGCATTCTTAGCTGGAATGCCTCAAAGTAGTCAGTCATGACTTTACTGAACTGGTTTCCCAATTGATTGGCCATGGCATTGATCTGGATCATGACTAGTCGATCGATTCCCCAAGTCACCTTGCCTATTCCCGGAAAGAAGTTAGAATAGTAAAAGAAAAGGCATACCACTAGGGTTCCATATTTCAAAAACTTCTTGACGATACCGAGCTTCTTTAGATTCTCAAAAATTTGTCCTCGAAGCATTGTGCAAAGATCATACTGTGTGTTGTCGTGCATGATCCGGTGAGCAGCGTGAATGGCTCCTCCCAGCACGCTATTCAGGTTGCTTGATTGATAGATTTTGTAACCTATCACTGCAGATGCGAACCGAACTCCTTCATCTTCAATGTCGTTGATGGTCATTAGCCGACTGTCAGATTTCGCTTTTGTCAATTTAGCGACCATGGCATTGGAGATGGTTCTAAGGATGAGGGGTTCCCCTTTGTCATTGTACCCGTTCACTCTATGCAGGTCCTCCTTGATGATTTGAGTGCATGCTCCTTTAGCAAGCCAGAAGCCAAGTTCATGCACACGACTGAGAACCGGTCCTATCCAATCCGGTTGGAAAATGGTTGGGTAACAGACTCCATTTATCAACCCTGAAGATACCAGCTTTGCGTATTTGTCTTCAACCTTTCCGTCTGTGCACAGCGAGAGGTACTCGCTTTGGATGAAAGTTTCAACCAGTTCTTCTTGTTTCGCATGAATGAAAGTGGTGACATCTTCCGTCATTAGAACTCCATCGAGCACAAATGACAGTGCACCAAACATGTCGTTTTTCCTATTCTGAACTGCCATGATGTCGTAGACAGGTCGGTCGAATTGATTACCTTGAATCAACTTGGCGACAAATGATGACGATGCCATTGTTATCAACCGGTTATTGACAAAGTTGCTTGATTGGTCTTGATCGACAAAGTTGCTTGATCGACAAACTTTGTTATCGACAAAGTTGCTTGATTGGTCTTACAGAAATATCTTATCAATGATCAAAGCACGAGAATATTACTCAAGCATAAGAAATTGTAAATCACAAATCGCAAAGTAAAAGAAAATGAGTAATCCTCTTTTCCTTAGATAGATTTAGGACATAAAGGTAATTACCAAACGATAACTATTTGTTAATGGCTATAGCATTAATTACCTTACCTAACCTTTCTTTCCTTTTTCGCCAACTGGTATTCAATCTTTTACTTGTTGAACAAACTCCCGTTGATCAACACTCACCTATCTAGTTTTACTTACTGACTGAGTGAGTTTGATACTCACCAGTCCTACCGGGAACAGTAGACGGGCTACCAGTTCCCTCTAAGCCTTTTAGGCTCAATTTTCCGAAGAGATATCACCATCAACAGACGATGATCTTCCCTCTATCTTCTCCTCAACGGAGCTCTTTGATTCCTTCTTGAACCAAATCTTCTTGACTTTTTTCTCAGTCTCTTTTCCCTTGTTGTCCTTTTGATTGGGAGACAAGGTCTTCTTCACCGGTTTGACCAATCCTCTTCTTTTGTTCACTGGCCAGTTCCTACAATCTTTGGCCAGGTGTCCAACTTTGTTGTAGGTGTAACAGACTATCTCAGTTGCCTTCCATGGATTTACCCTTCTCTTGTTAAGTGAATGACACCAGGAGTCATTATGGCTATGCATGCTACAATTAGCACAATTGGTTGTGCTTCAGTTCTCATTCCTCTTTGGGAATATCGGTCTCGATGGGGATCTGAATGCCATTGTTTTGGATCTGCATTCATCAGCCTTGTGTCCAAACTTGTTGCATGCGTAGCAATGGCCCTTGAAGCTTCCCATGCTTCCACTGGACACACTTGTGGGGCGAGACCAGCTTTCAAAGTCTTGTGGCCATACTTGTAACAATTTTTGCAGTAACTATTAGTTGGCTTTACTGGTGCATTTTTGCAGTTACTTGTTTTATGGCCCGGTTTTCCACAATGATTACAAGAAGTGTTGAAGGTCTTTTTACCCTTTTGTACCAGCGGTTTCTTCTTTTCCTCCTTGCTTTTCTTGGCTCCAGATGACTCACCGATTTCCAGGTGTTTTGACCGGTGAACCCAAGTCCTATGGGATCTTTGTGCTTTCTTTGAGCTTTTAGTTGCTCATCAAGCTTTACTGAGCTTTCATTGTATCTTCTGAGGGTTTCATGTCTTTCTTCGAGTTCTTTCATTTGTTCCTTCAGTTGATACAACTCAATTGCCAGCCTCTTGCATGCATCATCTTTATCATGCCAATTCTTTTGCATGTTGGTATTTTCTTGAGTGACTATTTGCATGTCTTCTTGAAGTTGCAGAATGACAAGATCACTTTCTCTTACAGCTTCTTCTACCAGATTTCTTGCTCTCTCAAAGGTTGCTAAAGATTTCACTGTAGTGTCTTTCATCTTCAACTTTCCACTTTTTCTCAATTAATTCAGTCATCCTTAGGGCATAATCTTCCTGCTCCCTTTTCAAGTTGGAGATCTGATCAGTTAGGATCTGATTCTTCTCCATAAGCTCAGAGACTGCCTCCTCAACTTCATCTGATCCACTTTTTTCAGAGAGTTCCTCAATCGTTTCATTGCTCTCACTTAACTGCAGAGCCAGCTCCTTTCTTTTAGCAAGGGATGTTCTTAGCCTATTCTCAAGAGAGGCAATGATGTCATTGGCTTCCTCAAGCTTCTTCTGATACTTGTAACCCTCCATGATCTCTTTCTCAAGCGGTTAAGCTTTATATCTTTGAGAACCTAGGGCTCTGATACCAATTGTTATTACTAACCAGTTACTGAGAGAGGAGGTGAATCAGTAAATACTATTTCTATCTCAATTAAACCTTGTATAAAGATTCTTGTAGAATAAACAGAATGTAATCAACCGTTCATAAACAGAAATAGAAATACTCAGATCAACACAGCATATATACGTGGAAACCCTCGGTTAGAAGGAAAAAACCACCGTGAGACAGAACTCACAACTTCACTACTACAGTAACAAAGGTGCCATGTTAAGAGCTTACAAAGCACTTGTAAGAGTGCTACCCGGTAAAGGGATTTGGTAGAAGATCGGTTAAGATCTTGACTTTGTTAGGAGTCGCCTTGTTAAAGGACTTTGAACATCAACTAAGATGCTACCCGGTTAAAGGATTTATACAAAGAACCTATTAGGGTTCACCCTGATAGAGGGATTTGGATATGCTTTAACAATATAAAAGCAATAATCTTAATTGACACTCTCTGTCTTCTTAGATCATACCTGTTCTCCTTTCTGTTATGCTAGGCTGTTGAACCTCTCTGCCTTTCACCTCTTGTGACCGTAGCTTCTCTCAAAAGATATCTCTCTCCTGCTCTGTATTTTCAACAACACTTCTTTTGTGTCCTATGACCTGTATTTATAAGAAATTAATCTTAATGAAAGCTCAACTCATAGTTCCGCCAAGCTGTAAACTCACCCAAAAATCATGCAACAAAAGAAACTTTGCGAGTTGATCTTGAGTTTACCTTGAAACATCCGCGTAGAAATAAAACTAACTCCTGTTAAAAAGCTAATTCCAGTTCTAAATGGTGGATATTCGGTATAATCCGGTTTTAACTCAGACAACTCTGTATAATCCGGCACGGATTATTATGCAATCGACCGGTATCAATCTTGTACCTGGTTGTGTACTACAAGACCGGTTCTATGAATATTGTTTGATCTACTGATACATTTCCTCTGTTTAGTCTACCGGTGCATATACTCTATTTAGTCTACCGGTGTATATACTCTGTTTAGTCTACCGGTGTACCAATGGGAATGATGTTTGCATTTCACTTAACCAATGACAACTTAAATATGCCAACAATCTAATAGAAAATCCTAATTAGGGTTACTTTGAGTTATCTTGGTTGTTGATCTTGAATCAATCTTGTCCTTAGGTTGTAATTGAGTATAACGGCTTGCTCATTTTATTTGTAAGGGATACTTTTGTGAAATTGTTGCCAAAATAATTGCAAACTCACTGAAGCTTGGTAAGGACTTGTGTTATTTTGGGTGCTAGCACAGTTTCCTATTTCTCACTTAGTTAAAATTTGTTTAGGTTGAGTAGTTGAAAGGAAGATATCGTTGTTGATTGATGGTGAAAGATCTTATGTTTATACCATTTATAAATTTTTTATTGCAAGTTGCAATGCATGGTTAGTCTAAACTCATCTCAAAGTTTAACTTCAATTACTTTGTTCTCATTGATTCGCATGTCTTGTGGTGTTGATGTACACAAGTGATATGAATATCATTCGTGTGTCCTTGAAAGATTTGCATCAACTTTGCATAGTTGTTCTACTTGGCAAAGCAAAGTTTAGTTTAGTTTCGCTAAGTCATCAATAGTCCCTTGCATTGGTAGAAGTAGATTAGATCTCTAAACTCAATCCCTTTTGCATTTTATTTCAAAATCATTGTTAGGATTAGTTGAAAAGCCTACATTGCAAAATCATTCACCATTTGAGGAAAGTTGATAAATTCGTGAAAGAAAAACGTAAGTCCCCTAGTCATTAAACTAAGTTGTATCCAACATAAAGTCACATGTTCGTATTGTAAACCTTCAGGTTGTTTCATTTGATCACACACTTGTTACATTGTTTAGCATTTGAAGTTTCCTTGTTCAAGAAAGTATAGGATACTTGATATTTTATTCTACACATTTGAGTGATCACAAAACTAACATCAACAATAACTTCCTGAAAAAAGATTGCCTTCGATTAAGAAACATTATTTAACCTTTAGAGCATGTATCTACATGTACATTCAAATGCAAAGACAAAGAAAAAGGCCCCACTGCCTTGATGTGATGGCTAGGGCTTTGAAACCCATACGACTTGACACCATTATGTTGGAAATTATTGTCATTAGTGTCAACGGGAAGACTCAAAAGGACACAAGTCAAATATATTAATTTGCATAGTTATCTTTACATGGGCCAGCACATGCTTGGAAGGAATTAAATGAAAATAAAATAAAAGCATGCTGGCCAACCATCGCTTTTGGCACCCCTCCCCAGCATTCAATTTTCAAATAATAATTATTTTTACATGTGGACCAACCCCCTAGAGATTGGTGCCCACTTTGGGAAATAAATAAAACTTAAAAGTAAAAATAAATATGCTGCATGGGCTGACATGTTTTGAGGGGTCGCAACCCTTGGTTGAAGCGCTATTTGAACGGGCGCAAATAAGAGTTCATTTGGAGATATTATTATCAAGTTTTTCATTGAATATCATTCTGATATTCAAGGCAGATTTGTGCAGATAATAAGAGCAGATCTAAGGAGAATGTGTGAAGATTCAATGAGCTATTTATTTCAGACTTCATGAGCAGAAAATTCAGACTTTGTGAGCAGTTCTTTGAAGATTATTTTCAAAATTTACAAGCAGATTCATTCCAAATCCTATGAGCAAAATAGTTTGAAGGGTATGAGCAGATCTTAAAGGTTAATTATTGTAGACTTGAAGGTGAATTTTTGCAGTCACTGAGGGTGATTTATTGCAGACCTACAAGCCAGATTTGTTGAAGAATAGGAGCAGATTCTCACATCCCATTCAAGAAGAAGATCAAACACATATCACTTAATACTTGTGGAGGTTGGTGCCCCGTCTTCAAAGAGATCAGACTCTCTTAATGGATTGCTCTATATCGTCGGAATGCAAGTTAAAGATTTATGCATTCCAATGATAGAGAAGCTAGATACTATCAGACAAATCAGAAAAAAAAGCCACTCTTCAAAGAATCGAAAAAATAGAAACTCTTCCTCCGGAAAGTGTGCCAAAGCAAAGTACTTGTAAAGAGCCTATCTGGCTCTTTGCTGAAGATAACTTTTGTTTCTGAATTGTTTGCAAGTTTTGTTTTTTGTTTTGATAATATGTGATTTTTTTTTAAGTTTTCTTCAGAATTGAATAGCATAAATTAAACTATTTAAATAATTCTACATGATCACCAAAAACTTTAAACTAAAGATTTGTCATTGCTCATAAATATCAAATCATATATTAATACTATTGGCACCTGGCAATGGGAATGATTGTTTGATAAATTGAATAACATTCAATTGTTGATGTTGCAGCCTCAAAGAAGAAGATCACAACTCTGGGAGTCCACACAATGCAAAGAAAACTCCACGCAGCCTCCAAAAAATAAGATACAGCCCCCTAAACTGGTCACACAGCCTGCTGAGAAGGTGACGCAGCCTCTTGGTGAGGCATGAGCTGGCTGTGAAGTGTTACGCCAGCCACCAAATGAAAACGCAGCTTCCTTTTATTGAAGTCTGCAGCTCTTTAATGCCTTATGCTGCCTTCAGATGGATCGCAGCATATGTAGAAGATAAAACAGCCTTCTACCAAACACAATAACCACTTGGAAAAAAATCGAACCACCTCTATAAATCAGAAATGGTTCAAATCTCCTCAAATTTGATATACCTCAGCATCAGATTTGAATTCATAGAACCAGCAATGAAATTTCCAATGAATCAGTAGCAAAATTCACCATCCAGAAGATGACTCAAATTGTAAAAGATGAATCAGTCCTCAAACCCTAGCCAATTCTCCTCTTCAAGGAAAACACTTCATAAAATTTGCATAAGTCTTGAATGAAATCGATTTTCTCCAAATGCTCTTTAAAAAGCATTAAAAAGATGTCGCTTCTTCCACACACCTTTCACTTAAAAAGCTTCTTGTTTACACTTTCAAATTATAACATCAAGATAAGTTATTTACTAAGTTCAACTTAATAAATAAATTAATAACATTTAAGCCTCATTAAATGCTCAATAAATGCAACCAGCTGCTCACACCTCAGAACTGCCTCCACTGCCCTGCTAAAAATAGCCACAGCCCAAAATAGACTTACTAAAAATAGTAAACCTATCACAAAGACCCTATAAACTCACTATCAACTCACGAGGGTCACGACGATGAACTAACCATGCTCAACTACAAGAGCCTGCTAAAATGGGGACATTACAATCCTCCCTCCCCAAGATTGCTTGTCCCCAAGCAATCGCAATCTAGGGTGTTAAAGTATATTCTCAAGCTCCCAAGTGGTATCCTCAGCAAGAAGTCCCTACCACTTCACCAGAAACTCTCTGATAATCCGCCGGTGCAAGTGCCTCTCAATGGCATCCAGAATAACCTCAGGAACCAACTCCAATCTGCTCTCATTGTCTAGAGGAGGTAATGTAGAAGATGGCACAACATGCTGGCCCAACGCCTTCTTGAGGCGCGATACATGGAATACTGTTAAGGTTTTAGGATCATTGCAAATGTAATAGCACTATCTCATTGTATGTGTTTTCCAAATGCAACAATCTCTTGCATTTATATTGAGAATGAGCCAAGAAGAGACATGTCTCTTCATGAGACATGTCTGTTCATTAATATGTAATTAATATAATGAAAATTATGATTATATATATATATATATATATATATATATATATATATATATATATATATATATATATATATATATCTTGAGTATTGTAATGACCCTTACTATAAAGGCCACTAAAAACCACTAATACTGAACTGAGAAAATTCATCAAACAGTTGGCATGCACTGAATACACTGCTGAAAGAAAAATACTGAATATAGGAAATTAGTTTGCAATATATGAGTTCGCTGTCCCAAAATTTCAGAATAATAGATAGCAACCAAATACCATCTAAAACACTATCAATGATGTAGGAAATTGCTCAAAACCATATGCCATTCATATATCAATAATTTGCAACAATGCCATACATTTTTCAGTCAATGATATGATCATCAAACCCTAAGTTTGCAATATAGATAGACTGAAAATTACAATGCCCTTTCACTTGCAAAATCCTAGCCTTCCTTTGTTACCAATAATGCCAAATGGCAAACAAAGACAAGTACAATGTAAAATAGTAAAGTGCTGAAGCTATATTTTGTACTCAGCTGAAAAAATACATTTCTCAGAAAATATGTCCAATGCCAAATGAGAAATGAGGAACCTGATTGTAGATGGCTGTAATAATTTTTCGGACTACTTTTTCGGATCTGCTTTTTCGGACTGCTTTTTCGGATCTGCTTTTTCGGACAGCTTTTTCGGATCTGCTTTTTCAGACTGCTTTTTCGAATCTGCTTTTTCGGATTGCTTTTTCGAATCTGCTTTTTTCCTCTTGCAACCAAAACTCAAACCCTCAGGTAAATCTGAGGATTCCAAATAAGCTCA
This sequence comes from Chamaecyparis obtusa, assembly GCA_027943335.1. Lineage (NCBI taxonomy): Eukaryota > Viridiplantae > Streptophyta > Pinopsida > Cupressales > Cupressaceae > Chamaecyparis > Chamaecyparis obtusa. The sequence goes on from BSBK01010935.1 coordinate 255,976, forward strand.
AATTGAAATGGCTGAATACCACTTCCAAACTTGCAACCCTTCAGTAGATATTTCACTACCTCAGTTATGCCAATCTAAGGAGTGATTCGTTCCCAAAGATCAAATAGTATTTGCAGACCACAAGGCTACAAATTGCTTCACAATGAAGAAGTAGAAGAAATCCCAAATCCAAGCATGTCCAAAAGAAAGCCCAAGCCCTCTATTTATTCTTTTCCTTGAGAAGTTGCTAGAACTTCTAGAAACATCCAATTATAATGTACTTTATAATAAAATAACATTATAATAATAAAGTACATTTCTCAACTCAAAATTATAACAATGTAGGCTCATAACTGAATGTAGGCCCAACTACAACCGAATGTAGGCTCAAGACTGAACGTAGGCTCTACTACAACTGGATGTAGGCTCAAACTGGATGTAGGCTCACTCTGGATGTAGGCTCCACTACAACTGCATGTAGGCCCAAACTGGATGTACGCTCTACCAAACGTAGGCTCTATCAGCAATAAGCAATCAAATGATCAACAAATGGTCGCAAGATGACTCTCTCCTCATCGCCATCAGTCTACGAGACTCTGTGATAGACTGATCCCGCACACCAAACGATGTCAGCCAAAATGGGGACATGACAGTCCGCCCTTCCTGAAATTGCTTGTCCCCAAGCAATGGCTAAACAATAAATCAATCAATCCACCTGGATCCCAAATGTAGTCATGATCTAAACTGCTGTCAATCAACGCAAGCTCCTGCAACAATCTCAGTAATATAACCAAGAGGAATCCATAACCAAACTGACCAATACTGCTCAACTGAAATCCAAGGTAACAACTGCCACAGACAGAAACCAAGTAGATGCTATCAACACATCTCACTGTGCTGTGTGGAAAACACACTCCAACTCTGCAACAAGGATGAACATTCCGAAATGAAACTGCACCAAGTGCGGAGAATCCACACACTGTACACCAACTGTAGTCAACATATCTCTGCAGATCACCAGCCATGCTGACATCACCATAACTCCCATGCACCGCTAACGGCGAATAGGCATCACACAACAGATAGCAATCACTCAAACCAAATCTGCCTGCCATCAACTCCTCAATACATGAATCAAAAGCAAGCCGATGAACATACCCTGAAATATAATGCCAGTAAAAAGAACCAACCAGCTCATCCTGCAAACGTGATGCAACCAACTGTGACTGATTGTTAGCTAAGTCAAAAGATGACATAGCCAAAGGAGTAGAATCAATAACAACAACCATTGAGGTATCACTCCCAAACTCCTGCTCTAAGTCATGCACTATCAAGATATCAACCACAGAACCTATCACCATTTCATTCTCATCACAACTCTCATCCTGTGGCGTCAAACCATCCCATAACTGATGACAAGCACTAGGGACCAAAGTATATCTACGTAACATCATCTCATCAACATGGTCATCAAAGGTAAACTGATGAGCATACCTCACAATGTAATGCTGATAAGATGCGCCAATCTCAGTCAGTGACTCAGACTGCACTCCAAATGAAACTAACTGCAACCAATCACTAACCAAGCTGGAACTAACTACTACCTCTGAAGACACCGCCAAGGGAGTAGCATCACTAGCAGGAACCATGCCAACTACCGGCTTATCAACATCAAACATGATCTCTGGTACAACATCACTAGTCTCCGTGCTATCAGTAGTAGAGACCACCATCATGTCAGGCATACCACAACAATCTATTGCAGCACCCAACTCAACTGAACTTGACTCTAGTGGAAACGAACCCGATATGCCAATGCTAGTATCAAGGATGGATGCATCCCCATCTCCACTGTCTCTGACAATCTCGACCATGGACATCCTCGGATCACCAGACACCACGGTCTGTGACTGTATAGAATCTGGTAAAGACTGAAGTCGCTCTAACTCCATGGTCACCTCAGCCAAATGAAACTGTGACTCCTCGAAAGCCAACTGTGTACTCTCAAGAAACTCAGAAGTCACCTTGAGCTGCTGAGTAAGCTCACTCACTTCACCTTCCTTGACCAACAAGGCATCATATGTTGTACTGCCCCACTTCATAAGATGATCTCTGTCGGCTACCAACTGCATATAATTCTATCTCAGAATTCGAATAGCCTCCCACAAAGAGTGGATCTCTATCAAGGAAAGGTAACTGCCTCCCTGCTCATCGCTAGTAGAACCCCATCCATAAACTGCTAACAACTGACGAGCAGCATCGAAATGCTCGCAAGCGGCAGAAATGTCACGCTCACTAACTCTCAGCTGACTAGACACATGATGGCGCTGGCTGGTCAAACTCCTAGACTCTACCCCTGGTACACTGTCCAAAGGAGTAGACTCAAAATCACTGATCTCTGGAGTACTACCATCCATACTCTACGAATCAACTCCAAAGCTCACATCATCATATGGAGTATCAAAACCTGTAGCATCGTTATCCAACTCCGTCGTAACAAATGAATCTGCCGAGGATGCTAAGTCCTCAAAACTGTCCACAGCATACTCCTGGATGTCATGAATACCCATATGATCCTGGGACTCATCTGTAAATACTAACACCTCAGATGTACCTGAATCATCACAAACCCACTGCACCCTGAGTGGTCGGGTGGAAATGTACACAACTCCTAACATCGGTGTATAGAAACTAATACCAACATCTGACAAGCTGCGGGCACAAGAAAGGACAACACCATGCAATCTGCTAATCAAATCCATGATAGCACTCAAACAACTACTGCTACCAATAGGTGATAAAGATCTCCAGTCAACATAATCCCAAAGACCAATATAACGATCCCGAATCCACATCCATAAACTAGAATCAGCTGGTAACTCAAGCAAACTCCTCACCTGAGTAATATGACTAACACCAACTAACTCCACATATATGTTTGATAGTGTACTCATTACAATCTCTGAATCCGGAATGTGAAGGCTAGACATACTCATATCATCATCAACATGGGACCTGACTGTAAAAGAAAGCGGAGTCCCTGCCACAAGTGCTAACTCCTGAACTGAACTCGCTTCAAGACAAAGCTCATCCACATACCTGTCTGATACTGACCCTGAATCCTGGATGTGAATGAAAAGTGTACTCTCACAACTATTAGCAACCACGTGTGATCCGAATGTCGCAAAAAGCTGAGTATCACATGTGTACGATGGATCTGAACTCAACTCTACGCCATACCCATCCACATGTCTCTCTGCGGCACTATTCCAATCAACTGTACTATCCTCGATCATTGTAACATCATCAGGATCAACCGTACCGCAATCACTATCAGTGTCAATAACACAATCTGGTGTGCCTGTGATGTCTCCCTGTATCAAATCAGCATGTCTCTCCGGGTCCTGTAATGCCAATGGAGTACTCAACAAAGAGGCTCGAGTGTCCTCGAACTCTCGAGAAAGCCTGCCAACTTCCTCCTCCTTCCTCCTCAAGGTATCTAAATGGTCTCTGGCAAGGCTAAGAAGATGGTCACGATCTGAAAGAAGATGTAAATAAATCATCTTCATCGTTCCCATTCCTTCCCTAATCGCCTGTAAATCAATACAAGAGGTCTCCGCCTGAACTCCCTTATGTCTGCCCTGTAACTGAATCATCCGGATGTGATCCTCTATCATATACTGCATCCTGTCATGATGAGATAATGAAGTCACAACACTGTCTACGCTCACCTTTAGCTGGCTGGACAAATCATGTGAAGTACTGCCAGCCTCGACCTCATGTGACGAAGCATCTAATTGTGCCTGGTACTCTCTCTCAGCAAAGTCATGAATACTCAATGTCTGCTCATCTCTACCAAGTATCTCGCCATCGTGCAGAACAACATCCTCATAATCATCATCCGAACTCACTACGCTGCCTGTCGTAACCAAACCATCCTGAGTACCTGTGACATCACTCTCAGGCAACCTGTATACGACTGTGTCAACTTGAGTATCAAGTTGACAATTACTATCCATTAGTGTAATATCCTTCACCACTTCCTCCTGTGGCTGAGTAGAAACTGAATCTTCTGTCGGAATACTAACTTGTTCCTCAAAATCCTCATGAAGGTTTCTCGTAACTGTGTCAGCCGATCTTATGTTATCTCTCCTGCGAGAAGATCTGCCAAATAAAAAACTTGACAACTTATTCACCTTGGCTGGGTCGGACAGTATATCATTCATCACACGGTGGTGCTTATTCCACTGCTCAAACAAGTTCTGGTGTATTCTCTTAAGTTCATCTCTAATGTCTGAATAACCATCATTTCTACTGTGTCTATCTGTTGCCCACGATTGTGTCCTCTGAAACTCTGTACTATTCCTGTCCATACTGAAATCAATCAAGTGCTGGTCACTCATGCAAAGACGGTTCTTACCCAACAGGATGGCAAGAACACCGCTCTGATACCACTGTAATGACCCTTACTATAAAGGCCACTAAAAACCACTAATACTGAACTGAGAAAATTCGTCAAACAATTGGTGCACTGAATACACTGCTGAAAGAAAAATACTGAATATAGGAAATTATTTTGCAATATATGAGTTCGCTGTCCCAAAATTTCAGAATAATAGATAGCAACCAAATACCATCTAAAACACTATCAATGATGTAGGAAATTGCTCAAAACCATATGCCATTAATATATCAACAATTTGCAATAATGCCATACATTTTTCAGTCAATGATATGATCATCAAACCCTAGGTTTGCAATATAGATAAACTGAAAATTACAATGCCCTTTCACTTGCAAAATCCTAGCCTTCCTTTGTTACCAATAATGCCAAATGGCAAACAAAGACAAGTACAATGTAAAATAGTAAAGTGCTGAAACTATATTTTGTACTCAGCTGAAAACATACATTTCTCAAAAAATATGCCAAATGCCAAATGAGAAATGAGGAACCTGATTGTAGATGGCTGCAATAATTTTTCGGACTTCTTTTTCGGATTTGCTTTTTCAGACTGCTTTTTCGAATCTTCTTTTTCGGACAACTTTTTCGGATCTGCTTTTTCGAATCTGCTTTTTCGGATTGCTTTTTCGGATCTGCTTTTTTCCTCTTGCAACCAAAACTCAAACCCTCAGGTAAATCTGAGGATTCCAAATAAGCTCAACTTGAAATGGCTAAATACCACTTCCAAACTTGCAACCCTTCGGTAGATATTTCACTACCTCAGTTATGTCAATCTAGGGGAGTGATTCGTTCCCAAAGATCGAATAGTATTTGCAGACCACAAGGCTACAAATTGCTTCACAATGAAGAAGTAGAAGAAATCCCAAATCCAAGCATGTCCAAAAGAAAGTCCAAGCCCTCTATTTATTCTTTTCCTTGAGAAGTTGCTAGAACTTCTAGAAACATCCAATTATAATGTACTTTATAATAAAATAACATTATAATAATAAAGTACATTTCTCAACTCAAAATTATAACAATGTAGGCTCATAACTGAATGTAGGCCCAACTACAACCGAATGTAGGCTCAAGACTGAACGTAGGCTCTACTACAACTGGATGTAGGCTCAAACTGGATGTAGGCTCACTCTGGATGTAGGCTCCACTACAACTGCATGTAGGCCCAAACTAGATGTACGCTCTACCAAACGTAGGCTCTATCAGCAATAAGCAATCAAATGATCAACAAATGGTCGCAAGATGACTCTCTCCTCATCGCCATCAGTCTACGAGACTCCGTGATAGACTGATCCCACACGCCAAACGATGTCAGCCAAAATGGGGACATGACAAGTATTGTATTAATTTCTCTAATATTTACATAATAATAATAATATCTATGTATATATATATATATATATACATATATATATTTAAGTATATATATACATCTCATATATACTAAATATATATATATACATATCTTCACTAATATTGAATCATAATGTTTATCTGACTAAAGCCACAAAACATCAACACTCCCTCTTAGCTAGGGAAGATAAAATCCATCAATCTAAAAGAGAAACACAACGTTAAATGTGAAATTTTATTTTGATATCACATTACTGTGATGTCAGAGATATGTACTTACTAGGAATATCAAGTCTCATGATATTCACCATAACTCATAGGTTTATAAATATCATCTCATGATATTGGGAGTATATGTCATAGAATATCAAGTTGCAAGATATTCTCCAAATACTCAGAGTAATGGCCTACCAACATCAAGTCACATGATGTCCACCAAGTACTCAAAAGTTTACAAAGATATCATCTCATGATATCGAGAGCATTGGCTTGCAGAATATCAAGTCGCATGATATTCACCAAGTGCTCAGAGTAATGGCCTACCAACATCAAGTCACATGATGTCCACCAAGTACTAAACAGATGTCCATAGGTAATGTGCACTTACCATAGGAACATTCACATCATCTATTATGATCTATTTCAGCCATCACAAGATGTCTCACAATAGAAGATCAAGTTATTGTAAGATTGTCACCTTCCAATAACTTTTGCAAATACAAGTGATAATCATTTGGAAGTCGTCACTTCCTCATGATTTACACAGGGGTTAGGCCCATTAAAACATTCATGATTTATTAGTATAACAATCAATTATATAAAGTTTACCTCAGAAGTGTTTCACCTTCAATAGTGAACTCCCTCTCAATCAAGATTGTCACACATTGAATGAACCATATGCTCCCTCTGAAGCTCAAGTTTATCAACTTCTTGACCTCTTTTGAAATTTCAAACTCCCTTTGCATCTAGTCTCAATCATCAATTCATTTTCAAGCATCAAGTTCTTTCTCCCTTGAATGCAATTATCTTGTGCTTCTGTCCTGAAGGTATGTTAGAGAGAGATTACAAATAGCTCACTAAACTATCTCGACCAGAAATGCCAATGATAAAAGCATACAAGATTTTAATAACCAATAGTATAGCATGAATTAAAAAACTCAAAAAAATTATGTGCATTAATAAAACATGGAATACTTATCTTTTATAAATTTCAAGTATTTCATTCTGTAAGGTGAGCCCATATAGAAAATATCATGCTAATTCACAGAATGATGTCATCATTCTCAAACATTACCATAATTATTCACATGACCGATCTTGAATATCCAAAGGTTCTATACACTATCACAACCTCCAATCTTAATAGATCTCCCTTCAAGCAGTTAGGCTTTTAAAGAAGGAACCTCTCTCTTTTACAAAAAAAAATTTATTTTTATTTTTGCATAGACCCGTACACATTCGGTTGTCACTTTTGAACCAGACCTTTTCTTTCCAATCGCGTCAGTGATTCTCTTCTAAATTGGGTTTTCACAAACATATCCGAAATTTAGAAAAATCCAACGGTGCATTTGGGAGATATGGTCCTCGTACCGAGACTGTATTTTCTGAGACAGTCACACATTCACCATTAATAAACTACTCTCTTACTTTTGCAACTTGGCTCTGATACCATGTTAAGGTTTTAGGATCATTGCAAATGTAATAGCACTATCTCATTGTATGTGTTTTCCAAATGCAACAATCTCTTGCATTTATATTGAGAATGAGCCAAGAAGAGACATGTCTCTTCATGAGACATGTCTATTCATTAATATGTAATTAATATAATGAAAATTATGATTATATATATATATATATATATTGAGTATTGTATTAATTTCTCTAATATTTACATAATAGTAATAATATATATGTATATATATATATATATAAGTATATATATACATCTCATATATACTAAATATATATATACATATCTTCACTAATATTGAATCATAATGTTTATCTGACTAAAGCTACAAAACATCAACAAATACATTATGAACCCTATTGTCCGGAGGTAAGTCCAACTCATATGCAACCTCCCCCACACACCAGACTACACGGAAAGGTCCATAATAACAGGGCTTGAGCTTCTCTGCTCCACTCTTCCTGATGGAAGACTGCCTATAAGGGTGTAACATCAAATAGACCATATCACCCACCTAAAAAGAACGAGCAATCCTCCTCTGATCAACATACTGCTTTTGTTGATTCTGATCCCTCTGAATATTATCTCTCAATGTCCTCATGATATCCTGACCATCCTGCAACATATCACCTGCACTGGGTACCTGACTATCACTGCACAAAAAATCCATAAAACTAGGGGGATCGTACCCATACAAAGCCTGGAATGGTGACATTTGATTAGTCATGTGGTGAGTGGAGTTATAACAATACTCACACCAGTGTATCCACTTCACCCAAGCCCACTGCTGAGAAGAAACATAGTTCCATAGATAGCCCTCCACCCATTTATTTACTATCTCAGTCTGACCATCAATCTGAAGGTGATAACTAGTACTCAAAGTCAATTATGTCCCACATAACCTGAAAAGCTCCTGCCATAAATGACTCATGAAACGGCTATCACGATCGCTCACAATAGTCCGGGGTAAACCATGTAATCTAAACACCTCCTAGAAAAATAGCTGAAGTAATTGAACGGCTGAAAAAGTGGTGGTGATTGGAAAGAAGTGAGCATATTTGGTGAGATGATCCACACGACAAAAGTACAATCTCTACCTTGGGCTTTTGGCAAGCCCACAACAAAATCCATAGACAAACAAGCCCACTTCCGCTCAAGAATAGGAAGCGGCTGTAACAACCCTGCAGGATAGGTATGCTCTTGTTTGTTTTGCTGACAAACAGAGCACTCTTGAACATACTGCTAAACATCAGTCTTCAAGCCCGTCCAGGTGAATCTCTCCCAAATCTGTCTATAAGTTTTAAAGAACCCAGGATGTCCAACTAATGGAGAATCATGAAAGGCCTGGAAAATAATCTGTCTGACACCTGATCCAAGAACTCGACATATCCTCCCCTTGTAAATGATCAACTCATTTGCAAGGGTATAACTATTGTCCTGTAAACTACCATCGACAATACCAACTGTCCACTGATCACGAGCATACTCTGCAATGATCAGGTGTCTCCAATCCTCTGCGATCTCAGTAATCACACACAAGTGGGGTCTCTGAGAAAGGGCATCAGCAACCACATTTTGAGTACCTTTAATATAGGAGATATCAAAGTCATAAGACTGCAATTTACTAACCCACTTCTGCTGCCTCTCATTAAGATCCCGCTATCCAAGGAAATGCTTCGAGCTATTGTGATCTGTTTTGATACAAAATTTGCTGCCAACTAAGTACTGCCTGAATTTGGCCAAGGCATGCATAATGGCCAACATTTCCTTATCATAAATGCTAAATAATCTCTCAGGACCTCTGAGCTTCCGACTCTCAAAAACTATAGGATGGCGATCCTAAGAAACCATTGCTCCAATACCCTCTCCCGAGACATCACAATGCAACTCAAAAGGTCTCATGAAATCCGACAATGCCAAAACTAGGCATGAAGTCATGATCACCTTGAACTTCTCAAAACACTCCTATGCCTGAGTAGTCCACACAAAAGCACCCTTATGGGTCAGATCAGTAAGTGGAGCTGCATGTCTAGAGAACCCTGCCACAAATCTACGGTAGAAAGCACATAATCCAATGAATGCCCTCAGCTATGTCAAGTTCCCCGGTGTAGGCCAATCCAGAATAGCACGAACCTTATCAGGGTCCATGCGAACTCCCTCTGCACTGATGATGTGCCCCAAATACAATAACTCAGTCATGCCTAAGGCACACTTGGACTCTTTGGCATACAAGGAAGCCCCATCAAGATACCCAATACTGCATTCAGATGTGCTACATGCTCGCCCCAAGTCTTACTATAAACTAATATGTCATCAAAGAACACAAGAACAAATCTCGGCAACTGGCTATGGAAGACTCTGTTCATAGTAGACTGAAATGTGGCGGGGGCATTAGTCAAGCCAAAGGGCATGACTAGAAACTCAAAGTGGCCACAATGACACCTGGATGTTGTCTTCTCCACATCCTGATCTCTAACTCTAATCTGATGGTACCCTGATCTCAAGTCAATCTTGGAGAAGTGTTGTGCCCCATGTAACTCATCAATAAGCTCATCAATCCGAGAGATCGGATACCGGTTTTTAATAGTCTTTTTATTCAACATCTAGTAATCTATACACATCCTGAGTGTCCCATCCTTTTTCTTCACCAAAACAACTCATGAAGCAAAAGGAGACTTACTCGGCCTAATGTGTCCCATAGCGAGCAGCTCCTGAATGGTCTTCTCTATCTCATCCTTCAACTGCTTACGATGCCGATAAGGAGTAATCATAATGGCCTTAGTGCCCTCCTCTAACTCAATAATGTGGTCAATCCCTCTATCAGGTGGTCTACCATAAGGTAAATCATTAAACACCTTAGAGTGTTTAATTCTGAGTTGCTGAATATCTGGATGATACGCTGGTCCATTTGTGCTATCGTAGGCAACATCCTACACTCTGCTGCCCAATCAACAATATCATCATGTCATACCAAATGCTGCATACGGTTGAAAGAAATCATCTTCAAATCACCACTCTTGATAGCCTTAAGTATGTGAGCTTTACCATCCTTAATAAATCTCAACTCCATCCTCTCAGTATTCATGTAAATGTCCTTGAGAGTATGCAACCAACTCATGCCAAGAACTATATCAGTTCTGCCTGTTGTGAAATCTGGATCGTCCTATAGAGAATATATCTGAGTGCTGTAGTGAAATAGATTACCATTGTGATTGATCTTTTCACCAGCCATTGAAATATATTTATATCTTTTGAATAGTTATGTCTTGAAAAGACATGACCATATAATAACATAATATGACAATTATGGTGATAACCATAATTGTCTACTATAACCATAATAAATATATAATTAACTATAATAATGACAATAATATAATATATATCATTGCATTATAATATTATCATTACTATATTAATAATATGATAATGATAATAGTATAATATAAATATCACAACTCTTCATTATAATAATGTGTATATATATATATATATATATATATATATATGACAATACGAATGAAGCTATATCTTAACACTGCCCATGTCAACCAAAGAGAAATCTGCCTTGAAGGAATAATCATTCAACTTTACAGGAAGCTCAAAAATCATTTTGTTACACTTAAGAGAGTAACTATCATCCACTTGTACTCTAAGCCCTTCACAATCTTCAGTTTCAAACCCTCTCCTGGCCACCAAACGTGAAGAGTGGTGCGGAAAAGCTTAAACCCACATTTTATGGCCCACACAGAATAGGAAGGAGGATTGGGGAAGTGGCAGATGAGCTTGAGTTGCCACCTGTAGCCGGATTCATAATGTCTTTCATATTTCATGGCTCAAGAAGGCTATTGGACAACATGTTGTGCCTAGTCCCGGATTACCTCCTTTGGATGAGGAGGGGAAGTTGATATTCGAACCTGCAAAGGTGTTGGAAGTGAGAGAGAAGTAGTTGAGAAACAGGGTGATCAGGGAATATTTGGTGCGTTGGAGGAACTTACCAATTGAGGATGTAACGTGGGAAGGTGAAGATATTCTACAGCATCCAGCTTTGCGATTGTTTGAGGGCAAGCAATCTCAGGAAGGGAGGACTATAATGTCCCCTTCTTTTCCATAATATCTCCAGGAGCTTGGTTAGCCTATTTTCCCATCCCGATAGGCTAATAAATTAATTTAAAAGGGATGCCTTCCAGTCACAACTTTATTTGGGGTGAAATGGAGAAAAAATTAATATTACTTAATGGTTTATAAAGTTAAAGTTATAAAGTGATATTATAAAATTAAAGTGACTTTATAAGATAGTTTTATAACTTAAAGCGACTTTTATCCCACATTGCTAAAAGTACAAGCGCTCACCGACTTGAGAAGATATAACAATGAGACCATCCTTTCATTTGGGTTATGTTATGAGATTAGTTCATTGAAGCTATTTCTCTTGTTGCTAAGATACAGTGCCTGGATTGTTCTAAGGACGGAAACCCTTGGAACCAAGAAGGTTTGGATGAAAACCCACTCCTTCAAAGATTGGTGAATTCATACAAAGTTCACTTCTAGACTTAATGGTGGAAGTTTTGGTTTGAATAAGAAGCTATGATGAAGATTGAAGTTGACATGAATAGTGTCGTGAACAGTAACATGAATAGTGTCATGAACAATAACATGAACAATGCATGAACAATGTCGTGAATAGTAACATGAACGGTGCTACTACAGCACATGAACAGTGGTGATAGCAGGTATATCAGATTTGTTGGAGCTGATTAAGGTTGTTTCATTACTCCAGCCATCCAAGCATTCATAATCTCAAAACCTTTGGCTGGAGCATATCCTTTGACTAGTTAGTCATCTATGAGTTTGCAGTGATGAGGTATTTTAAAATCTAGAAACTCGTGAAGTTTCTTTTTGAAATGTAATGGTTACAAATCTGCAATTACATGGAAGTCTGAAGAATCTAGTGTTTAAACTCTGAGTCTAAAGGAGGTCTGCTATATGTTTGATGAAATGTCACAATAAAATGGAAAGGTTTCGAAGTAGTTTTCCATGCCAACCGTTTGATATAATGTTGTTATTTTGCACTGGTAATCTGAAAGTTATTAGTCATATGTTTGACAAAACGATGAACCAAGGTCTGAAATTAGTTTCATTCTAAGTGTTTGATAAAATGCTGATGTATTAAGCTGTGCTAATTTTATGAAGTTAAAAGCGTAAATGCTAAATGTTTGTTCATGCTTTCTTAATAGCTTCAGATTTCTACTGTAGTACAAATGTTTGACGAAATTCCTATGCAAGGTGTTTGTGTTTGATAATGTATGTTGGCAGAAAGAAAAATCAGAAATATCAGTATAGACTCTACATACCAACTATTTGATGGAATGTTTATGAAACAATACTGATAATTAGGAAATAATTTAGACAGGATCTTACAATGTCAAAATGGTATTTGACTCTTTAAATGTGATTTGAATACCCCATCAAAGAGTGGAATCCACCACCTTAAGTGGCAACTTGACAAATAAAGAAGCGGAATCCACCACCTTAAGTGGCAACTTGACAAATAAAGAAGCGGAATCCACCACCTTAAGTGGCAACTTGACAAACAAAGAAATGGAATCCACCATCTTAAATAAATGGCAATGAAATGAAATGACATTTATTGGACAATAAAACCAAAGAGATCGATTTGAGCATGGAGATTATGAAATCAAGAAGCAATTTGAAGTGGGGAGGATTTTCAACCAATCATGGGACCTTAAGGCTGATCGAATGGTCTTGATTCAAGTCAAGCCTATGGGCCCCAAACCTCCAACGTATGGGCTCTAAAACTCAGCTGCCTTATAGCCAAACGTATGCCCCCTCGAACCCAATTAAGACAACCTTATAGCTGTAACGTGTGGACCCAATGCTCTGAGATGGGACCTAAGTCCAGAGTGTAGGCCCATAATGGGTAACATGTGGCCTTGATATCAATGATAAGGCCCTAAATCTGAAACATGTGAACCTATAATAATGGCTTGTGGGGTCAAACTCCATGAAATAGACCCAAATTTGCGCATGAACTCGATGAATGCAGCCCTATATTCAAGCACGTGGACCTAAAACCCAATGGCCATGACCTAAACTCAAAGCATAAATCTGAGCCATAATTCAAACGTATGAGTCCTAATTTCCAACGTGTGGGCCTTAATTTCAAATCAGATCAGGCTCTAAAACTCAGCATGTGGCCTCATTATCCCAACGTATGGTCCTAAGACTCTAACGTGGGACTGCTGCCTGACCCCAAATCTCAAATGCATAGCCTTAAACATCAAGCTTGTGGCCCCTAATTTGTAATGTCCCCATTTTTCGTGAGCATCAAAGTTTGAAGGATTGGCCTATTAACTGACCCTCGTAGGCTAATGAGGTTTGTTAGAGGGTCTTTTGAGGCATGCATCTTCTTCAGTTGTCAGAGTTTTGCAGATTTGGATTTTGTTTGAGGTCTCCAGGACTCCGTATGCAGTAGTTGCTATTTATAGCACATCTTTCTATTTATAGTAAGTTTTGAGAGGCTTAGAAAGGGACCCCTACTATTTTTAGAAATGGGGTATGGTCGTATGTGGCTTGATCCTGTCAGACGGCGTGCAGAGATGATGAGTAATAATGGAGATATTAATATTTATTTGGCTAAAATAAATATTAATAGTTTTGAGCTTATATTATTAAGTTATAATATAATTTTATATTATAACTTAAGTCACTTAAGTAAAGGATCAAGTTCTCATAGATGGGGCCAAGTGAACAATTAATTTTAAAAGAATTATTTGTGCACCAACTATGAAGTTTTAAGTGAAAAATTAAAAGTGGGAATATATCTTTTATCCCACATTGGCCAGGAAAGTGTTTGAGCTCTCAAAAGAAAAGAATAGAAGGGACTTATGAGCTCCATCTCAGGAATCTTATGTTGAATTTCGATTTGATATTTCTTATCTAGAGCATTGGAATTTGTGAGAAACCAAGGGTTTCTGCAAATTTTTGAGCATATCGGCATTGGAGAGCGTTGCTTCTTTTTAAGAGCAGTCAGAGGGTGTGAAGTATTTGCCTAATATTGCTAATCTGGTTGGCTTCATTCAAGAGTCATCATTGTGCTAATCGGAGCGATTATTCATTGTTGTTATTGATGGATTGAAGTCATATTTTCATAGCAGATTGACGGCATCAATTTGAGGAGTTATTGGTTGTTCAAGGTGGTTCAAATCATTGCTTTTTGTTGGTTATTCATCTGCCCTACCCTCTCTACCATACATGTGTAAAGAGCCCAGCTGGCTCTCTATTATAAATTTGGATTTTTCCTCAAATGTAATTGCAATTTGTTTATTTTCCAAAACATATATCAATTTCAATAATTCCCAGATTTATCAAAACACAACAGCAGCCAATTATAATCTTTAATTCCTCATTTTCAGAATACAATTTTTCATGATAAAACTAATTATCAACAACCCAAACAATTTGTAAACTTTTAAACTCATTAACAGCTGCAAGGAAGGAGATTAAATTAATAAATAAACACCTGGTTCAAAGTACGGCTGTTGCAAATGAAACCCCAGCCTCTTGTCACAACCCGCAGAACTTCACACCTTGCTTCTTCCTTGACGTGAGACAATAGAAATCTCTTCTATGCTAATCGTGTGCAAGGAAATGAGCACACATACCAATTCCGTACACCAACACAACCCCCAGTAGTAATTCCGTACAAGTACGGCCCTGAAAGATAACTGTACGGCTCCAATAATAATTCCGTACAGCAGCAATTAATAACCAGATTTTGGTAATAGCTAGATTTACCAATGTTCACAATGCTAGCAAACAATCCTTTGTAAACAAACAAATCGAACCCCAGGAGAATTAACCAATTTGCCTGCAGATTAAAACTTCTCAGAATTCCAGTGTACATCAGCACTGGATTAAAATTCAGAATCAGAACTACAACTGCAAAATTCACCATCAACCTATAACGGGTCAAATTGCCAGAAGAGGAATCAGTCCTCAAAAACCCTAGCCAGGTAGTCTCTCTCACAACTTCAATAAAATCATAATTCAACAATAGATGATCTTCCTTTCACAAAGAATTGCTTTTATAATTCAAAAGTGTCTTCTCTAACACACTTTTCACTTAAAACACTTTTTATACGTAGGCACACATTGAATAATATAATTTATGAATTCATTTGGCTCCAAAAAAAGCCTTTTCACCAATATCATGAAATTATGACACGCAAGGTCCCTGTTTCTTGTGCCCAAGATTTAAAACTTTTCATCCTGGTTCCAACGAGCTATAACACTAAGGTATCCAGCATATAATACCAACAAAAATGGCAACCTTAGCAAATTTAATTAAATAATAATAATAAACCACCCGTCTTGCGAAAACAACTAAAGAAGCGTCCGAATCAAAATCAGTCTACACAGGATTGCTCCAGATGACGAAAGATGATAAATGAACTTAACGGGGTGACTTACTAAAAATAGACGCTCTCTCCAAGATTCTTGGAGCCCAAACTGGAAGCTAGAAATGAAAACCGAGAGCATCATTCAACTCCTCTAACTCATCTGAGCTCATCGGAACTATCCATTGACTTACTATAAATAGTAAGTTCACACCAAAGACCCTCTAAACACCTCGTCAGACCACGAGGATCACAATAATGACCTGGCACCATCAGATCAACAACCTGCAAAAAATGGGGACATTACAGTCCTCCCTCCCCAAGATTGCTTGTCCCCAAGCAATCACCGAAACAAGAAACATCACAATCCACCTGGATCCCACAAAAAAGAGTATACCGTGCCACTGACATCAACTGTAGGCTCCTGTAACATCATCCAAAATACAAATCGGATAACTCTGTAAAGAGACCCAAAACAACCACGCACCCAAACTCCTGTACTGAATCTGTCTCTGCCCAGATCCTGAAAGAGGTGAACTTCAGGATCATCAAAAACCAAGATGTATGGGAGACTCAGATCCCATACGCACTGAACTCCCCCTGTGCTCACAACTGACCTGTACTGAGTGTGTAGACCATTTGCACAACAATGATGAATACCCCTAAACAAAGTTGTACCAAGACCTGGATATCCACACACTGCATAATCTCTGCAGTCACCATAACTCTGCAACTCACCTACTACTGACTTGCAGCCAAAACTCCCATCAACTACTAATGGCAAGAACCCATCCCATAATGGATGATAAGGCTAGGAGCCAAACTACCCTTGCGAGAGATGAAATCTTCTACCTGTGGGTCAAAAAACAAATGATGAACATGCCCCACCCTATACAGCTGGTCGGAAACCCCAATCTCTATCAATAGCTCATCATTACCAAACTGGGGGTCATGAGATGGCTCCAATCTCTAACTTCGCATAACTGTAGGCTGGGTAGGCCCCTGAGCAACTCTCAACAAACCCAACCTCGAAATCCCTGTGGGGAAGCATTGTAGATAGAGTCTCCACAATCATCCCTACCAACCTCCGGATAGCACAAGAGCCTCGAATGAGAGTACCCTCAGACACTCTATAAGAATCCTATCGCACATCTGCACTCTCAAGTAAGTACTCCATAAATGACTCGGTGCAGTAGAAATTATACGTGGAAGCGTCAACTTGTTCCCCCGCAATCCACAGCTGATCCCTCTGAAAATGTGGCACAACCAACTGTCCCATGCTATCAGCTATGTGAGATGATGAAATAGATTCACTCCTAGCTAAGGGAAGCAAATCAACCTGAGAGTTTGACTCCACTAGTACTTCTACCTCATCTGTACCAAGAGCTCCCATATCCTGAACATGTGTGTCTGCCACATCATCATGTTCCTCATCACCACCCATAAGAGCAAACTCACCACCAACCACCTCAATGTGCAAACAAACTGGGTCTGGAGCTGGTGTGGACCGCAAATGCTCCAACTCCACGGTCACCTCCTCTAACTGGATCTGTGACTCCTGAAGGGCCCATTGAGTGTCCTCTAAAACCTCAGTAGTCGCTGTGAGCTGCTAGGTAAGCTCACTCACCTCCTCTCTGTCCATCAATGCCTCATAAGCTGTACTCCCCCACTCCACCAAGTGATCTCAGTCAGCTACAATCTATAAGTAGTTATGTCTCAAAATCTTGACAACCTCACGCAAAGTATGAATCTCTGTCAATGAGAGGTAACCACCACTGGCCTCATCTGTTATAGGAGCATCCCAACCATAAACAGCCAACAACTGACGAGCGGCATCAAAATGCTCGAGAGTAGAAGTAATATCTCTCTCATCAACTCGCAACTGGCTAGTCACATGATGACTCTGCACAACAGGCCTCCTACGAACAACCTCAAACGCATTGTCTATACTATGAGAGGAAGCTATATCCAACAAACTCCCCTCAAGATCACCATCTCTCTGTGTACTTTCATCTGAGTCCACATCAACAAACTGAGTACAAGCATCGGACACGTCCTCAACAAACCCAGAGGAAGCTGCTGCTGAATCTAACTCAACACAATCTCCAACTACCTCGTCCTCTACAACCATCTGAGAGTCCAGATCCTGAGACACATCCTCATGAGTTACCGAAGAAGTAACCCCGTCTCTTAAAGTGGAAGCCCTAGCTGTAACAAACTCCTGCCACTCATAAGCTTCCCTATCCTCATTTGTGAGTCCTTGTAACACAGAATCCTGGAACCCACCATCACCATATGACAATGCTGAATCTACACCCAAAGTCAAATATAGAAAGCCAAAAACACTACAGCACTCATCATCCTCGCTCCCAGCAATGGAGATATCTACAATGCTAGTGTCCACATCATCTATCCGCATCTCCTCTACTAACTCTGGCTGCAAACACGACTCAATGTCGTCATGTGAATCAACTATACAATGGCATGAAACTACGTCGCCCAAATCAACTGCAACACTCCCATCCTGAGTGTCATCACCAGAAAGCTCCATGCACACATCCTCAACACAAGAAGAAACCACTCTCCTATACTGATCCCACACTGCAACTGCTATCATAAATCTCTGAGCTGTCAGAGCTCATACGCTCCTCGCAATCATCACCCAACATCTCACAGGGGGTGTCATCTCCAATGCAACTCACAGCATCCTCAAAAGTGTCATCAAACGTGTCTATACTATCAGCTCCCACATCTCTTGCTAAAATCTCATCTGCGGATATGTGTCTCTGCACACATGACTCAACATCAAGCTGTGCACCAAAAATGCTAGAGCACGAACTATCATCAACTGACCCCATTGTAATGCCTAGATCACCAACCTCACCACTGGGAGACTCCGTACATGCCTCGGTCCTATCTGAGGAAGCAAATGCCTCTTGAATTGGAGCAACACTACTACAGCTGACATAAACATCTCCAATAATAACTCCCTCCATGAAAGAGTCTGAACACTCAGTGATAATTGCAACATCAGCTATCTCTGTATAATCCGTAGTGACTGCTCTGGGAGCCTCAACTCGGTGATGCTCAGCACTGATGTCATCCAATGGCACTGAAACATCCATTGGTTCCAGTGCAATAAATCCATCATCAGCACTGCAAATGGGAATAGCAGGTGTTGAACTAGATGTAGGAACATCAACATCACAGACAACTGTCGGAGAAAACTCTAGCCTTCTCCCCTGCAAACTCGATGTCGGCCTTCTAAAGGCAGAAACCATATATCTCGCTGCCCTATCTACTGTAACTGGATCCGACAAACTCTCTGTCAATCTCTGCTGATGCAGTCTAAGTCTCTCCATGCTTTCTACTAAAGAATTTAATTCCGCTCTATTTCCCTTAGTGCTATGACGACTTCCGGAACTGGATCCCCTGTATTTATCCATAGCTAGGAAAAATGGAAGTGCTGGTCAAATTTAAAATACTTCAGAAAATAAATGAATCCAGACCCCACAGGATGGCAGGAAAAATGCTCTGATACCACTGTAAAGAGCCCAGCTGGCTCTCTATTATAAATTTGGATTTTTCCTCAAATGTAATTGCAATTTGTTTATTTTCCAAAACATATATCAATTTCAATAATTCCCAGATTTATCAAAACACAACAGCAACCAATTATAATCTTTAATTCCTCATTTTCAGAATACAATTTTTCATGATAAAACTAATTATCAACAACCCAAACAATTTGTAAACTTTTAAACTCATTAACAGCCGCAAGGAAGGAGATTAAATTAATAAATAAATACCTGGTTCAAAGTACGGCTGTTGCAAATGAAACCCCAGCCTCTTGTCACAACCTGCAGATTCCTAAATTCAAACGCAGCACTTCACACCTTGCTTCTTCCTTGACGTGAGACAATAGAAATCTCTTCTATGCTAACCGTGTGCAAGGAAATGAGCACACATACCAATTCCGTACACCAACACAAGCCCCAACAGTAATTCCGTACAGGTATGGCCCTGAAAGAGAACTGTACGGCTCCAGCAATAATTCCAAACAGCAGCAATTAATAACCAGATTTTGGTAATAGCCAAATTTACCAATGTTCACAATGCTAGCAAACAATCCTCTGTAAACAAACAAATCGAACCCCAAGAGAATTAACCAATTTGCCTGCAGATTAAAACTTCTCAGAATTCCAGTATACATCAGCACTGGATTAAAATTCAGAATCAAAACTACAGCTGCAAAATTCACCATCAACCTGAAATGGCTCAAATTGCCAGAAGAGGAATCAGTCCTCAAAAACCCTAGCCGAGTAGTCTCTCTCACAACTTCGATAAAATCATAATTCAACAATAGATGATCTTCCTTTCACAAAGCATTGCTTTTATAATTCAAAAGTGTCTTCTCTCACACACTTTTCACTTAAAACACTTTTTATACTTAGCCACACATTGAATAATATAATTTCTTAATTCATTTGGCTCCAAAAAAAGCCTTTTCACCAATATCATGAAATTATGACACGCAAGGTCCCTGTTTCTTGTGCCCAAGATTTAAAACTTTTCATCTTGGTTCCAACGAGCTATAACACTAAGGTATCCAGCATATAATACCAACAGAAATGGCAACCTTAGCAAATTTAATTAAATAATAATAATAAACCACCCGTCTTGCGAAAACAACTGAAGAAGCGTCCGAATCGAAATCAATCTGCACAGGATTGATCCAAATGATGAAAGATGATGAATGAACTTGACGAGGTGACTAAAAATAGACGCTCTCTCCAAGGTTCTTGGAGCCCAAACCGGAAGCCAGAAATTAAAACCAAGAGCTTCATTCAACTCCTCTAACTCATTTGAGCTCATCGGAACTATCCATTGACTTACTATAAATAGTAAGTTCACACTAAAGACCCTCTAAACACCTCGCTAGACCACGAGGATCACAATAATGACCTGGCACCATCAGATCAATGACCTGCAAAAAATGGGGACATTACAACATTGTTCGATTTTGTTGGAGGCACCAAAAAACAATATAACAACTCATATAGTCAAAGTGAAAGCACATTTTGTGCTTTATCCCTCAAAAAGGCATTGAATTTTTTAGGGGCAAGCCAAAAGGTAAAGACCTTCTTGCAATGGAAATAGTAATGAAATATACTAAAGAACAAGAAAAAGTAGACGAAGCAGCTGGGAGAATAGCTACAAGTTGTCATCTTTGGAAAAGTTAAGAAAGGATCAAAAGCCTTTTGATCAATTTCTGATCCTGAATGTGTAGAGGACCATCCATTCTTGCCTATGCTTCAAGAACAACCAAAGTCATATAAGAGAGCAAAGGGACCCTTTGAAACAGCATTTCACAATGAGAATAGAGAGATTGTCAAGCAAGTCATAGCTAGATGGCATTCAATGTTGTTTGCTCATCTTATTGACAAAAAATGATGAGATCAACTAACGATGCTCCAAAGCGGTTCAAGGGTTTGGGTTATGATAAGGTGTGCACTTCCTTATTGGACATTGAGGTGAAACATGTAGACAATGCCTTGAATCCCATCAAGGATTCATGGATTAAAACAAGAGTGTCCATTGTATTTGATGGATGGAAAGATGCAAGAAATCGCCCTTTGGTCAATGTTATTGCAATGTCCCCGAAAGGGACAATTTTTTTTAGAGAAGTGGATTGTGAAGGGCAGGTGAAGGACAGTCCATTTATTGCCAACATTCTTTGCCGAGTCATTGAGGAAGTTGGCCCTTGAAATGTTGTTCAAGTTGTAATAGACAATGCCAAAAACTATAGGGTTGATGGGTTATTTGTTGAGGAGCAATATTCACACATTTTTTGGACACCCTGTGTTGTTCACTCACTCAACCTAATGCTGCAAAAAATTGGCAACTCAATGCAATGGATCAAACAGGTGTATGTTGATGCCAAGAAGATCCAAACGTTCATCACCAACCACCATATGTCACAAGGCATATTTAGACAATTCCCAAAATTGAAGTTGTTAAAGGCAAGTTAAATCATTTCATATGTTTTACTATGGTAAACTCTTTATGTTTTTTTATTTTTATTTTCATTTTTTATTATTTCGATTTTGAAATAGGTTGTTGAGACATGTTTCGCCTCCAACACACTTGTTTTGAGACACCTTTTGAAGGTTTTTGAGGCACTATCTAGAATGGTAATCAGCCCTAATTGGAGCATATGGAGGCAATCTATCACTACAAGGGCAGCAAACATTAGGGCACTGATACTGGATGACTCAGTGTTGAGTACCTCCTGAAATCCGTTGAGTCTATATTGAACATGATTTGATATAGTAACATCAATAGGCCTTTCTTAGGTGAAATATATAATGACATTGACTCAATGATTGAGGAAATGAAAGTCATCATAAATGAAAAAGAGCAAGATACTTAAGAAACATTCTTCAAGGGACTACAAAAAATCATGGTGGAGAGATGGAACAAAATGACTGCTTCTTTGCATCTCCTTGCCGTTGCATTAAGTCCCAAGTACTATAGTCAGTAGCTCCATACTGGCACAAGAGTTGCCCCATATAGAGATCCCAAAGTTGCTGAAGGGTACAAGGCAGCCATTCATAGACTCTTGCACCAAGACATACGGCCCATAGTGAGAACCAAATTCATGAGTTTTGCAAGCACAAATGATTGTGGTCTTGAAGCTCTTTGGGACAAGCATAGGTTTGATGCTCATAAATAGTCGTACTCCCATGGAGAATCATACCATCACCTACAACCTCTTGCCATCAAAATTTTATCGCAAGTTCTATAATCTTAACTCTTAAGATTCTTGTTGATGAATTTATAATTAAAAATTTTATTCATAGCTCTTAACTCTCTAATTTCAAAATTGAAAAATTTGATAGGTTGCTAGTTCATCTTCATTTCAAATAAATTGGGGCATATTCTCCTGCATCCCCTCAATAAAACACAATAGACTACACTCCAAGAAGGTGGAGAACTTGGTCTCTGTGCATTCAAACTTGAGGCTCCACACACACAAAGAAAATACCTACAAACAAGGGGAGACAAAGGAGTGGAATACTAATCCAAAACATGCAGAGTTAGACAATTCAGCTTTCTACCTTGCTGCACTTGGAGTTGATGATGACCATAAGCTACCTAGTGAACATGAGGCTGAGAATGTTAGTACCATTGCCAATGCCACTACCAATGGCACTACTTGTGATTCTTCAAATTTTCCACAGCATATGGAGGATAATGATATTTTTGATGACCCATATGATATTTGATCAATGATGGTTGATTGCTAATAGTTGACATTATTACTTTTGAACTAAAACATTAATATGGCGGTGTATTTTGGCATTTTTCTATGTTATTTGAACTAAAACATTAGTATATATGATGGTGTTGTTATCAATTAGATTTGTACCTTGTTGAACTTGCAGTTCAACAATCTATTGACACGTAGGAACATTCTCAGGTTGTGGGTAAACTGCAGTGGGAATGAACCTCCAAAGAAGGTCAGCTTCTTCTTGATACTTCACCTAAACTAACCTAAGCTAAGCTTTTGTTGGGGAAAGGGTAAGAAGGAAATATGAAAATGCAGACTACTCCTAAAGGTGATGCACCAAAACAATTTCTAAGATCGTTACTACTACTTGTTTTGAACACACAATGTAATCAGTAACAATAACCATGACATACACAACTCACATATCATATGGCTTTGCAACAACGTTTCCTAACTAGGTTGATTATGTTAAGGACATCATTTAAAAGGCAATGCAAACACTTACATAGCTTAAACTTTCTCCTTAATTGATTTTAAACACAAGTTATGACATGCAACAGCGCATATATTCTGAATAAAGGCAAAGAAATAGTGTAGAAATCAAAGGGAAGATAAATTCACCACAAGATTGCATCAACTATCTTGTTTCACACAATAAACAGCAATGACAGAAGGTAAAATAGCTTCTTTTATTGATAAAAGGTGCTTTCTAACAACTGCAATACAAGTTTGTAGAATGAGTTAAAAAACTTATCTTTCCTGTAAAAAGAGCTCCAAAGAATTACAATGTAGCAAGAGAGAATGGTAAGAACTAATTTCAAAAATGAAGTCTCGAGATATTTATGCTTCTTCAAAGAATTGCATGAAAATAGGGGTCCATAACCTCCATGGTCGTACACAACTTTCAAGCCTATTTTTAAGCTCCTCAAACAACTCCAAAAATGGTCAAACATGAAGGAAAAGTCAATCCCCAACCTCTCCAACCATAAAAGCACCTAAATACGTTCCAACTTATTTCCAACTGACTCCAAACACCTCTATATTCCCTCCAAATGTTTTGCAACTCCTTCCAACTTCCCTATATGCTTGCATCTCATAAGTGCTCAGTTATATCCCCTTTGACTCAAACTTAAAAGCAAATGCAGTTTATCCTTGCACCATTATTAATATTGATTAAGTGATTTATAGAATCGTCACTTAAGCAATATTTACATTAAAAATGGATGCAAAAAATAAAAAAACAAACATAAGGGAATAGTTGAAAAGAAAAGTTTAAAACATAAGCAAAATGCCTTAGGTTTGGGTCGGCCAGTCTTAGGGTAAACAAAACCCTAAAACAAAGTATATGCAACTATTCATTTCAACATTCAATTTTTCACTTACTGTTGGGCGCCGCCAAGGTTTTCATGTGGAGATTTTATGCAGGTCACGGGCTTCATCAACAAGTATCCTGAGAGTTTTTTAAACTTTCTCTTTAGGTCGTGGCTTCATTTTCCAAACCCTTGTTAATTTGGGTTCTTTCTTTACTTGAAACTTCAGTTTTGAACCCTAAGATTCTGGCTTATGTCAACCATTAGTTGCTCCTTTATGCATTTCTGGATTTATTGATTCACCAAGCATACAAACATATATGTTTTGTATAGGACTCATGGTTTTTAATGAACTTGGTATTATCGCTTTCTAGCAGTGAAACAATAGATTCTTCCTTCACTTCTCATAAGGTTCATATATTTTCCATGATAACAGTGATATATATATGCCTTTTATGATAGTTGCTTCACTGTTTCATGACTGCAATATATTTCTTTGATACTTCATAACAGCTCTATTCCTCATATTGCATTGTATTCATCCGCTGTCATTATACCTGTGACTACAACCTTACCCATTGTCTCTCAACGTTCATGATGCAGATCAAAATCTTCATTTTTTATACTGTCATTTCTTTGTGGTCTTATACTATGTATGATGGCTGCATTTATCTTAGACCCCTAATAGTATGTGAGGTTGCCATTGCACCAACTGGAACCCTACCTTCATCTTTAATGGCATGACTACCATAGTCATTATTTCCAATATTACTGGCTGTGTTCTTGTAGCTTCATGATGCCATCACTGCAAACATACAACTATCTTTTCATACTGCCACCTTATCATCACATACCTATTATGTCATATCTTATGGAAATTGTATCATGACTACTCACTAAATGATTGTCATAGCACTGCCTTGTAACTTAACTGTCAAACAAGCATTTGTTGTCCTTTATTCATACATTTGCCAACCCAACATGCTCATAAACTTCTTACTATCATATGAGCTTTGACATTCAAATGAGAACTTTATCACATTATTGTCTGACATCAAACCCATGATTGCCTTCTATAACCAATCCAACTGTCCAAACGCTGCTCCCTAACTTTTGCATCTTCTAAGAAGCCTGTCATTGTCCTTGCATATCATACCACTGTTATTTTGACATTGGTTCCACTACCTACACACTTCTTCTAAAGACATCATAAATCATCTTCCCCTCTTTGTACTTGAAGTATGTTGTCCTTGACAGTAATGTATTTCCTTTCACTGTTTTAACAGTGATAATGATATCACTGTCTCAATATATGTTCATTTCTGTTGTTATACTTCATAACAGAGACCCTAATCTGGATATGACTCATATCTTTGGCCATGGGTCCCACCTTTGATGCATGTTCTTTGTTCTATGACAATGATGGCGACCTCCTGGAACCAGGGCACTGCTTATAACAGTAGATTTCACATTGAGAACGCACATTGGACTTCATTAATTGCTGATGATCCTATACAATGTTATTGTAACATAAAATTTGTCTTCTTTAATGGTATCTCTGCTCTTGACTTGTCTTATGACCACCATAGCATTCCCTTTGTCCCTCTGTTCTTGAAGCCGATCATAAAATCTCTGTGAATCTCTATGGAGTTTTTGCTACCTTGCTTGCTCATGGATCTCTTCCATCTCTTTTATCATTCTGGCTTCGTACATTCCTTGGTATTGAATGCTCATCTCTGTTTTCTTGCTACTCATGTGACTGTAATAATGCTTAGTACTTTTGCTTGTTCACTTTGCATGTATCATTGTGTTGCATTGAACAAAACACTATTTAGCATTCTACCTTTGTGATTTGTAGCAGCCATGATAGCTTTTGCTGCTGTTAATATGATAATCATGTTATCTCATTGTCATTGTTCTAAGCATTATAACAGCAATCTCCTTCTTAAAACATCCTTTCACTAATTGCATTGTGTACATTTGATTTGATTAATTCTTCTTTTGACTGAATCAATGCACATGTATTGAGCAATGAAAAACCCTGGTACTTGTAACTGTTATTTTACTGATATCATTGAGATCCATGAACACTTGATGTCTGATCTTGGTCACTAAACCCCATATGTCATTGATGACAATGTTGTCATCTTTACTCTTCATTGTCAAAAACTGTGTTCCATAGCACTGTTATTGACTTCACTTTCATGGATTGTTTTGAAGTTTGAACCGTTGCTCTTCTCCATTAAAACTGCTCTTTGCAATGAATATACAGAATGTCTAATGAGTGTTAACTGAAATAGGACCCCCTTTGATGATTTCAGTGCATCTTCCAGTCTCTTTTATGACCCTGACTAAAGATCATCTTCTTGCAAAGGTTGATACCCCGGCCACATGTATATTCACATTGTTTTTACTGTCATTTTAACCTGTTTTGTGACTGTCTTTACTAGCTCCTTCAATATTGAATTATAAATGCATTTGTGCTCATTAACTGTCTTTTTGTCGTTTTATACTGTATATCACTATTTTGTAAAACATGTTATTGCTTTGCAATCTTATAACATTGCTTTACATCCTCTGGGGCGATTTTGAGCATGTTCCTTTCTCACCAATTTTCAAGCACTGAAAATCTCTGTTTACCATAGTGTTGGCTAAAAATTTTGTAAGCCGCTAAGACTACACCTTACAAAATTGTAACTTTAGGCAACGTCTCATGAGATTTCTCTCTCCTCTCAGCAATAGGGGAGGCTCCCTTCTTATCGTAAGTGGCTTCAACAGGAACTTAAATGAAATTACAAAAAGAGTGGTTCTCTTAATCAATTCCTCTTTTTTCAGGAATGATTTGCGTACAACTACTACTTTCTAACTTAACAAAAAGTGTCTTATTGCTACGATAATACTCGTGACCCTGAAATTGACATAAGAACAATATCAAGGGCGGTAGCTTTCTTTTTTATATTTTGTGAAACAAAAACAGGAGCCCAAAGTCTCTTGCGCTTGTCTTGTGAGGATTCAAGCAAAATAACCAGTAAGGCACAAAGTCTCTTACAGGATACTCTCAAATTTAATAAAAACACTTACAACTGAAGCCCAAAGTCTTCAACTCTAAGTAATTGCAGCCACTATTAAACTATAACAATTTGTCCTCCTGCAGCACAAAGTCTTCAAAAGTTCAAATTGGCTCTGAATGCAATAGGCAGTTCAAAGTCTGTGCAATTAAATCCAAATCCCTCTTGAATCAAAGCATAAAAACTCACAATCAACTCAAGAAAATATTGTCACATAACAGTTTGAATTGGCACAAAGTCTCAAAATAATCTGCCTTTTTCATTGAAAACAATTTGATTTACATCCAAGCACAAAGTCTTAGAGTGCACAATACAAACTAGCAGAATTTTTTTGCCTTGCCAAAAGATGATTATTTACAATGAGCTCCCTCTTTTAGATAGGAAAAGAGTGGAGAGAGGTGGAGAAAGAAGGGGAGAACCCTTAACCACCTTGACTTATTCTCTAACTAACTAACTAACTAATTTTGACTTATTCAAAGTTGCATGCCTAATGCACTTGCAACTTGATTACTTGTTACAACTTTGCACGTGATACTATCACATGCAATTACATATGTCAAATACAAATTACAAAGACATGATGAAAATATTCTAAGTGCCTAACAAGACACGACACCTATTACATCACCCTTTGTTTGTCTTCATGCTGCTACGGGATGCATGATGCGTGATGGTTGATATGCTCTAGTTTGGTGAAAACATCTTGATCTGGAACAAGAACCTACATCCTTGGTTGTCTCTTGAGAAGCACATTTGTTTCTTTCCATCTCTGTCTTGAAAAAATTATTTCTGATTGTAGTCTTTCAAACCTTTCTGGGGAGAAAGATTCAATCTTCTTATCCAGCTTGTGTTCTAATTTTGATTCACTTGATTCCCTCAAAGTTGAATTTCTCTTAAGGGTGGCCTTTGAACTCTCCTATGAGCTTCCCTTTCTCTTTGCTCACGTTCCAATCCTTCTCTAAGCCCCCTTTCAATTATATGTCTTTCTCTTTCAAATTCAATACCAACTTCCTCCTCTTCCTCCAAGATGGCCCGAGCAACTGTATAGTGTGCGTCGTCTTCTCTTTGATTCCAAATGAAAGCCCCTAAGTTTGAAATGATATCTTCTTGCCTTACATTTACATCCAAACCTGGTTGCACAACTGGATAGTTAGCATAGGAAGGCAACACCATCTTAGATCATTCTTTCTGTTTTGCCTCTAACGTTCTAACCTTTCTTGAATCTCCCTTTCAATCCTTTGGGCCTTTACTTCTTCCTTTTCTAGTGTTGGCTAGAAATTCTCCTGACATGGTAACTGATATGTCTAAGTAGCTGTGACATGAAGATTCCACAAGGTAAGAATATCTTCAAGTGATGGATGCATTGCACTTTTTGGATGCACAAGAAGTGAGCTTGGGATACTGTAAGTGGTTGGAATACTTGTGAACAACGGAAGAACAAACGGATTTGGGTTAGACTGGCTCTTGTGTTGTGAAAAAAACCAAAAACGGGTTTTTAAGAGGCTATTACATATGAATGGACAACAAGTATTATGTGAAAAAATAAAGCATGGATGGGTCCATTGCATACTTTTTGATTTACAAGTATGGATTTTGGAATGGTGTGAACAAGAGGAATGGTTGTAATTTCGGGACAGCGAAAAGGTGGATGAGTTTGGAACAAATTGGTCACTCATATGGTGAGTAAAACCCAAAAAATGAGTTTTTCAAAGGGGATTGCATATGGAGACAGCGAGAATTATGGAGGATAAAAAGGTAAGCAAATGAATGGATATCATTTCTTCTTATAATGGACTTGAATCAACCACCATCATGAGTTTTAAGTCATATGGCACTGGTAGGGACATCGGTTTATGCAAGTGGACTTTTTGAAGGATAATGCACATATGGACTTATTCTTTTCTTCATCATAGAACGGGGTTTTTAATCCCAACTGCATATGCAAGCAAGAAGAGACTCTTGCATATGCAACTTAAGAATGAAAGATAGAAGTAGAAGAATCACAAATTTAAACACATGTAAATCCAAAAATGAAAGTTTACATGTTAACAAAGTACCTTGGGAAGAAAATAGGAAAAAGACTTTACTTCAATCCTCATGAAGAAATATTGGGCAAAATCTGAAATGAATCAATGGATTTTCGGATTTAGGGAAGCTTGGATTGAAAAACTATAAATAGATCACATTCCTAGTCTTTTTCCTTCAATTTTGGATAGTCAACATGCATATATAGCCAAGTGGGAAGGAATGAGAGATTAATTGCAAAGAAATAGCAACCATTTTGACTATTTCTATTGTATATGCAATGAGGATAAAAAACGGCATCTAGGGCATTAGATTCAATTAAAATGATGAAATAAATCAATCAAAGAAAGAAAAACTTACCCGCAATCAATTCTAGAGCTGAGAGAACAATTATAGATGCTCAAATCCCTCTAGCATGAAGCATTTTTGGAGAATAAAGATCAAAAAGCGGACTGCTTTTGTTAAATTGCATATGCCTTGCGTTTTTTATAACATATGCAATCTCCTCCAAATTCAACACCAAGAGAAAACGCAGCCAAATAAAGAAGAAAACGCACTTTTCAAGTGTATAAACACATGCAAAGAAATATGCAGTCCTTCATAAAATTGCCACCTAGGGCTTTATGGCTGGGAATGCAATTTTTGAATGCAAAAACACATTCAAAACAATGTGTAAAAGCTCCTAGAAAAGACGTCTAAGAGGGCAGATTAAAAAGGTTGTTTTTATGATGTCTTTGCACATTTACAAAACATGCAATCCTTCCCAAATTCGACGTCCAAGGAAAAACGCAGCTTGGAAGAGTAAAAACATACAAAAACAAACATGTAAATGTGTTTAAAAACAACACCCAAGAGCTGGGCATTAAAAACGCACTTTTCATATGCCTTTGCATGAGTTTAAAACATATGCAATGCCTCCAAAATTCGACATCCTAGGAGAAATATTAAATACGCTGTTTGGAAAAGAGTTTGCACATGTAAAAATACATAAAAATATATGTATTTGGGTTTAAAAACAACACCCTTAGTGATTCTCCATTAAAAACCCATTTTTCAAGTGCATTTACATATTGATTAGAACATGTCTTTCATAAGGAAAAAGCCACTTGGAGAGTTTTTAAATACGTTGTTCTCTATATGCAATCACATATAAAAACAACACTCATAAAGGATTAAATACGTTCTTTTTGAGTTCAACTGCACATTCTTATAAAACATGTTTTTGGCTTAGAAAAAGCCACTTTTACATGTTTTCTATATGCAATTGCATATAAAAACAACGTATTTAATGTATAAAAGACTTAACTTCAAGAGGTGGGCTTTAAAAAGTGTTTTGCATGTTGATGATATGCAATGAAGAATAAAAACCACACCTTTTTGAACTTAAGTGTTTTAATTTTAAATTAATTTAATATATAACTATAGTTTTTAATAAAATAACATGAAATTAGATTATTTTAAAGCTAATTTCACAAAAACATAAAAATTATAGCTAAATCAACTCGAAATGAGTTGAAATTTGAAAATGGATATCAAAATCCATTTTATATATTAAATATAATTCGAACTCGTGCAATTGACTTTGAAAAACCCACATTTTAAGGATTTTTAAAGAATATGCATTCAGCCTAAAAAACCCCACCTTTAGCATCATAACTTGAGTTATACAACTCCGTTTGATGTCTAAGTTAACTCGAAACGAGCGTATTTCAAAGGGCTATTAACTCAAGGGAAAATCAAGATTAAAAATTGCTAACAAGAAAGCGAAAAATGAAGAAAAGGACTTAACGAACGCATCAAATGTGTGTTACAAAGAGCATTTCATGGATGACGAATTGTCTTTATAACGCATTATCCAAATCAAAGAGGATACACCTACGAATTCACAAAAAAAATCAGTAGGGTTGCCTCAATTTTGTGATGTCAAAATTGAGGACAACACATAGTTACACCACTGTCGGGGACGGGGGGACGTCAGAAAAGGGGGGTGGATTTCCAAGACAGGGGGACAAAGGGGCCTCAATTTGGGGACGGCGGAGGGCGGGCGGCAAGGGGCAGCATACATATGGTACTTCAAATGCTAGTTATGAAAAGATGTATAAGACTATAAAGAAGTAAAATAGCTCTTCTTCTTCTTGCTCCTTGTGTTGTGTCCCCTTCTAGCTAGAGACATCACTCTAGTTTTGATTAGCCTATTAGTGGACCCTCGTAGGCTAGTAGAGATGGATAGAGGGTCATTTCGGGCACAGAAGTGGTATGGTGATCTGATGGTTCGACGTTTGCAGAGCTCAATGTCTTTGGTTTGGTATAGAGAGACCTTTTGGCTCAGATATATGGATTTTTCTCTTTTTGGCAAAGATTGCTATTTTTGGGTGTATTTTTGAGTCATAGAGATGGACCCTGGCTATTTTTAGAAATTGATTTAGGCACATGGGGAATTGTTATGCCAACTCTAGTTTCTGACAGTTCAACCAGATTCACAATATTGAGGGAGATATTGCATTTTCAGTGGCCTAGTATTTAACTAATAATCAACGATTTAATATTAAGTTGTAAAATGACTTTATATTAAATCACTTAAGTTATGGGTCCAGGCATCATGAAGGGGGCCAAATTAATGAATTAACTTATTGGCACTTTTCCCTTAGTCGAGACTTAATAAATTAAACATTTCATTTAATGTTATTCAGGGTTACCTGGGGACGCGTCCCTGGCCTAAATCCCCAAGATTCTGGAACGGAGACATTTCCGGGACTTGGGAATGTCCCCATCCCATCATATGCATATTGAAAATCCGACAATGAATTGAAATTTCAAATTTCCATTTTTATGAATGCATAATAGAGTTAGACAATAGTTTTACTTTAGTATTTAATGAAATGTTGTATGTTAAGATTCTATGATGTTTAAATGGCATGCATTGTCCATATTTTCAAATGAATGTAATGTATACTTGCAAATTTCCTTATATATTTAAAAATTTCCCTATATTTATATAGATGTCCCCTTTGCCATCCCCCCCCCGTCCCCAAAATTAGCAAAAAAATTGTCGTCCCGGAAACCTGTCCCCCCGCGTCCCGCCGCCCCCATCCTAGAAACTTGGGGTAACACTGATGTTATTGCATTAAATGTATTCTTTATAGAGAAAATCACAAGAATGCTTTTTGGGTGAGATTTAGGGATTTGAGGCATATTTATGCTAGGCATGAGATTGGAGAGGTATCGATTGTTATTTTGCAAATTGATCATTGTGATTTTGAGCTCCAAGAAGGGTTTCAGCTTTGCCATTGAAGAACATAGTTCTCCTGTGTGTATCCATTTGAGCTGGTGAAATATCCAGTGAATTTGGAATTTTAGAGAGTTTCATCCAGAGACTTTGTTTGTGCTTCAGTAGTATTAGTTTCAGCAACACAAAGAAGAAGATAGTATTTTATTGTAGTGTATGGAGGAATAAGTTGCAGCAATTATCCTCTCTCAAATTTATAGCCACAACAAGAAATTGTAGTCTAGAGGCAAAAGAATGGTGCTAATCCCAAGGTCTACAATTTTGGTATAAAAAATCAACTAAATTTTATGTGGCACATGTTTTCTGGTTGGAGGTCAAAAAGGTGATTTGAACTTTGGATCATCATAAACATTACAAAGTTGAAATAAATAAGCTCCTGCAACAACTGATGTATTCTCCCAAATTTTTATGCATTACATAGTTGCTTTTGTTAATCATTTTCCAATTAAGCATTGTCTTGATTTCCTTTTGTATTTCATTTGGAAAATAAATATAAGTTGCAGCAGTAAATTGAATTGTTTCAAAATTTCAGATTATTGCACATTTACTTTTTATTTCTAAAACCCTTGAAAATCAAAGAAATTCATAAACTTTCAAACAACAAATTGAGGTAAATGTCTGCAGCAATTAAGGACCGATTTGGGGTTCTTACAGTGGTATTAGAGATAAATCCTACCATCCTAAGGGTTTAGTAATTACATGCAGCCAGAGGAAGTTGGTCCACACGGGTATTACACACGCAGGAGAGCCTTACTTGAAGGTGAACAAGTCTTGGAACCACAGTCGGTCACCATGGGCGACATGTGTGATAGCAGCCCACCCAGGGTAAATAGGAACAGTGAAGAATAGGAAACTAGGGAGTTTTATAGAGCCATGGCTATAGGGAAGCAGCAAGTAGCTCAGGCATTGCAAGCTCTTACCACTCTGATGGAGCCCATGAATCCTCCAACAAGACAGGATCGGGAACAGGAGGATAACAGGAGTGCTATAGGTTCTCCATGGGCACAGAGGACACACTCTACGACAGCAAATAGACCCACACATCCTACCTTTGTTAGGGAGGAACCAATGCAGGATCCAGTAGAGGAAGCTAGGGATGAGATGTTTGCAGACATCCTTATGGCTGCAAATGATGAGTGGGAACTATTGGCCCCAGATGTGCAAGAAAGGATGAACTTTGAAAGGTTTGTGAACCAAAGGAGAGAACACTACCGTGCAATCAGACAGGACAGGAGACCCAAGGGGCGGAATAATGAATTAAAGCGTGCTACAGGCAAGCTTTCTTTGTCCACTTTTGATGGTAGTGGTAGATTGACAGCGCAAGCTTGGATCCAAAAGCTTGATACCTTCTTAGCGTTGAGGCCTATGACAGAGATTGAGGCAATAAAATATGTCAATTTACATTTGGAGGGAGTAGCACACAATTGGTGGTATCATGGGTTGATCACTCTTCAGCACAACCAAGTGACTTCTTACCAGGACTTCGTGGACAGATTGATTGAGAGGTTTGACAGGAAAGATCGAAAGGTCTACTTTAGAGACTTGGCACAGCTCAAACAAACAAGGAGCTTAGAGCATTTTATTAATGAGTTTCAGCGGTCCTCAATTATGGTGCTAGACATATCAGAGAGGAGGTTGATAGTATTATTTACTGAAGGCTTATCTGAACCAGTTAAAGGTTGGGTAAAGGCTTTTGATCCTTTCACATTGAATGATACTATGAAGAAAGCCAGAAGCATGGAACATGCAGCCCCAGTAAATAAATTTCAGCCCAAGGCAGCTTCCTCCAGCAAGGACAGTAAGCCATTCTTTCAGAAACCAGAGAGGACTAACTTTAAAATCGAAAATAGAGAAATATTTTGCAGCTCTTGACAGGGAAACACTTAATAATTTGCAGAAGAATAAATTGTGTTTCTATTGCAAGGACCTTATGACATAAACCATGATTGTCCTTTAAGACCAAAGGGCAAAGCAAACAGGGTTATGTGGGCTTATTATGAGGATTCCGATTCTGAAAATTTGGACCAGCAATCTGAAAATGAGGAATCAGCTGAAGAAAAGGAAAGCACAAGTGATGAAAAGTTGAACCAAATGGCTACAGGTGATGAAAAGTTTGAGGGTGGACTTAAGGAGGCCCGTCTCACCAATGTGCAGCAGGAGGGATCATTCAGGATGAGGGGAGTATTGGTAGGACAGCGAATTATCACCTTGCTCGATATGGGTGCCACTCATAATTTTATTGATTCCAGGTTGGTTGAGAGGCGCGGGATTCAAACAGAGTAGTTTGAGGGTCTGAGAGTGAGGGTAATTGATGGCTACGTCCTCAAATGTGATAGGAAGATTACAGGACTACCCCTGAAGATTAATAACTTTGACTTCAAAGATGATTTTTATGTTGTAAACATGGGTGACACAGATCTAGTACTTGGTATGACTTGGTTGCATGACATTGGAGTGTTCACCCTCAATTTGAGAGACATGGAGATGAAGTTCGAGTCGGATGGAAAGACACATACTTAAGGCCATCTTTAACAGTGAGTTTAGGATGATGTCTTGCAGATGCATGGGGAGCTTGCTGAGACATGACCAGGCTGAGTGGGCAGCCCGTTGCACTTTGATACCATCACAGGGGCAGCAACATTCGGAGTATCACCCAGACATACAGGCGCTGAGAATCAAGCATAGTAAGGTGTTCAGTGGCATTCCACCAAGTAGTCCTCCAGATAGTGGTATTGAGCACATCATTGAGTTGCCCATGACACAGATCTAGTACTTGGTATGACTTGGTTGCATGACATTGGAGTGTTCACCCTCAATTTGAGAGACATGGAGATGAAGTTCGAGTCGGATGGAAAGACACATACTTAAGGCCATCTATACCAGTGAGTTTAGGATGATGTCTTGCAGATGCATGGGGAGCTTGCTGAGACATGACCAGGCTGAGTGGGCAGCCCGTTGCACTTTGATACCATCACAGGGGCAGCAACATTCGGAGTATCACCCAGACATACAGGCGCTGAGAATCAAGCATAGTAAGGTGTTCAGTGGCATTCCACCAAGTAGTCCTCCAGATAGTGGTATTGAGCACATCATTGAGTTGGAGGAGGGTGCCAAACCCATTATGATTACACCATACAGGCATCCAAAAAGATTGAAGGATGAAATAGAAAAGACCATCAAGCAATTACTGGCTATGGGCCATATTAGACCAAGTAAATTTATTTTCGCTTCTTCAATGGTACTTGTGAAGAAGGATGGCACGCTCAGGATGTGCATTGATTATAGGATCTTGAATAGAAAGATCATTAAAAACAGGTACCCCATCCCACGAATTGACAAGTTAATAGATGAGCTTCACAGTTCATGTTTCTTTTCAAAAATTGATTTGAGATCGGGATATCATCAGATCCGAATTAGAGAGTAGGATGTAGAGAAGACAGCATTCAGATGTCATTGTGGTCATTTCGAGTTTGTAGTTATGTCGTTTGGGCTAACTAATGCTCCAGCTACTTTCCAGTCCACAATGAATAGGGTCTTCCAGCCTCAGTTGAGGAAATTTGCATTGGTCTTCTTTGATGACATCCATGTTTATAGTAAAACATGGGATGAGCACTTATCGCACTTGGACACAGTGTTGGGTATTTTGACAAGAGAGTCATTGTATGCAAAGGAGTCAAAATGTGATCTGGGATTGTCAGAGTTATTATATTTGGATCACATTATCAGTGCACAGGGCATACACATGGATCCTGAAAAGATTTGTGCTATCATTGAGTGGCCTACTCTAGTGAACCTTACATAGTTGAGAGGATTTTTGGGTTTGTGTGGGTTCTACAGGAGGTTTGTCAGTGGGTATTCCAAGCACGCAGCACCCCTGACTGATTTGATGACAAAAGGGTCATTCTTGTGGACTCCTGAGGCACAGGAGTGTTTTGATAAGTTCAAGGAGTTGATGACTTCTTTCCCAGTGTTAGCTTTATCATATTTCAACAAACCATTTGAGCTACACTGTGATGCATCCAGAGAGGGGGTTGGAGCGGTGCTTATGCAGGATAAGCACCCGATTGTTTATGAGAGTAGAAGCTCAAGGGACCTGATAGGAGCTTCAGCATTTACGATAAGGAAATGTTGGCCATAATGCATGCTTTGGCCAAATTCAAGCAATACTTAGTGGGCAAAAAGTTTTGCATAAAAACAAACCATAACAGCCTGAAATATTTCCTAGGGCAACAAGATCTTAATGACAGGCAGCAAAAGTGGGTAAGTAAATTACAGTCATATGATTTTGATACTACCTATTTCAAAGGGACATAGAATGTTGTAGCAGATGCCTTGTCACGCAGACCCCAGTTGAGCCTGATGACAGACATATCTGAGGATTGGAGACACTTGATCCTTGCAGGGTATGAAAACGATACATGGGCATCGGGATTTATAGATGGAGTCGTATAGGACAGTGATAATACCCTTGTGAATTTACAAAGGGCGCATCTATTTGGCTCCAGGATCAGAGGTGAGGAAGATGGTGTTGAGGATTTATCATGATTCACCTATATCAGGACATCCTGGTTTTTATAAAACCTACCGGCAGATTCGTGAGCGCTTTTCTTGGAAAGGGCTCAAAGCGGAGGTGTTGCGGTATGTTAGAGAGTGTCCTACTTCTCAATAGAATAAACAAGAACACTCTTACCCAATCGATTTACTGCAGCCACTTCCGATTCCTGATAGGAAGTGGGAGTGTTTGTCTATGGACTTCATCATAGGACTGCCAAGAGCCCAAGGCAGAGACTGTATATATGTCGTTGTTGATCAGCTTCCAAAGTTTGCCCACTTCTTTCCGATCACAACTACATATATTGCTATGCAAGTGGCAGAATTATTCTTTCAAGAGGTATCCAGGTTGCATGGCTTACCACGGAGCATAGTCAGTGACAAGGACAGCAAGTTTATGAGTCATTTTTGGCAGGAGTTATTCAAATTATGCGGGACAGAGCTCACTCCGAGTACTAGCTACCACCCCCAGACAGATGGACAGACTGAGATAGTCAACAAATGGGTGGAGGGATATCTCGGGAACTACATAGCAAGGCAGCAAAAGGCTTGGGTTAAGTGGATTTATCTGTGTGAATATTGCTACAATTCTACTTATCACATGTCTATCCAGATGTCACCTTACATGGCATTATATGGATATGAGGCACCAAATTTCATGCATCTGTTGTTGGCCAATAGTAGAGTGCCTAGTGCTCAGGATTTGCTGCAGGAGAGCCAGGACATTGTAAAGGCTCTTAAGGAGAATATCACTAAGGCATAGAATCAACAGAAGTAGTATACAGATCAAAAGAGGATTGAGCGGTCATTTGAGGTTGGTGATATGGTATACTTGATGTTGCAGTCATACCATCAGTCTACTACCAAAAAGAGTGGTGCCGAGAAACTTAAGCCACAGTATTATGGACCCTTCAACGTGATCAAGAGAGTTGGTGAGGTGGCTTATGAGTTGGATTTGCCAGCAAAGAGTAGAGTCCATAATGTTTTTCATGTGTCACGTCTCAAAAAGGCGTTAGGACACCAAATTGTTCCTTCTAAAGTGCTTCCACCCTTGGATGATGAGGGAAAGTTGGTTTTAGTGCCAAAGGCTATCATTGTGTTTAGGGAGAGGAATTTTAGGAGGCATACTATCAAGGAGTACTTGGTAAAATGGAAGGACATGCCAGTTGAGGATGCTACTTGGGAGAGCAAGGAGATTTTAAAACATCCAAAGTTGAGGTTGCTTGAGGACAAGCAATTTCAGGAAGGGTGGACTCTGATGTCCTCTTCTAGCTAGAGACATCACTCTAGTTTTGATTAGCCTATCAGTGGACACTCGTAAGCTAGTAGAGATGGATAGAGGGTCATTTCGGGCATAGAGGTGGTATGGTGATCTAATGGTTCGACGTATGCAGAGTTCAATGTCTACGGTTTGGTATAGAGAGACCTTTTGGCTCAAATATATGGACTTTGCTCTTTTTGGCAAAGATTGCTATTTTTGGGTGTATTTTTGAGCCATAGAGATGGACCCCGACTATTTTTAAAAATTGATTTAGGCACATGGGCAATTGTTATGCCAACTCCAGTTTCTGACGGTTCAACCAGATTCACAGTATTGAGGGAGATATTGCATTTTCAGTGGCCTAGTATTTAATTAATAATCAACAATTTAATATTAAGTTGTAAAATGACTTTATATTAAATCACTTAAGTTATGGGTTCAAGCATCATTAAGCGGGCCAAATTAATGAATTAATTTATTGGCACTTTTCCCTAAGTCGGAGACTTAATAAATTAAACATTTCATTTAGTGTTATTGCATTAAATGTATTC
The DNA here is from genome assembly GCA_027943335.1 of Chamaecyparis obtusa. NCBI lineage: Eukaryota > Viridiplantae > Streptophyta > Pinopsida > Cupressales > Cupressaceae > Chamaecyparis > Chamaecyparis obtusa. The sequence goes on from BSBK01010935.1 coordinate 295,223, forward strand.
TTTATGGAGAAAATCACAAGAATGCTTTTTGGGTGCGATTTAGGGATTTGAGGCATATTTATGTTGGGCATGAGATTGGAGAGGTATCCATTGTTATTTTGCAAATTGATCATTGTGATTTTGAGCTCTGAGAAGGGTTTCAGCTTTGCCATTGAAGAACGTAGTTCTTTTGTGTGTATCCATTTGAGCTGGTGAAATATCCAGTGAATTTGGAATTTCAAAGAGTTTCATCCAAAGACTCTATTTGTGCTTGAGCAATATTAGTTTCAGCAGCAGGAAGAAGATAGTATTTTATTACAGTGTGTGGAGGAATAAGTTGCAGCCATTATCCTCTCTCAAATTTGAAGCCACAACAAGAAATTGCAATCCAGAGGCAAAAAAATGGTGCTAATCCCAAGGCTTGCGATTTTGGTATAAAAAATCAACTAAATTTTATGTGGCACATGTTTGCTGGTTGGAGGTCAAAAAAGGTGGTTTGGATCATCATAAACATTACAGAGTTGAAATAAATAATTTCCTCTAGCAGCTGATGTATTCTCCCAAGTTTTTATACATTACGTAGTTGCTTTTGTTAATCATTTTCCAATTAAGGATTGTCTTGATTTCCTTTTGTATTTCATTTGGAAAATAAATAGAAGTTGCAGCAGTAAATTGAATTGTTTCAGAATTTCAGATTATTGCACATTTGCTTTTTATTTCTAAAACCCTTGAAAATCAAAGAAATTCATAAACTTTCAAACAACAAATTGAGGTAAACGTCTACAGTAGTTAAGGACCGATTTGGAGTTCTTACAATTGCCACTCCTCTTTCACTCGCAATCACTCCTTTCACTCCTCCAAACACTCTTTTCTTAGCTCTTCACTGTAATATCCCAAACTGATATTTTTCTCGAAACTTCTCAAGTATATCTCAGAAATCTTAAATATATCTTAGAAATACAAACAAACATTCGCATGCAATATAATATTGATTTATCAAAAATAACCAGCAATATATTCCAATAAATCTTCTCAGAAAATGTTATCATATTATACAACAGCAATACGAAACAATGAAACTACAAATAATTCAATCTGAAATACAGAATGCTACAGCAAGATTGGATGATCAAGAACCTGTAAATACAATGGCAAACTCTACTGTGAATCCGCCCCGAAAATGAACTAGGTTTCCGTCCAATCCACTGAGAAAGCCTAAAGGTTTCTGTCCTTAGGCTTTAGAACCGAAAGTTGAAGCTTCCTAGATTCTCCAAGAGAAATAAATTCATAAACTAAGCATAAACAAATGAGACTCCAAGCCTTCTTTTAAAGCTGCAGTTGTGACTCTTCAGTTTCCCTTCTCTGTCTTTTCATATTCCCCCTTTAAGTCACTTTTTAAATAAATATAACCGTTAAGTCATAAAGTGACATAATAATAAAGTAAGGAATCTTATGGCATTAAAACGGAGGACCAAATGAACTTGGAAGATGACGTGTGATAGCTTGCCAGAAAGCTCTCGGCAAGACACTCCAAGTCCAATACTGAAATGCCAAGAAAACTGAACTCTACCGACTTACTATAAATAGTAAGTACCCTAGAAACCCTGTGGAAACTGCTCTAATTGACTTAAAACTGGAATTACCTAGGCCAAATACCCCACTGATCCCTGCAAAGCCTCAGTTAGCCCACCAGACCATGATGAAATGGCTAACGATGCAAAACAAAATAATGTGCCCGAAAAGGGGGACATTACAAATCATCCCTTCCCAAAGATTGTTTGCCCTCAAGCAATCGGTGTCTGCATGTTGTGACCATAATACCTGGATCCCATACCAACCTCAAGAAAGCTTCTCCACCAATCTGTCGTGAAAAACTGAAACAAACAATATGCCCCAACTTGTGAAGCCATTCACACAGCAACAATGCATTAACCATTCTAATGTCTAGATCCCAAATCACCCCATGTGCCTGATCAGTCGAATCAAATTGCCTTGTGCTGCCATCATCTGTGAGAAAAACCTCAATCCAACTGAGAACCTCACCCCAACTGAAATCACCAGCACCTCTAAGGTCAGATGAAGGGGGAAACCAAACATCATACCAATCAGCTCCCTGGATAATTACCAACCGCGAGAATGTCCCTCTTGGATCCACAAACAAAAGGGCCATCCATCCCCCAGCTGATTGAAATATCTTGTCGTTCCATGCCCATACTGAGTGAATCACCCAAAATGTCCAACTACCATAACACTGCCTCTCTAATCTGTAGCCCGAACTGGAAACTGTACTAAAGAGGCAAACTATCAAGACTTCAGGACAAGGCTTCCTCCTGCAAGAAGGGAAGCGTACCCAACCAATCACTCATCCCACACCTCTGCAATAATCGGAAAAGAAAGTCCTCTGTAGGTGGGCTGAATGGAAAACAAAATGCATCTCATACAATGTGGCCAACATGTGATGCACTAACCAACTCCATTGGAAATCCTGAAACAGCATTAGGATTCCATAGCTGTCTCTCTATACCCAAAGTCATACAATGCACACCATTGTGTGAAAAATTCACACCAACAAGCATAATCATCATACCAAGCTCAATAACCCCGTACTGAATAATCTCTACCCAATCGTCATCATCATACCCAAAATATGTGGTGATAGAATGAACATAAGCACTGGATGAATCGGTACGATAATGTAGTGGAGTCCCATCTGTGTGAAGAGGGGAATGAATCAAGGGATGCTCACCAACACGAGACATCTCTCCATCAGCGAGGGATAGCGCAAGGGAAGGCATATCACCCATCATGCAATAAGACATAACTACCCATCCTAAACTACTGATGTGAAAACCAAACTGCTCAACAATTGAGCCCATCCCGCTACTCCAATATGGTGACCAAGACTCATCTCTAGTAACTAAACTTGGGTCCCAAATCCTGCAACCAACCTCATCCTCATCCTGGAAGTAGGCAGTATCTTCCTCATCCAGCTCAAAAAGGGGATTATCAAACATCAAATCATCACCCATCTCAAACAAGGAATTGTCGACTGCCTGAAAGTGGTCTAACTCATAATGAAACTCTAGGTGATCCAAAGATCTTTTGGGACAACTATCCAAGTCATAAGTCTGATGTATGCTATCAAGCTCCTTAATCACCTCCTGAAAGAATTCGGACCTTTCCTTGTCTTCCTGTTCCCTGTATTGGCTAGAGACAACAATCTGATTTCTTGCTTCTTGAAGAGCAATACATGTGTGTTCCAAGGTACCCTGAGTAACACTAAGCTCTCTATTGAATTCATTAATCTCATCCTCCTTTTCCCTCAACTGCTCAGCATATTTTCCAGCAACCTGTAACAGGTAGTCGTGATCTGAAAGTAAACACAAATATTTTGATTTCCAATCCTCAAATGTTATTTTGACCCCCTGTAAATCTGCAACATAGGATCCAATCTTTATAGCATCTTGTCCTTTATCCCTCTGAGCTTTCCTGTATAGATCATCAATAACCTGGTGAGTGCTATCATGGTGTACAAGAGCTGCAATAATGGCATCGTCACTGACTTTCAGCTGACTCTTCAAGGCATGCTTCTCATCATTGTTATTCTGGGATGTACTACCAAAAGGGTCATCCATATCGGCATTATGCACGAGTGAGGTGCTGCTAAAGAAGTCACATGATTCGTCATTACATGGATCGCTAAAGGCTTCCAACTGGTTATCACAGCCCTTAACCATGAATTTGTCAAACTCAACCACCAAGTCACCAAAGTAGAACTCTGAACACTCTTCACCATGTTCGAAAAGGGATGTATTCAAAAGTATATTTTCTTTATCACTAGGCTGCAATTTATCTTCCCCCTAATTAATACGGCAAACATGCTCTTGTGACCAGCCCTCTTGTCATATAAAACAAATCTGCCCTATTCTCGCTTGGTTCTTGCCCATTACCAGAGATCCTGCAACCTGTAAGCCTAATGATACTTGTTCATTTTCAGTCAATAAATTCTTGAATCTTTCAGCCTGAAGCTTAATCAATTCAGCTGAAAGGTCACATGCCACAGGTGAGTACTTTATTTCTCCTCTCCAGATTGCCAACAATTCTGATTGCAATTGTTTGCATATGTCATTGTCCTCATCTAAGATCAAGGATAGGATAGTCTTTATGCACGTCTTCACCTCATCGGATGATGATTCCTGAAATTACTTAGGAGGCACTAAAATAATTGTTGAACCATTTTATCACAATCGAGATTCCACATGGGGCTGAAAATTCTAGTACTTGCCATTAACTCCAAGATTTTTACCTGCTTACCAAAAGTAGAATCTCTGTCATTTTTCAGTCTACCTAAACTGTCCACAATCAGCTGTAATACCTGTCTCCAAATGTGATCGGTATAAGGAGTAATAGGGGTTGTAATCCGTGTGATCTCACTGAGACATGAGGCAACTACAAGCCTAACGTCTTTATGTGGATGATTCATAAACCTGCATTGTACCAAGGCAACCATTGAGGGATGAATAGCCCAATTGAAAAGCCTGCAATCAGATTGATCTATCCTAGATAAATATGAATTTATCTCATCTAATTTGGCAAGCATACCTCCCATAAATTTTTGATCCTCCAATTGCAATCCAAGGCAACATAACTCATTTCCTATCTCAATTTCCGAATATCTCTTAGTTGCACACCGTAAAATGTGTCATTGAATTCCTTTGAGAATACTAGGCTTTCCAAGGTTTCTATTATTCAATTTTCTCCAAGTTTCACACAAAGAACTGAATCAAATCTTGTAACTGAGAATTGTTGTTATCATAATAGCATTTCTGGATTTTCCAATGCTTTCTGAGCAATCCCTGGTTTATACTGGTTGTAGGTGTTCAAAATAATCTACTGTGCTGTCTTGTTTGTGTCACAATGTACATGAAACTCCTTGTTCAACATATAAGTTTGTGTTTAATTTTCTCATAGAAATATTACTTCAGACTATCACTATTTGGTCGAAGTTTAGATTATTTTGATACGTGACTCCTCCAAGCAATTATTCCAAACATGTTGGGAACTTTTCTAATATTGAGAAAAGTCTAATTCGCAGGAAGTGAATATGTTTTGATTGTTGTTCCAGGCGTTTTAACAAGAGGAAACATTCATTTGTAGAGATTTACTTCACCTTTTGGTTTGACTATCTCTTCCAAAAGAGACGGACAAATCGGATGGTTAAATATCTTGGTAAGTTGTTAATGCGCGACTCTTTCAAATACACTGCAGTACGACCTAACACAGGTGATACCTTTTTCCAATTCTAACTTCAAGCCATGTTTAAGCCCATCATGCAAATGATTGACCTCCTGAGATATGTGACACTTCAAAGAGTACATTGACTCTGTTTCCAAAGTCTCTTCCCCGCTTTCAGCACATTGAACCTTGCTGACAAGCTCAATCCCCAACGACTGCTTCACAACTTCATCATTATCTCTCGAATCTAGGGAATTTAGAGACTGGGACAATGTATAAATAAGCTGAGTCCAGCATTCCTCTGCATCCTGTTGCATGAATAAACCATTATGTTGCTGACCAAACTGGGGATACCCTTTTTTTTCAACACCTGGAATTGTACTCGTTGTTGGTGCAAACAGTGCACGCGACCAAGCAAATGAAACATTTCTCTCCCCAATGCATTTGACAAACTCTCCCAACAGCACTTGTGCAAGACCAGCACATAAGTCTTTTCTTCAAAATTGGATAATCTCTTTACGGGACTGTAGCTGTAGGTGGTGTTGTAATGAATAATCTCGACTCTTCCTAGCTGGTATTCTCAATACAATCATAAACTTCTGGTCTCTGCACACAAGCTTATGGAACTCGTGCTAGGAGTCTCCGGTTAATACCACCTATTACCGAGTGCACTCTCAAATTCGTTCACCAATCACAGTTGTACGAGTGTTGTTGATAGAAGACCCACTGACACTTTGGCAGATTGATATCTCTATGCGGTTGCGCGGTGTGTACAAACGTCCCTGTTATGTGGACTACCCACTGTGATCAGAACCGATTCACACATTCGTATTAACCATGCGCTATATTCTGGAAGCTCGCACGTGTCCAATGGGAGGATGGCTGACACGAAAGTTGTAAAACAATAGCCAAAGGTGGTCACGTCCTCCTTATTCACGACCCTGCAGGAGCGGCATGAACTTTTACACTTTATCACTGTAGCAGTTCCCTTATTGGTTATACTGCTAAGTCACGCTGAGGCGTGATTGTCTAGGGCTATCACGATTCCTTTCTCCTTGCAATGGAAAACGGTGCCTCCCTTGTTATTGCCCAATTCTAGTGCATTACCCGCAGAGAAAACATGGTGCTACGATTGGTAGTTGCGCCCAGAAGTGATGCGGGGTATGCTGGCTCATGAAGGTTTCAAAATACTTGGTGCTTGGTCTATGATATAACTCAAAACATGACTGCTAAACTCCCGGTTCTTATCTTTGCTGCTGCAAGTGCCAGTTTACTCAAATCCTGTCACAAGCATTTCGAGACTATTGAGAGTGCTAATGAAAGGCTTCTCCTTTTTCCCATTTTCTACAGCAGGTATCGAATCTTAATTACCATATAGGGAACTGAAATGTTGGAGTTCAAACTGACCTTATCTGAGGAAATGCTGAAACTGAAAAGTTCCACTCTTAACAATACGTTTGAGCTCTATATGACTTGTTTCTGGAGAAAACCTCACAAGCTGGCAAGATTTTTCGCTCTGATACCACTGTAATATCCCAAACTGATATTTTTCCCGAAACTTCTCAAATATATCTCAAAAATACAAACAAACATTCGCATGCAATATAATATTGATTTAACAAAAATAACCAGCAATATATTCCCATAAATCTTCTCAGAAAATGTTATCGTATTATACAATAGCAATACGAAACAATGAAACTAATACAGAATGCTATAGCAAGACTGGATGATCAAGACCCTGTAAATACAATGGTGAACTCTGTTGTGAATCCGCCCCGGAGATGAACTGGGTTTCCGTCCAATCCACCGAGAAAGCCTGAAGGTTTTCGTCCTCAGGTTTCAGAACCGAAAGCTGAAGCTTCCTGGATTCTCCAAGAGAAATAAATTCATAAACTAAGCATAAACAAATGAGACTCCAAGCCTTCTTTTAAATCTACAGCTGTGACTCTTCAGTTTCTCTTCTCTGTCTTTTCATATTCCCCCTTTAAGTCACTTTTTAAATAAATATAACCGTTAAGTCATAAAGTGACATAATAATAAAGTAAGGAATCTTCTAGCATTAAAATGGAGGACCAAACGAACTCAAAAGATGACGTGTGATAGCTTGTCGGAAAGCTCTCGGCGAGACGCTCCAAATCCAATACTGAAATGCCAAGAAAACTAAACTCTGCCGACTTACTATAAATAGTAAGTACCTTGGAAACCTTGTGGAAACTACTCTATTTGGCCTGAAACTAGAATTACCTAGGCCAAATACCCCATTGATCCCTGCAAAGCCTCGATTATCCTACTGGACCATGATGAAATGGCTAACTACGCAACACAAAATAATGTGCCTGAAAAGGGGGACATTACATTCACTCTTCTTCTTGCTGCAACAAACAATTAGAAATGAAAATGTGAATACAAGTGAAGTTTGGAGGGCCTTTTGAAGGCATGGAAGGCCATAGATGAGCCGCACATACCCTTAGGGTTCTAATAGAAAAAAAGAAATAATAAAAAAATGTGTTTTTTTAACATGTGCTTGAAGTTACCGCCAGGCATCCCCAGTTAACTCGAGGGACGCAAAGGCATCCCCCTCAATGTCTTGGGAACATCGGGATGTCCCCACATTCCAGTGTTGATTGAGCAAACTTAGCGGTGCCATTGGAAACTTGGGGGCACCGTCCCCATGTCCCAGGGATGTCCCCGTTTCGGAAACACTCAAGATTTTTTTTATTTGGGGGGGGGACGTGTCACCATTGTACACTGTTGTTCACTTATGCATATTGTGCTCTTCATGACACTGTCCATATAGACCGATATCACTGCTATCCATGAATGCCTTCCCTTTTTTATACATGTTTCTCTTGAAAATATTCATCACTGCTTTTATTCAATGTAGTTGTATTGAGTAGATATGAATTATTTGTATGTAATATCCTTTGCCCAATTTGCTATAAATTTTCTAATGTCTTGCCCAAGGAATATTGTCAAACACTTCTGATGCAAACTTCCAGCTTGCTGGTTAGATTGTTTGATTGTTTGAAATGGTTTCATATGCTAATAAATAAACTTTTTTTGACATCCAAACATGAATTGGAAAATGAAATGACAACTAATAGACCCTTACAATGCATTTAGTGGCATCAAGAAATTGGCATTTTGTCAAGTAGTTTTCAAACATCCCAAAAGTCAAGACAAGGTTAACATTTGCAAAGACAATATACATGTGTCAGCTCAACAAGAATAAGCAAACTGTCCTTATTTCTCCTTTATTCAGATGCCAACATATGAGAATTGAGTTTCAGACCCGAGACATTCTAACAAACAGTTTGCAGCCATACATAATCAAATCTTTCAACAAATAAAGCATTTATAATGCAATAATAACTCAAGAACCTGATAGGAGGAACCTTGACCAAGCTGTTGAATGCTGAAAGGTTGATATCTGCAGTGGTTGTCTCTGAAATCTGCTACCCTTACTGTTCACAGTCTGATAAACAGACATCCCATCTTAATTTCTGATTTAACCAATATGCACAAATACTGTACCAAACACTATTCCTGTGCACTGTAGCGTTTCACTATTCACGAGTTGCTGTAGCACGGGTACTGTAGCATCTACTGTAGCGCGGTTACTGTAGCAGCAAATGTATCATGAAATGATTGCTTCAGTTTTGATTTTTAATGGCTACCAAATGAAATTGTAGGTCTGCAATTGATATATATTCGAAAATCTTCAAACCCTAGATGTCTTTCCTTCTCTTTAAAGCCCAAATAGAACTCCCGAATGGAGCCCTCTTGTTGCCACAATTCGGTAGATATTTCACTACCTCAAAGCAGCTCCCAATGAAGAGTTTGCGTTCTTCAATGGCTAACTGAAATCAGAAACCCTTGGCTTCTTCTCCCTAGTTCATATCAAACAAATATTAATTCTCTGGATGCCCAGAATGAGCTCTTAAGTCCCTCTTTATTCTATTCTTATGAGAGCTCAGATACTTCCCTGGCCAATGTGGGATAAAAGACATATTCGCACATTATAATATTAAAGTGACTTTATTATTATAAAGTTACTTTATAACTTTATAATAACATTAAAATATTTAAATAAATCACTTAAGTCACTTTTAATTAAATTAATTAAATATAAAGTCACTTTTTAATTTTAATTTATTTAATGACTATAAGAAATTAATTTAATCAATTTCTCCTTATTTCTCCACTTAGCCTTAGGAGAATGTAAAGGCTAAGAACTCCACTGAGATGCTAAAAAGATGGGGACATTACACAACAATGAAACCATCAACTCACTGCTATGAATGATGAATATCAAATCGATACAACTACAAGCATGGACGCTCCACACTCTTATCTTAGTTAAAACATAAGAGGGCAGCATGCTGGGCTCAACCTTGTAAGAGCCCATTTTACCCCACATGTTGTGACATCTGTCATATTAGTAAAAAGTGATCAACAATAAGAATATTCATATCATAGTTACAAGACTCGGACTCGGTAAGCTGGTTTCAAGCTCGGACTCAAACTCGGTGTCCGAACTCGGCAAATTGAAAAACCCAAGAAATTCAAAGATTTTTAAGGATTTAAAACTTTTTTCATGCATCATTTAGTCAATTAACATCAAAGACACAATAATTGAGATAAATAGAAGCTACTTTGCACATATCCACAAGTTTACATTGATCACATAAGTATAAATGCGAATTTCTAAAGGAAATAAGTTAACTATTAAACTAATTACTAAAGAACACATTAGAAATATAAATAGTGTCACTGTCAAATGTCTACAATATTCATCATTTCACTAAGCTTTATAGGCTTCAAAGTGGATTGCTTTACTATCTTCTTTTAAAACTGCTTTCCACGTCTTCCCTATCTCTGTTCTTTAGTGCTGCAACAATACCATTAATATTGTGCACTGTCCCTCTTTCAAATCATGGAGCTTCTACTTTGTACTAGGGTCATTGACCTTGACATAGATGCATATATCATTGTCTTTGGTTGATCTCTGGACTGCTTATTGATAATTGTACTTTATCTTTCCATTGCTACATATCTTCTTGAACACTCTTCATTCATACCCACTATCTCAATTAATGTTGTGACTGTGCTTGTATCTTGTTGTTCTTGGGTCTTTTATGCATATCATTATTTTGAACAACCATCTCATATCATATAACAGTTCTTGATCATTCTTTGCTCCCAACATTGTTATATTTTTTGTGTTATGCATTGTATTGACTACTGTGATGCACTCCATTTGTGATATGTTTTGAAACATTCATTGCTACATATTTACGGAATGCATGTTATTCACTGTCCTTTATCTGACTACTGTCCTTCTTGTGTCTGTATCATGACAGTTATGTATCCTTTTATCAAAATTGTTGTCCATGCTATGATACCACTACTAATCTTATGAAATCTTCCCTATGACCGTAAGAATGCTTCATTATATGTTGTCTTTGTGTTCGCAAATGATGGAATGACCCTTTTAGGTCTTAGAGAAGGGATATAAACCAAAAGGAATAATTAAAAAAAATTAAAAATGTTCATTTTTTACTTTATGGCTCAGCTGGCCATAGCAGAGTCTTGCTGACGGGACTCGCCGAGTCAGTAGACTCCTGGAAGGACTCGCCAGGACTCGATCGAGTCAGCTGGCAGAGTCTAAAAAGCTCTGCAAGCCTGACTCAACTCGCGACTCGTAGAGTCCTGTAATTGTGATTCATATACCTGCACAGTTAACAAACTTGTTCGATAAAAATAATGAAGTCCAGAACTGAATGGATACTGATGACGGATTTTCTGCTTTTCCTTTGATATATATGATGATTGCAAAGTTGGTTTAATACATTATGATAGCAAACTATGCATCTATTGATGTTGTATATGAAATGATTAGGCTTCCTGAGCTCTAACACCAATTTCTCTCATCTCTTGCAGGCATTTCTGGGTAGCAAAGCGGAAGGAGCTAAAGATGTGCAGTAGTCCAACCTTGGGATTTGTCATTCAAGAAATGACGGATCCCTTTTCTTTTCATGTGCTTTCTTATTTAAATGTATAGTTTTCTTTTATAATGCATTGGATCAATTAATCTAATAGCTTATGTGGGACACTATACTTTTGAATTCATGAATAAAGAAAGCAATTTTTATGCATGATTGTGTAATTCTACTTTCTTGTAAAAGCACTTGTATTGAATCTGGAATTCACTTGATAGCATTTATCCCTTGTGAAGAACACTTAGCAGAATTAAACATGTACATTTCATCTTTTTACAAATACCATCCCAGCTCTACTTGATTGAGCTAAAAGCAAAATTAGGTAACAAGTGTATTTTGCTATGTTATTTGACAATTAGCATAGTGGCGTATTATGAACTTATATGGTGGTGTATTTTGCTATGTTATTTGACTATTAGCATAGTGGTGTATTATGAATTTAATTACTACTATATTTATGTATATTTTTTTATATGCCAAGAATTAATTGACGATCAATGTTTTGAAAGGAAACATTTTGGATGACAAGTTCACTATGTCCAACAAACTCATTTTCTATAAGGAGAGAATTTATTTGATGCCAAAACCAAGAATGAAGGGGAGAATTTTGAAAGCAATTCATGATACTCTCTTAGAGGTCACCCTAGGTCATAGTTCTACGGAGTTTCTTGACAGGGGGACATGGGGACGTGAGGATGTGAGGATGGGTTTCACAGACAGGGGCACCAAGGGCCTAAATTTGGGGACGGCAAGGGTACAATGGCAAAGCAATAGTGGAGGAGGTGGTGTTGATATACAAATTGAGGTGAATTGAAATCCTCAAGGCAAAATCTGCCATATAACATGTATTCAAGTGCCCAATGAAAGGAAAACTAATTTTTTGAAGTTAAAGGTTGCATTTAGAATGTAATGGCATGTGCCATATAGCACACAACCTGGGAACATCTCCAGTGATGGTTCTATGGGGGGAAATAGCCCCCAAGTCTAAGACACGTCCCCCTATAGGGGATGTGGTTTTTGGGGGGTAACTTATTCCCGTGGAACACTGCCCTAGGTACTTTAAGATTCACATGGAAAGGACTCAAGGATAATGTCCTTAGACACTCTAGGGAATGTGTAATTTGCCATAAAAATAAAACAAAGAAAATATTCTCAGCAAGACTCTTGCAACCTTTACCCATTTTAGAGCGAATGAGTGAAGGATGGTATTTCAATGGATTTCATCACTAGACTTCCTAAAGTCCAAGGTAAAGCCTGCACATATGTGGTTGTGGATAGGCTTACAAAGTATGCACACTTCTTTGCTATTTCTACTAATTTTAAGGCACCACAATTTACCTGTTCAAGTAAGTGTTTAGGCTGCATGGACAGTAATAAGGTAGTCAATGATTGAGTTTTTTTTAGCAAGAGATCTTTCAATTGGTAGAAATCAAGCTTGTGAACCAAGATTGTGAACAAATGGGTGGAAGGCTATCTGAGGAATTATGTTGCAATTCGTCTAAAAACATGGGTTAATAGGTCAAATGGATCTATCTAGGGGAGCATTGTTATACCAATACCTATCACATGTATTAGGATGACACCCTTCATGGCCTTGTATGGGTACAAAGCCCACCATTTTGTTGACCTTGTTTGGTTAACAATGGGGTATCAGGAGTGAGTGATTTGATCAAGCAAAGCTAGGACATTTTGAAGTCACTCAAAATAGTCTACATCAAATGCAGAATCAACAAAAATTGTATACAAGTCATCATAGGATAGATAGAGCATTCAAGGTCAACGATACTGTGTTTATGAGGTTGCACTCATACAAGCAATCCTCTCTAAAGGCAACAGGACCAAAAAACCCCAAGCCTTATTTTATGGACCTTACAAAATTATGAAGCAGATTGGTGAAGTTACATAAGAGTTGGAGCTGCCTGAGGAGAGTAAGATTCATAATTTTTTCCATGTATCCTATCTCAAAAAAGCACGTGATAAACATATTGTACCTTTAGCAAAGTTACCTCCACTAGATGAAGGCAAATTGATTTTGGTTCGTGACATAATTATGGATGAAAGGAAAAGAAACTTGAGAGGCAAGGACATTACCGAATAGTTGATCCAATGGAGGAATATTTTTGTTGAGGATGCAACTTGGGAAGGGCCTCAACTTTTGGAGCATCCAAATTTTAAATTGCTTGAGGGCAAGTAATTTTGAGTATGTCAATCTTGTCATGTTTCATTTTTGAAATAATGTATGTTATGGACAAAAATGCCTATTTCCTATTTTCCATGTCTTCCATAGTCCAATTTTGTCTTTGATCTTCCTTTCCTTCCGCACCATGTCTGTCTAAGGTCCCCAAGGTGTCTAAGTTGGAGATATTTCCAATCTTTTAAGCCTGTCAAACATTGAAGTTTCAAAGCTCCTCATAATAGCATGCCTTTCTACCTAAGTCTGATTTTCCTAAGTCCCTTTTGAAGAACACAACTCTACTACTGAGAGGGGGGAGTGAATAAGTAGTAGATGCAAACTTTTAACTTTAGAGCAATTAAAACTTTTAACCTTCAATCTGAAATTTGAAAGGAACTGAAACTGAAACAATAAAGCAAAGCTACCACAGAAGGAACAAAGCACAAGATTTGATGTGGAAACCTAGAATGGGAAAAACCACAGAGAGAAGTGGTGCTAGGATCTACTGTCCTAATCCAGCCTCACGATTGAAGAATTACAAGTGTTTAGGGCACCAACCCAAGGAATCACCAAATTCCCTTAAATGAGCACCAACCCAACCAAGAGTGCAATTCACTAATCTGAGAACCAAATTCAATGTCTGAACCCTCTTCCTCTATCCTTGAAAATTAGAGAAATACAAATGAAAATCATTTTGAAAGAAAGGAAAGCTTTAAAAAAAAGAAAAAATGAGAAGAATTGGATAGAAAGTAAGAGATGAAAGCTAAAATAAAAGACCAAAAAGTGAAGAAAAAATAGGAAAATCAAAATCATGAGGCAAATTCTAAGGAAAATGAAAAAAAAAGAATAAACAAGAAAATTTGGCCATATTTGAAGAAAATAAATGGATAAAGCAACGATATCCCCTCAACTTCCATTTCTGGTTAAGTGAATACAAAGAATGATAATTATGAATTTCGAGAATGAAGGTAGAAACATTGATAAGCCATGGTGGAAGACTCTATTGTTAACTGTAAGACCAAGACTATTGACCTTACCAGCAGTTTAGACATCAGACTTCTCCCACAGACTCTAAATCTTAAGAGGACGAGTAAAGCAAATGCGCTATTTCCAGGTGATTAAGGCAATTCATTATTTTGGTTGCCTCAGAGACAAGGGAAAGTTTATGCTTAGGCAAATGTTAGCAGAACACTCCATTGTTGTAGACATGGAGACAGACATTGACTCGGCTCAATAAGTGATGACACAAAACTTGGAAGGACAAGTATCAACAAAGTGACACTTTGGCATCAATTGCATAGTTAGTGTCAGAAGATGAAAAATAGCAACATGAATCCAACATCTATCAGAACTATCATAGATCTCCTAAGTCCAAGCAGAAACTGACACATAAAAAGTGGATCTCTCAGCAAGACTTGACCACCAAAAATATAAAGTCTCCCGCTTCTAGTCTGCATGAAGACTCACTTATTGTCTATCCAACACTCTTGATACACATCTGCCCATATTTATTAATTAATCAAAATTCAAAATATGACATGATTTTGAATTTTAACTGAATCAATAAATACACGCAAATCCGCATCCAGAGTGCTAGATTGACGTTGCTGGAGAATTGATCTTGGTGTGTCCATGTCAAGGATATCTCTTGTCCATGGTTAGACCTAATATGACAGAGATCGGCTTCTTATATTTAATAAGTTAATGTCAGTTCTGATAATAGTTTTAAAAACTCGGTATGTCGGAAAAGAGAATTTGAATAAGCTGACAAATGAACATAAGTTTTAAATAAACATTAAAATGACTATCAGTTCGATTAAGCAGCTTCATTAATAGTCAGATGAAAAGTACTTTGTGTTTTCCTTTGACAAGAGTTAATATGTTTCATTATTTTCTTCGTTTTAATCCATTATGGAGTTTCCACTGATAGTTTGTATATATTTTTCTTTGTTTTATCCACTAAGGTGTTTCCATTGATAGTTTCCATGCATTTTTCTTTGTTTTACATTCATTTACTCCACTCAGGTGTTTTTTTCTTTTTGGCCGTTAGGGTCCAAAATACCAGAAGTAAAATAGTTCCACTCCACAGACAAATCTTGATTGGTTGGGGGGGGGGAGGGGGGGCGAGGCGGGGGAAGGCAAAACTCCAGGTGTAAAACTCTCCTGTTGCATACACAATCCCTTTATCGGGAGTTAGAATTTTCTTCAGCAACACAGAGGCAACCACTAGGTACAACTCCACAGATCTGTACTTCTAAAATAATTAAATTACCTTGCAATAGCCTCTCTTTTTCCATCTTCATTTTCTCCGTTTCTACTGAGGGACATCTAACATACGCTGAATAAATCCAAATGCTTACCACAGTTAATATAAATTTGACCTAACCAAGATGATAAACCCGAGTCCTCAAAAGGCTTGCATACTGTTGTTCTTTTAAGTGTATGCCAGAAAGAAATTGCTTAATATTAAAAAATTTAAGGCAAACTTTTACAGGTCATTCGATCAAACATTACACCATAGGCAAGTCGTAAAATGATTGTTTCCTTGAACCAGCCTAAATTTGCCTTTTAAGAATAAAGTTTAATATGAATGTTGCCACAAAATTTCAAAGAGTAATAAGGATCACACACCTGAAACTGAAAACCGACTGAAGCGGCTTCGGCAAGGCAGAAACAGACCTCAAAACATCTGGATCGAAAGCAGAACAGTCCATGGCCTTTCTTTTCTCACTGCAGC
The DNA here is from genome assembly GCA_027943335.1 of Chamaecyparis obtusa. Lineage (NCBI taxonomy): Eukaryota > Viridiplantae > Streptophyta > Pinopsida > Cupressales > Cupressaceae > Chamaecyparis > Chamaecyparis obtusa. Next base: position 311,352 of record BSBK01010935.1, read on the forward strand.
AAAATGCGTTCAACTACTTGGCCAGCTTTTACAATTCCGTCTAAATTCAAACAAATAATGGCAATAGTTGCTTAAATTTACATATATGTTCCAAAATAAGCGTCTATTATACTGTAGTTCTTAATTGAGACACTAATAACGGCATTAAATATCGAATACGTTAAAAAAAAATCAATGAAACCTCGAGATGATGTGTATGCATTACAGAATGAATTCTGGATAATAGTTAAAATTCTTCTTTCGGAGAAACGTTATTTAATAGACAGAAAAGATGAAGCTAAAATTAAATGTTCGACAGCAGTAGGCCATAATAACGCGGGACTAAAATTACGGAGAATTCTGCTCGACCTTCAAAGAATTTTGAGCAAATTGCATGAAGTTCTGCGTGGCTTTCAATTGGGAAGCTGATCAGCGACAATTATTTTCTCCAATTTGGCCGCCTTGTAAAAAACGAATACAAGACAAGAAGGCGGGGTTTGTTCCGAGCTAAGATATGATTTCAATAACATAAGATTTAAAGCATGAAAATATACCTTTCCCTCCTTCACAAAAATGTGAGACAGAAATTTAAAATATTATTAAAGTTCAGGGATTACTAGAACTGGTCTACGGTGAAAGGGACCCAGCTAAGTTTGGGAAACTTTTCCTCACGTTAAATTTTGAAAGTATCTACATTTGGGTGTTCTTTTATAATGTATATTAATTTTTTTTGTTTTTATTGATTTTTTTATAATATATTTCAATTCTTGAATTGAACTTATATTTTAAAAAATTGTTTTGGGTTTGTTAGATAACAATTTTATGATAATAAAATTGTTTATTGTCTATAGGTACATAAATAAAATCTGAAGTGACAAAAATAATTTTAATATATAGATCTAAACTCTGTAAAAATGATTTATTTAAAATCTATCAACTAATAATAATTATAAAAGAACCTTAGTGATATTATATGCCCTTTTAATTGGTTGCATCTAAAAGGATGTGAAGAATAATAAGTATGTAATAACATTGATAAAATCATCTCGTAATAATTAGTGCGAGATTGCAGAGGAAACATACAAATGTTAGGTGCTAGAAGGTTATTGGACAAACAATGAGGGTGAGATACCAATAGCCATCTTAGCCATTAAGTTGTCTATAGAATTAAAAGTGACTAAGCTTCACCCGGAAGGGGATACGCAAATTATAATCAATGACAAAATAAAAGGAGGATCTAGAGTATGGTATCTAAATAAATACATTTGTACGATAAAGTCTATATTGGGTTTGTTTGAGGAATTTAAAGTTCCCTATGTAAAGCAGGAAGCCAATGAGTTTGCTAATACTATGTCAAAGGTTGGAGTATCATTGAAGGGTCGAGAGAAAGAAGAAATGGAGGACTTCAAAGAGCTTGATGGACAACATTTTGATTTATGGAGTTAAGTAGGGTCAGGTTTCAAAGGCACGGGATGGTATTGCAATTGGCCTTTGATGCCACTTAGCAAAAACAAGAATGCAACTAAGGGCTAGTAGAGAGACAATTCAAATTCAAATGTTGGTCCTTCCCTCCAGAAGGATCTGCTAAGCATCATGCCTAGCAATGATGTAGAAGAAAGGAACTGAGATGCCTTAAAGGAAAGAGGCCATGTGATCGATGGAGTAACATATTGGCTCCATCATTAAATACTTAGAAAAAGGTGATGAACTAGCAAATATTAATTCCTTCAAGAAGGAGCAAGAAGACTCTAGAAAGAAAGATGAACAATCGTGTGGGATTAAAGGCAAGACAATTGGTATTTTCTTAGTATGTAGATGCAAGCCAAGTTGAAAGTTTGGTTTGGTTGTAGAGAAGAGCAAGGTTAGTGGAATGGAGGCGAATTTCACTCTGCACACACTCAATCAATTATAGGAATTTAGAGGGGAAGTAAGTGTAAAGAGAATGAGAGGAATCTTCAAGATTGATGATCCTTGTTTCTAGTAGTGTGTGGATGTAATTTATGGAGAGGAGTTTATGAAAACATATTATAAATTTAGGACCAACATTGATATTTCATCAACATTTTTGGCATGGGCTTTACAACTAGGCTCGAGGGAGGAAGCCATGTGGGTGATGTGTATGTGTGTTCTCCCCCAATGGTCAAGTGGGATGGTCCCAATTATTGGGATGGTCGAGCTAGGATTTGGTTTTCAAACAAGGGAGGGGTTATGGAGGGTGGTGGAAGGCACTAACCTAAGCTTTAAATTGTTCTTGGTGTGGACTATAAGCACACAAAAGGATAAATGAATAACTTGGATGCTAGAAGGGGGTGGGAGATGCTAAAGGAGCTACTATTGGAGATTGAAGGAGAGAAGCATCAATATGGAGAGGACAAACCTCCAAACGAAAAGAAGGTTCAATTGGACACTAGAGATGGGATATTCATCCCAATCAAATCCAAAGACTCCATGATAAAGGTGTGACGAAGCTAGAAGAAGGTTCAAGGTGTGGTCAATTTTTTGCTCTTTATTATAGATAGTGAATAGGAATAGTATACTTCCTGCCCATTTTGTAATCAATAGGACTTCTATTTGCATGATTGCAATGAATGTATGGTAAAGAGTTGGTTGTAATACCTAGTTTTGAATTTTGGGGCATAGTTAATCATGTCTTGGATGTAGATATAGTATATAGGTGGTGGTAGCAGGCCAATTTTTTATGGCCTCTAATGGAAGATCTATGTTGATTAGATTGTGACTCTCATATTGTGATGCAAATATAGTCTATAGACAACTGGTAGCGGGGTAGTTTTTAATGGCCTCTAATGGGAGATCTATTTTGATTAGATTGTGACTCTCATATTGTGATGATTATTGTAGACTTTAATTTATATTTTAATAAAATATTTAATATTATCACCAATTAAAAAAACATCATATCATAATCAATTGAAATATATCAAATGATGAGCATGTAAGTATAGAGATGAAAATTAGTGCTTTACAATGATTTACTCATCTAGCAATAATTAAACAACAATAAAATCATATAATTTTAGAGGTAGGGACTAGTAAAATATATATTATGACAAGTATTGTAATCAATTATATACAAATTCAATAAATAAATAAATATTGTGCTTAGTTCTTTCTCTAATGAAGAAATGATTATTATAAATATAAAAAATAATATGACATTATACTTGGAGCTATGTGCCTACCAAACAATGACCTTAAGGTGAGTGCAAGATGGCTAAACAACACCCTTAAGTTAAAAATACTAAAAAAAACTTAGTCAAGTAGCTTCATATGACAAATTGAGCGATTGGTCTATGAAAGCAATGGCAAAAAATACATAGTATCATAATTTGTACAAATTTGATTATAATTTATGGACTAATTAATTGCAAATAAATTTTCCAAAAATGGGATATTTCAAAGAGACTACTAAGATATTTGAAAAAGTAAGAAGTAGGCTTCATTATGGCCAATATAATCAGGAGTGGAAAAATAAAGATATGTGAATGTGACACATATCTTTATAAAAAAATATTAAAGAATAAATTTATGACTTTTCCTTTAAATTCATGCATGAAAAATGATGATTTTTCTTGTCTCAACTCTTTCTTTGATGCAAATCATGTTTTCTTGATTTTTTCCTCTAAGGCAAAGAATAAGAGGATTTTTTATATGGTGTTGAATTTTGTTTCTTCCTACTTTAGAACAACTAGTGTAATATATTTTTGCTAATTTTAAAACAAGGGAGCTACCCCCATACTAGTAGTACTTATCTACCAAAACTACATATTGTTAGAATAACTGAGAGGGGAGGTGAATTAGTTAGATCAGTTATCCTACAGTCCCAAATCTCAAGATGTAACTTCAAAAACAATTTCAACAAATTATGCAGCTCGGTAACAAAAACTCTTAAACTATCTATGCCTTTACCGATTACTAGTTAATTAACTCACAGTAACTACCAATCAAATTAAATATGTAGTATGTAAAGTATGACAATAAAGCAATCATCACATAAAAACATAACACAATGATTTAACATGGAAACCCTGTTAAGGGAAAAACCACCTGGGACCGGTAACCCAAAATAATTTTCACTCTTCTAAAGTGAGCTCGGTGAAGAGCCAACCCTGTTAAAGGTTACAAACACACTGTTAGGTGTGACCTTGTTAGAGGATTTAAGACTAACAATTATCATTCAACCAGCATTCACTATGGGGTCGATAGGATAACAATGTACATTCATTGAATGACATAGGGGCATAACATAAGACAATTAAGTCCACTCGGTTAAGAGATTTTTTTGGATCAATGGTTAAACTGAAACAATAGTTGATCTTATTACAATACAACTTATCTTACAGATGTTCAGATCTATTCTAAGCCCATTCAAATCCTCTAATCAATATACCAATTCACTTCCTTAACTTACTTTCACTCGATAATAGCTCTCTGACGCTCGGTATTGTTCTGCAGTTCAATTCTCCTTCAACTAGTCTGATCAAGCATGCATGAAACTGTATTCATGCAAAATCTCTACAGTCTTCCTTCTTCCGGCATGTTTCAATAAAGAAACACATATCTCTTGTATAAACAGATAAACAGTTTTCATATCAACCATCATATTTTGCCGCTTAATCTCCTTCATAGATTTTGTCTCTTGAACCTTCCTTGGCGGTTGTGTTAGTAACACGTTTCAATTCCATCCTTTAGATCTTCTCCAAATTTTGTCAGTCGTGGATCTCATAACAAACTTTATCCTTAATCTCGAGATCATAACAATTTCCAGCTCATCAATTTCTGTCGGCTAAACTTAAGCATTTAATACTTTCAACCATAGTCAGTTAACAAAGAAATGTGTCGACAAACACAAGCTTGATTAATACTGTCGCTCGGTATACACTACACTGTCTCGGTGTACACTAAGGTGCTTCATTTACCGACCACATTGCCTTGTAAATTTTTCTTCCTCCTCCATAATAGATTAATGCAACATAATCAAGTCAACAATATGAAGTCATAGACTCATCAATAAGTTACCCAAAGTATTCCTTATCCTCATCTGTTATATCCATCTTCCTCCATGTAGATATCTCAGTTCTTCATCTCTTCTCTCCTCTTTACAGATGTTTAGATATTTGTATCTAACATGATAAGTATTGTCAAACTAGTTGACATCAATGACAACATAATGACTAATTTAATTATCTTACATATTATTTCAGTACTCAGTGATCTCTAATCACTGATCTTCAAGTCATTCAGGTATTTGATCAGTTGTAGTTCATCAATCTCTCCCTTTGGCATTGATGGCAATACAAGCAATATGAAATATGTCACACATGTATACCAAACATGTATTCTACAACTATGTAAGTAAATGTTGTAGCTCGATAAGCTCTCCCTAGCTTGATATTTTAATATGCTTAATCACTATGTTACATGACAGCATTACAAGTGCATACTTTCCTCTATGGATTTGATCTTTTCAACTCTCAGATTCCTTCTGTTCTCAACAACAAATCTTCAAAACTCTCCCTGACTTTCTTAGATTATCTCTCCCTTAGATAGATGTGATCTTGATCTATTCATCATATTGTTTATCTCTCCCTTTGACAACAATGCCAAAGAAAAACATAAAACATATAGCTCTGCAATAGCCAAGTGACTCTCTATTGTTTGGTGCAGACAATGTATCTCGGTATACTAATATGCCAATTCTTTGTTCTAGTTCCTCAAATCTTTCACAACCTTAGACATAATCCAAAGTGTGAGCTATGTTGCATCAACATGAATTATCTTCTAATAAGATTAGGCTGATGAAACCTCTAGATCACATTAGTGGCCGGTAGACAGGGGACGGACCCCAAGTCTAGTCCTCAAGTATTCAAAAGTTTCCTTTGGTAGAGGCTTGGTAAAAATATCAGCAAGTTTCTCCTTTGACGTAACATATTCCAATTTGACTTGCTTCTCCTGTACTTGTTCTCTTAAGTAGTGATACTTATAAATATGCTTTTTCTTTGAGTGCATTACAGGATTCTTAGAAATATTTATTGCACTAGTGTTGTCACAATATATAATCACCGGCTCAGTGATTACCTCATTCATTCCTTCCAACACTTGTTTGATATAAGTAATATTTGAACAATTTGTACCAGCAACAACATACTCTGCTTTGGCAATAGACTGAGAAATACAAGGTTGTTTCTTACTTGTCCAAGTAACAAGTCTTTCACCAAATAAAAAATGCTCCTCTGGTTGTGCTCTTTCTATCATCTATATTTCCAGCCCAATCTACATCGGTGTAGACTCTTAGTTCAAATTTGCCTTCCTTAGGATACCATAAACTATATTCCTCTATTTTCTTTAGGTATCTCAAGATTCTTTTTACTGCAACCATATGTGAATCCTTTGGATTGACAGAAAATCTAGCAACAATCCCCACTGCATGTGCAATATCTGGTCTACTGTGTACTACATACATCATTTTACCAATCATAGATTGGTACAATGTTTGGTTTACCTCTATAGATTCATCATCTTTAGTTAATTTGCAGCCTGTGACCATCGGTGTTCCTACTAGTTTAGCATCTTCCATGCCAAATGTTCTCAATACTTCCTTTATGAAAATTCCATCATTCTGTTGAATAACCTACAATCCTAGAAAGAATTTAATCTCTCCAAACATAGACATTTCAAATTCTTTTCTCATCTCATCAGCAAATGATTTAAAAATATGATCTTGTCCTCCAAAGATTATATCATCCACAAATATTTCAGCAATCAAAATAGTATCATCAGATCCTCCTTTCATATACAAATTATTGTTTTCACTATTTCTTACAAAACCAATACTTAAAAGATAAGTATGCAACCATTCATACCAGGCTCTTGGTGCTTGCTTTAAACCATATAAAGTTTTATGTAGTCTACATACCATGTCTTTCTAATTTGGATCAACAAACCCTTCTGGTTGTTCTATGTAGACCTCCTCTTTTAGTATTCCATTTAGAAAATAAGACTTAACATCCATTTGATAGACTTTAAATTTATTATGTGTAGCATATGCAAGTAACATGCAGACTCCTTCCAATCTAGCAATAGGTGCAAACATTTCACCATAATATATATCTTCTTCCTGTGCATATCCCTTGCAAACTAGTCTAGCTATGTTTCTTGTAACCTCTCCATTCTCATTCAGCTTGTTTCTAAAAATCCATTTAGTACCGATAACATTCTTATATTTTGGTCTAGGTACTAAAGTCCATGTCTTGTTTTTCTCTATTTTTTCTATTTCTTCATTTATTGCATTTATCCATTCATCATTCTCAAGTGCAACCTTAACATTTTTTGGTTCAAAATCACAAACTAAGCATGTATTATGTCTTAACTTACTTCTTGTCAGCATGCCAACTTGCTTGTCTCCAATGATTTGGTTCTCAGGATGATGCCTTCTGATAAATCTTTTCAGCACTTGATCTCTCCTTTGTTCTTCATTCTGTTCAAGTTCAATTCCTTGCTCGGTAGCTTCTTCCTGTTCCTTAGTTTCCCTTTGTTGTTCCTCGATGTTATTTTCTTGATGCTCGGTCAACTCAACCTGTGGCTTTGGTAGGTACTCTGGATGCTCAACATAAGTGAATCTACCATATTCTTTCATCTCCTTATTGCTTTCTTCCTCATTTTTACTATCAAATTCATCAACTCTAACATTAGCACTTTCAATCATCTTATTAGTGACCTTATTCAGACACTTATAAGCTTTTCTTTTAGTAGAATATCTAAGAAATATTCCCTCATTCCCTTTAGAGTCAAATTTCTCATTCCTATCATCTTTCAGAATAAAACATTTGCTACCAAAAATTCTGAAGTAACTTACACTCGATGTGTAACCAAACCATAACTCGTAGGGTGTTTTGTTTGCATCTTTCTTCAATTGTACTCGGTTCAGAACATATACAACTGTGCTAACTACCTCTCTCTAGTATACTTGTGAAACATTCTTTTCTAACATCTATGTCCTTGCATAATCAATAATTGATTTGTTTCTCCTTTCAGCAGTCTCATTATGTTGTGGTGTTCTAGGAGTAGAAACCTGTCTTTTTATGCCATGCTCATTACAATAGTTAGTGAATTCATCAGAAATAAACCCACCACCTCTATCAGACCTCAAGCATTTCATTTCTTTCCTGGTTTCTTTTTCTACTTTTTCTTTGTACCATTTAAACATTTTAAATGCCTCAGATTTCTTTTTTTAAAACATGACAGTCATCGATTTAGTGTAATCATCAACAAACAGAATAAAATATCTATCTTCATAGTAGCTCTGAGTTCTCATGGGACCACATAGGTCGGTGTGAACTAACTCCAAGATTCTTTTTGTTGAATAGTCTTTACTCTTAAAACTAGATTTTGTCATTTTCCCCTTTTGACATTCATGACACATAACATGATCAGGCTTTGTTAGGCTAGGTAGACCTCTAACCTTTTTCTTTTTGCTAATCTTAATCATGTTATCAAAATTTACATGACATAACCTTTTATGCCATAACCATGCATCCTCATTTTTTATCAGTAAACAATAAGTCTCAGCATTGTCAAGATAAAATAAGTTACCTTTAGATTGTCCTCCTGTTCTAACAAGCTTTCCACTTTCATCAAATATCTTTACCTTCTTGCTTTCAAAAGCTACTTAGTGACCTGAGTTGTTAAGATGTGCCACACTTAGAAAATTGTAATTCAGTCCATTTACCCAATAAGCATTATCACATTTGGTTTTATCATTTATCAATAAAGATCCTTTTCCTCTAACCATACATGGTGTATCATTACCCATTCTTACTGATCCTCCATTATAATGCACAAGATGATCAAACTTTTCTTTATCACCAGTCATTTGATGTGTACAACCACTATTTATGATCCAAGTATCATTTTTACTAGCTTTAGAAATGAGTGTCATCTCTACATACATTTCTTCTTCATCAAAATCATCCTTCATCACAACAAATACTACTTCAACATCATCATCTGTGTCGGTATCAGTATCATTCTCTTCAACAAAGTAACATACCTTTTTTCCCTTATTTTTGTGATCTTGGTTGTCTTTGTTGTAGTGTCAGTAACTTCTATTATTTCTCCTTCCATAGCTTCCTTCACCAAATCGATCTTTGTTTCTATCTTCATCTTTCCTGTTCAAGCATCTAGCAGCAATATGGCCAACTTATTTACAGTTAAAACATGCTAAAGGTAATTTACCCTTATATCTACCTTTAACTTTAGGTAACCTCTGAGCCATAAGAGCTTCAAGTTCATCAAGATCATCATCAGTATTGCTATCACTGTCATTCTTTATATTATGTCTACTGCTAGACTTACCAATCTTTAGAGAAGACATGAAAGCAGACTCAATAAACGGTACAACATTATTATCAAAATTGTTCAACTCAAAAGTTGTTAGCTTACCAATCAGACTATCAAGAGTAAGATTATTGTCAGGTGCAGGCCTCATTTCATGTATAGTAGATATTCTGATTGCATAAGCATGCAGCAAGGTTCTTAGAATTTTACTTACCATTGTATCTTCATCAATTACACCACCAGATCCTCTGATAGCATTGACTACCTCCTTTATTCGGTTTGTATATTGTACTATGTTTTCTCCTTCCTTCATTTTCATATCATCAAACCTACCTCTTAGGCTTTTAGCTCTGGCTCTCTTGACATTAACATCACCACCATAGACTCGAGCATGTTTATCCCACATCTCCTTTGCAGTAATGCAATCTTTGACATCCTTGAATTTAGCATCAGATAGAGCAGCAACAATCTCTATCATAGCAATGTTGTGTTCATGTCAAACTTTCAGTTGATCAAGAGTCAATGGTCTAGTCGTCGGTTGTAAGTAGCCATTTTCAAGTAGATGTAAGGTAGAATCTCTGATTCTGGATATATGAAGTTTCATTTGACTTTTCCATATAGTAAAGTTGTCCTTGTTCAGCTTCGACACCTCCCTCTTATATATCTTGTGATCTTTCTGCTGAAGTCCTTAAAACTCTATTCCAAGCAACCAATGCTCTGATACCAATTGTTAGAATAATTGAGAGGGGGGGTGAATCAGTTAGATCAGTTATCCTACAGTCCCAAATCTCAATATGTAACTTTAAAAACAATTTCAAAAAATTCTACAGCTCGGTAACAAAAACTCTTAAACTATTTGTGCCTTTACCAATTACCTGTTAATTAACTCATAGTAAGTACCGATCAAATCAAATATGCAGTATGTAAAGTATGAAAATAAAGCAATCATTATAGAAACACATAACACAATGATTTAACACGGAAACCCTATTAAGGGAAAAACCACCTGGGACTGGTAACCCAAAATAATTTTCACTTTTCTGAAGTGAGCTCGGTGAAGAACCAACCCTGTTAAAGGTTACAAACACACTGTTAGGTGTGACCTTGTTAGAGGATTTAAGACTAACAATTATCGTTCAACCAACATTCACTATGGGGTTGATAGGATAACAATGTACATTCATTGAATGACATAGGGGCATAACATAAGACGGTTAAGTCCACTCAGTTAAGATATTTTTCTATATCAATGGTTAAACTGAAATAGTAGTTGATCTGATTACAATACAACTTATCTCGCAGATGTTCAGATCTATTCTAAGCCCATACAAATCCTCTAATCAATGTATCAATTCACCTCCTTAACTTACTTTCACTTAGTAATAGCTCTTTGACGCTCGATACTGTTTTGTAGTTCGGTTCTCCTTCAACTAGTCTGATCAGGCATGCATGAAACTGTATTCATGTGAAATCTCTGCAGTCTTATTTCTTCTGGCATGTTTCAATAAAGAAACTCATATCTCTTATATAGATAGATAAATAATTTTCATATCAACCATCAGATTTTGCTACTTAATCACCTTCATAGATTTTGCCTCTTAAACCTTCCTCAGCGGTTGTGTTAGTAACACATTTCAATTCCATCCTTTACATCTTCTTTGAATTTTGTCATCTGTGGATCTCATAACAAACTTTATCCTCAATCTCAAAATCATAACAATTTCTAGCTCATCAATTTATGTCGGCTAAACTAAAGAATTTAATACTTTCATCCATAGTCGATTAATACTGTCACTCGGTATACACTACACTGTCTCGATGTATACTAAAGTGCTTCATTTACCGACCACATTGTCTTGTACATTTTGCTTCCTCCTCCATAATAGATTAATGCAACATAATCAAGTCAACAATATGAAGTCATAGACTCATCAATAAGTTACCCAAAGTATTCCTTATCCTCATCTGTTATATCCAACTTCCTCTATGTAGATATCTCAATTCTTCATCTCTTCTCTCCTCTTTACTTATGTTTAGATATTTGTAACTAACATTATAAGTACTGTCAAACTAGTTGACATCAATGAAAACATAATGATTGATTTAATTATCTTACATATCATTTAAGTACTCAGTGATCTATAATCACTGATCTTCAAGTCATTTAGGTATTCAATCAGTTGTAGTTCATCACATATATCCTGTCAACATGTTGTTTGAGACTTAATTTTGATGATGTCTCTAGAGGCAACCTGGGACCATCTTGAGCAAGATTTATTATCCATAATGAAAGGGGATAATTGGTCTTGGGAGGATATATTAAACTTCTAGATGATAGAAATAATGATGTGGAATCTGTGGCCTCAGATTATGCAAAGAAAAAAATCTTCGTCATAGATATTGAAGGAGATTCACTCAATGTTGTAAGAGCCATTACAATAAGCTCGACTCCTAGTTGGAAATTTGAAATGGCGTGGGTTATCCTCCTGACAGAATGTACCCTAAAACCAAAATATTGAATTTTTTTATTTAGATATGCAAAAAATAGTGATTTTTTCATAGTTTTTTAAATTATTTTCTATAGTAAACCTTTCCGATCATGAAGAATTCATCCTAAAAATTTCATAAAATTCCGATGTGTTTTCCAAATTTCTAAAAAATGTCAACGGTGCATTCTGTCGAGAGGATAGTGGCGTCCATTAGAAATGTGGGTTGTACATATAAAAGATCTTCTACACCATAAAACACATGTATAGAGAGATTAATATACGAGCAAACTTCCTTTTGAACCACACCATTTGTAATGCCCAAAAAGTAGAGCAAAACACAACTACAATTTTTTTTCTAAAACCTACTGTTAACAACTAATGTACGCACAAATGCAACTATGTTTACTAGAGTCTATGTCTACTAGAACAAGTTTAGAATAGGTTAAGTGAAATTCAAGACTTAGTTGACTAGGCTTGACCCCAAGTTTGCAAATGGGATCAAACCCTAACGTTAACTAAGGTTGTTTTTACTAAAGGGTGTCTGACTAACTAACTAATGTTGAAGCTAAAAAGTTAAAGGTCTAAACCTCATAAGAGATAACCAATCCAGTTTACGAAACAATGATTGTCTAAAAAATAGTTCCATCATATTTTAATACATCTAAAATGATTAAGTTAAATAAGTCTAGCATTAAGTTGTAATTAAAAGACTAAGGAATTAACTAACCATAATCTAAACACCTAACATTATATCTCGACTAGGATAGTTAGGTAATTAACCTGATTGTAGTGTTCATCAAGTTCAACATAATCAGACTAATCGTCAAATTGAACCTCTAAGGCCCCACGACCTTAGGGTCAATACTTAGGTCAATTAATACTAATCTATTAATCATTAACCCTTAATAAACTCTTTATTAGATAATTCATAAAAAGAATTAATACTTAATTTAAATTTAATAAATATCCAATTATAGTTCAATTTAAATACCTTTAATTAAATAGCCTCAATACTAAATTAATTAAACTAAATTAACAAAATCATTTTAATTAATCCTTACTAATGTTTTATTTAAATATAAACATTAAACTAACTTAGTTTCTCTATAACAAATCTAATCTTCAAAATAAATTCTCTTCTAGAATTTCCTAGAAGAATGCCAATTTCTAGAATATATCCTAAAAGTCAATTAAACACATTATGGTTATAAGTTTACTAATTTTGACATCCATTCCTTTTTTAATCATTTAAAATTTTAAACTCAACCCTATAAATATCCCTCAAAATAAAAGAAGGAACTTGGTTGTAAACTCATAGAGTTTTATTTATTATTTATTTTAGATTAAATTATTTCTTAATTTAATATGTTGCTAACCCCCTATTTTATTTTTGAATTAATAAAATAATACTATATAATAATATACTATGTTTTTTTTATAATTAAATTAAATTTTTACATGCTAATCTATATAGGGTTTGCATGTGGAAGGGCCAAATTTACAAGGGAGGCACGAGAGTGGGAGGTGGTGGCGTGAGATCGAGGATTAGCCGCAGTGGTGGCTACACTGGGCAGCACCACCATGTCGAACCCAACACCTGTGTAGAGGGGGTGGAGAACGTTGCTTGTGCCCATCACTATGGCTTTGCATAGTAGAGACACAACACGTCATGTTCTCCACTATGCTTCGCATAGTGGTTGTTGCCACAGTGGTGGGGGGGGGGAGTGGGGTTAGGGCTTCAGCCCGCCCCATTCCACCTCCCTTTTCCAACAAAAGCATAGTCCTGAATGTTTAGTATTACTTTTTTTAATAAAAAAAATTATTTTACAATGAAATAAACCCAAAAAGGGATTTCTTTGTTTAATATAGATACGTTAAAAGAAATCTTTGCTCGAACAAGAATTATTCTTTATGGAGGAGCCTATAGAATGGTAGGGCTTGGCCCCACCCTCCTATATAGTTTAATTTAGTTGCCGATGGTTCCCTCTACAATTGCCCATAGAATTTGGCGGGACCACCTTAACTCGACTCCGAGTGTAACTAATTTGGACTTCCGATTGAAACCTGGGAGGAAACAACAACATCTAGCTCCGGAGGAAACAACGACCCCTTCAAATAGTAGGGGGCTCCGTGAGGATGGAGAAGCTTCCTACCATCCCCCTACCATTTTATAGGTGATGAACCAGGGGGCCCCCTCCAAACTCATTTGAATTCAAGATGAGGGATAACCTTATAATAGTAGGGCTATGGTAGTCTTCCGACAGATAGCTATTATGCATGGGGGGTGGGGGCATAGTCAGAATTGGAACAAGAATTATTCTTTACGTAACCCCCGTACTTGATGTTCCACCAGGTAGAAGTGTGTAATCCCCTTTTTCGACCTTCCCCATATCTTGGTTCCATGCAAACATGTGTCGAAGTATCTTTTATCGATTGGGGGTACCTGCTACTCTCTAATCGCTAATAGAATCCCTTGGCCTAGTGGATAACTGTTGATCTTTGTTATGCTCTCTTAGCCGTAGAAGGTGGGCAACTAAACTCTAGTTGATGCCCCTGAAGATCTTGGAACAAGAGTGATATATTCCATTGTCATTTCCATTGCCCTATAGAGAGTGGGGGGGGGGGGCCCAGGGATCGATCGTGTGATCAAATCATAGAATAACAAGAGAGAAAAATTGATTGAGTGGAACACTTTCCAATCGCTCTTCTAGAGGGCCACCCATTCTAGTGCCTTTCTGGGATTTCCATTATCCCCGGAGCCCTACTATTCTAAGGTTATCCCATAATCTGCTCTGGAATTATATAGTTCATTCAGCCCTACCATTCTATAGGTGGTGAAGTGCCCAATCATATATGCCCTACTATTCTAAAGGGAATCACAACTATATTGATTGGTTCAGCATAACGCTTTATGAATTTTTTAACCCTAATGGAGTAAATGTCAGCTGATAAGAACCGTTCTATAGGGGTAAGGGGAATGGATCTCAACTACTAGCAGGAAGTCTACTTCAAAACTACTAGAATTGGGGAAGCGAGGCCCTACTAGAACTATTCTAAAGGAGTGGGGGGGGGGGGGGGGGGGCAGTTAAGAGATGGCATAGGAACCCGAACTACTCTAATTGGGGAGGTTGTATCACGTATATAATGGATGGATGGTGGCCCTATAGATAGTAGGGAGCCCGCCCAGACCTGCCTAGCTATATAAAAAGGGGGTTACTATAGATAGGCCTCCTGACGTCTTCCGGTTGAGTCCCCTCACCTCTCTCATTGGTTGAGTGCATGCCCCTACTATGGATGGATAGGGGGCACTCAACCGATAGGTTGAGCCTGACCTATTTATCATTAAACCTCAGCAGGCCCACCGGTCCCGCTACTATAGTGAGAAAGAAACCATCGACTAGATAGCTAGGGAGATAGGGATTTACTATTTGGAGACATACGCCATGTGGCTGACCGGACATCCAATGCGAGATGCACAAGAGGCAGAGATGGACAGTCTCGGTCTACTGGCGTATCTCAGGCTGTTGAGTCTTTATTATCGCCCTACGACTCTATAGGCCGACTCGCCCAGGCATGAACCTGCACCGAAGGCACTGAACCTCGACCACCCCCCAATGGCATCTAACCCCCCAGTCCCCCTGACACTATTTGTTGGGAAGGGCCTTAGGGAAGTCAGAGATGGGATTCAATGCACAGGTTGAATGAGATTCTTACTTATATCTTCCACGACACAATGTCTTGCTCCAGATCAATGACCTGTAGTCGACTCTCCCGACCTCTTGGTAGTCAAACCTTTCCCTATTAATAGTAAGGGGCCCTATCCCTACTACCATAAATAAATGAGGGGGAATAGGCAACTAGAATTAGGCCCTCCCAGGATCACTATGCCCCCCGGGGGACCTTCTATGCTCACCCAACCCCGGCTATAGATTGGGTTGGTTGGGAACAACTCTAGTTCGCTTGCTATAAAACTCTACTACCCACCAATGACAATCTATGCATATA
>BSBK01010936.1:0-10000 GCA_027943335.1 Chamaecyparis obtusa
CTGATGAGGAGTCGATAGAACTCGTCTGTATACTCCTGAATAGATTTTCCTGCTTGCTTCAAACTTTGCATTTTCTTCAGTAGGTCAAGCTCATAATCAACAGGAATGAACTGTCACTTCAATTTTTCCACCATCCGATCCCATCTTGTGATTTTATCTTTCCCTCTTCTATTTCACTCCAATTGAATTTCTTGCCACCAGATCTTTGCATGACCTTTCAGTCTGGCCTTCGCAAATTTGACCCTATCAGGATCCTCAACATCTTCATACTCAAAATACTCCTCACATTCATTGATCCAGTCGATCAATTCCTCTGGGTTAAGATTTCCAGAAAATATAGGAACCTCAATCTTAGGTCTTTTCCCAATCTTGGAAATCGCCCGAAAAAGTCTTTCTTCCTCCTGGTTCACAATTTCCACTTCTCCTTCTTGATATTCTTCTTCAGCTTCATCCTCGCTTTCATCTCTAACATTAAGATTCATTTCTCTGTGAATCTCTTCTTGCAATGCTCGCACTTGTCCCTGTAGCTCTCTAACCTCAGGTGTTACAACACCAGCTCTTCCGCCACGTTCCCTTCGTGGAGGCATTTTCGCGATGCGCGCTGAAACCCTAGCCACAGTCCTGGTGCAAACTACCTTACAGTCGGTGATCTATTTACACACTCAAGAACTCCTGCTCTGATACCACTTGATGAAGGGTGCTCCCCTTAATACCACAAACACATAACAGAAGAAGAGAAACAACAACAATAATATGCAAGAACAGAAAAATTAGCTTCTTATTATCTCCACAAATGTGGAATTACAAACTTTTAGAATTACAATATGCAAAGTCACATGGGCATTCCCTTACAATATTCTGTAGGACAAAGCCTTGAACTATTACCCAGAACTATTCTGAACTGCCTAAGACAATAATACAGCCTTCCTTATATAGGCAATTTTCCACCGCCTGGAAGGTTCCAGAATTTTAGCCAATAAGGCCGACCAAACTTAGAATTATTTATTTTACATTTTATTACATCATAGTTGGCTCAAGTTAACCTTTGAAACCCGAACAGAAATTTTGAAGAAAATTATTTTTCGCCATTTCAGGTGGCCCAACTTCCGAAGACCATAAGTCATCACCAGTTGACCCGATCGGCTATTATAACCCCATTTCGGAAATGCCACGAAGCGCTCTACAGGCTTGACTTGCGCAAGCGCTTGTCACCCAAATTTTCAACCTCATGCGGGGCCTCTAAAGCCTTCAAAACTGAGTTCAAAGTTTCTGTACCCTGCTGCCAATACCGAAAATCTTCAATATCTTCCAATATACACTTGATCTGACAATGAAACTTTACTGGCAGACTTACATGACCAAAATGAACCTCCAAGAAAGAAATCAGATCATTCTGAGCACATGCAAAAATTACCAAAAATAGTAACTTTCCATAAATAGCAGCTCTGCACTAAGATAGCCCTTATTGAATATAAAAATAGAAATATTTTGGGTGATGCAAGATTGCTCTTACACCCAG
The DNA here is from genome assembly GCA_027943335.1 of Chamaecyparis obtusa. Classification (NCBI taxonomy): domain Eukaryota; kingdom Viridiplantae; phylum Streptophyta; class Pinopsida; order Cupressales; family Cupressaceae; genus Chamaecyparis; species Chamaecyparis obtusa. Next base: position 1,520 of record BSBK01010936.1, read on the forward strand.
GATGCTCCTGCATCACACACATATATATATACATATCTATACATATATATACATATATATATGTATACACACACACACACACACACACATATATACATACATATATATATATATATATACATATATATATACATATACATACATATATATATACATATACATACATATATATATGTATACATATATATATGTATACATATACATATCTATATATATATATGTGTGTGTGTGTGTGTGTGTATCTACATGTATATATATATATATACATACATGTATATATATATATACACATACATGTATATATATATATACACGTAGATATATATATATATATGTGTGTGTGTGTGTATGTGTGTGTCTATACATAGATATGTATATATATATATATATATGTATATATATATATATATAAAATATATATATATATATATATATATATATATATATATATATATATATATATATATATATAAATATATATATATATATATATATACACACACACACACACACACACACACACACACACACATATATGTATATATATTGGTGCAGGAGCACCTCTATGAGGGCCCTCACCTTCAAAGTTTGGTCTGTCTTACTTTTGGTTTGAATTATGTAATTAAATAAGGGCCACAAGGTGTTTGCCTCATTTGTTTTGTTGTGTCTAGGCATAGACTACGTCCTACAAGCTCAGTTTTTAATCTTTATAGTCTGATTGTCTACATACTATCCAAAGAATGCAATGCACTTGGAGTGTGTGGACTGGGGTTGATAATCCTAGGTGGTGTTTTTTTATAAGCACAAGTCTACTTTAGAAGTGTTTTGTATGAGAAAGCAAGAGTTCATGCAGGAGGAAGCCAGAGTTCCTGTAGCAACTAAAAGTTGCAAGTCTTATATGACTAAAAGGTTATAAGCCGTAAAACCTATGCACACACTTGGGAAAAAGTATATTAAATTTTTGGAAAACCTTAATCCTGAGGTTGGACGTCAGTTTGTACGGCTACAGTAAGCCATGAAGGAAAAAACATAGTTTGGAGCATGAAATTGTTGGTTTTGACTTTGTTTTGCTATAAATACTAAAAACTTCTTGGATTTTCTATGTGTTACTTTGTTACTAGTGTTAGTTCTTTTTTTTTATGCATTAGAATAGTTCTTAAAGATTTTATTGTGCTGGTTTTGTATATATTCTTCTATAACCAGCTTGCTGCCAGTTTGGAGTGAGTTGTGTAAATGGGCCTGTATCTTTAGTCTCCACTATGGCCAAGCCTTGAAACTCTGGAATCATAAAGTATAGACCCATACCTATAACATAATGCAAGTAGGGCCCTAGAGCAAGTGGATAAGCTGCAGTTTGAGGAGGCCCTAGGCAAGCTAGAGCAAAGCCCAGCTAGGAGCAATCAGTGAAGAAATGCATGCCAAGAGTGTAGGATAGGGTTTCAAGACCTATCCTCTTAACAAGTTGTAGAGTGGTGTTAGAAGGTCTTATCTTGTGAAGGAGGGGGTCAAAGGAGTTATGGAAGGTTGCTGTCACACTTGATCTTTGCACTTCCAATTCAGGAAACCAAACAGTCCTAGAAACCTTATAAATTGGTATAGGCATAGAAGAGTCTCTTGGGCACTTAAGAACCTAAAAATATATTAGAGGGGGTCAATCTAAGAATACTATTTTCAGACCAGGAATTTTGAAACTCTCAGCAAAGGGTATCAAATTGCAAATTAAACCAGGTGGAGGGCTCATTAAGCCTAGTCTAGTAACCTTAGTTTCCAAAGGAACTATCAAATTGGGTGTTTCCCAAACCTTCTCAATGCCATGGATAGGTGAAAAAGCCATAAAAAGTCCCTATAACCCAAAAGAACTCTTTTTTTGGATGTGGAGCAGGTCAAGAAGCAAAAATACCCTTTTTGAGCCATAATGTGGGTTAGCGACAGGAAGCAAGGAATGACATGGAGATTGTTGGACTTGTTTAACTCAGTGGGATAGCTAGGAAGATCAGGGGTTTCTTGAATACATTAGATACCCTATAGATCATCCATAGGTGTAAGAGTACACTTGAGGCCTTAGACAAGGTTCAGAGCATAGACTAGCTAGTCTATCCTAGCTTGTCCCATAAGATTGGTATCAGAGCCTATTAAGGGTTGGGAGGTGATTTGTTGATGTTTCAACCATCAGAAGAATCAATGGGGTCATCACATAAAAAGAAAATGGTGACTAATGCAGAGCTTGCCAAAAAGGTAGAAGAACAAGAGGAGGCCAATAGGCTCCTACAGGAAAGATTGATGTAGATGGAGATGCTGTTGGATAATGTCCAACAAAAAGTAGATAGGGTGACTAATAGGATTGAGAAGAAAGATGCCAAGGTAAAAGAAGAGACTATAGATGATGAGGTACCTACACCAGATCATCCTACTCAAGATGAACAATTTCTGAAAGCATTGAAGGCTGTTACAGGCAAGGCACTTGAAGGTGTTCCATTACTCACTGGTAGGATGGATACAGAACTTGTGCTACAATAGATTGAAGGCATGGAGAATCATTTCAAATGTGAAGAGGTCTTAGAAGCATAGAAGGTCAAAGTGGCCAAATCTAGGTTAAGGGGACAAGCTTTAACATGGTGGAACTATCTACAGGGTGAAAGAGAAAAAGAGGGAAAGAATCCAATCTCGAATTGGAAAGCAATGGTTAACAAAGTCAGGGAAGCCTACCTACCAGCTGATTATGAAATACAATATCATAGTAAGAGATTGAATCTCAAATAGAAGGAGATGGATGTAGCCACCTACACCGAAGAGTTCCACAAGTTGAGCTTAAGGTCCAAGATTAAAGAGGAAGAAAGTGTTAAAGTGGCAAGGTATTTGAGTGGCTTGAAATGGAGCATAGCTGAGGAGATGAGTTTGTTCACTCCCACCACCGTACTTGGATGTCAGCATATGGCACAAAAGATTGAAGAGAAATAAAGAAGAAAGCAAGAACCTAAATCCAAGAATAGAGGAAGAGGTAGAGACTCTAGAGGGGGTCAAAGAGGAGGTTCTAGTAGAGGTGGTGAATCAAGAAATCAAGGGGAAAGTAGACTCTTGGAACAAAGTATAGAAATTAGTACAAGAGGATCCTATGGAAGAGGAAGAGGTTGTCAAGGAAATAGAGGAAGAGGAACAGGGAGAAGTAGCTCCTATTTTGCCACCATGAAGTGCTATCAGTGTGGATAGCTTGGGCACCCTGCCTATAGGTGTCCTAATAAACCTTCATCTTCAAATAATGAGAAGAGGGTAGCATATACCCAAGAGGATAGCAACAGCTCATGCAATAATGAAATGGGGGAGAATCTTATGTTTAGAAGGTTACTCATCAGGTAGCCTAATCAAGGTGAACCCATGCAAAGAAGAGCTCTTTTTAGAGTCAGGTGCAAGATACAAGGCAAAGTATGCAAGGTTATAGTAGATTCAGGGTCTACGAATAACATCATAGAAGAGGAGGCAGCAAAGAATCTTAAACTCACTAAGGTTCCACATGCAAACCCATACAAGGTGACTTGGTTGAACCAGGAGTAGAGTGTGCTATTTAATGAGTAGACATGGGTAGAGTTTTCTATTGGAAGCTATAAGGATATAATTCTTTGTGATATTTGCCCATGGATGCATGCCATCTTCTCTTAGGAAGACCTTGAAAATTTGATAGGAAGATGATGTATGATGGAGAGGAAAATTCTATTTCTTTTAAAAAGGATGGAAAGACTTTCAAAATTCAGTCCTTAGTAGAGAATGAAGGGGAAACTTCTAAGACACCTAGTGTGTTGCTTAGAAGCAGGAAAGAGTTCCTACATGTACTATAGGAAGAGGGGACCATAGGGTGTGCCATAATGGTGAAGCCAAAGGAGGAAGACACGAAGTTGCAGGCAAATTTACCATTGGAAGTGCAAAAAATGTTGGAAGAATTCAAAGACATTGTAAGCGATGGAACCCTTGCCACTTTACCTTCAAGAAGAGCCATAAGTCATCAAATTGACTTTGTACCTGGTGCATCCTTTCCTAATAAAGTAGCATACAAGCTAACCCTTAACCAGAATAAGGACGTAGCAAGGCAAATACAAGAATTGTTATATCAAGGGCTAATTAAGAAGGGCATTAGTCCATGTGCAGTCCCTATGGTTTTAGCATCCAAGAAAGGAGGTAAATGGAGACTCTGCATGGATTCAAGGGCTATCAATAGGATCACCATTAGGTATAGGTTCCCAATCCCAAGAATAGAAGACTTGATGGATTGCTTAGGAGGTTCTATGTATTTCACAAAGCTGGATTTAAAGAGTGGTTATCACCAAATCAAAATTAAGGAAGGTGATGAGTGGAAGACCACTTTTAAAACCACTGATGGATTGTATGGATGGCTTGTCATGCCATTTGGCTTACTAATGCCCCAAGCACTTTCATGAGATTAATGAATGAGGTCTTGAAGGACTTCACGGGTAGATTTGTGGTGGTGTATCTAGATGATATCATCATCTATAGCCAGACAAGAGCAGAGCATCTTGAGCACTTGAGGTTGGTCATGAAGAAGCTACATGAAGAGCAGCTAGCCATCAACCTAGAAAAATGTGAGTTCATGAAACATGAGCTGATTTATTTTGGCTTTGTAGTGTCTAAGGGAAATCTGAAAATGGACCCAAGCAAGGTGGAGGCAATCTTGAATTGGTCTACCCCAAAAACAAGGACAAAAGTTAGAAGTTTCCATGGTTTAGCCCAATTTTATAGAAAGTTCATCAGGAACTTTAGTGGGATATGTGCACCAATATTGGATACTATCAAAGGAGGGCTAAAAACTAAGTTCAAATGGACTGAGGTAGCTGAGAAAGGGTTCCAAACTTTGAAACAAGAAGTAGCCACTAAACCTATCCTACTCTTGCCTACTTTTGATAAATTTACCATTGAATGTGATGCAAGTGGTACAGTAGTAGGGGGTGTTTTAAGTCAAGAAGGAAGGCCTGTGGTATTCTTTAGTGAGAAGCTCAATGAGGCAAAGAAGAAGTATTCAACTTATGACTTGGAGTTGTATGCTTTAGTACAATCTCTCAAGAAGTGGAGGCATTACCTTTTGCCAAAAGAATTTGTTGTCTTCATAGATAATCAGGCTTTAAGCTACATAAACACTTAGGAGAAGCTTAGTAACAGACACTTGAAATGGATGGAGTATCTCTAGTCCTTTACCTTCATAATTAAGCACAAGAAAGGGCAACTCAACAAGGTAACAGATGCCTTAAGTAGAAAGTTATTGACTATCCAAGAGGTACAGCCACAAAGCTTTGGAATAGAAGGTTTTAAAGAATTATATGAGGAGGATGAAGACTTCTCACAAGCCTACAAGGTATGCCTAGAATTTGAGAACAACTTTCATGGTGAGTTTGCAAATTATACCCTTCAGAATGGATTGTTGTTTAAAGGTAATCAGCTTTGTGTACGTAGAGGATCCATGAGGAAAAATCTGATTCAAGAAAAGCATAATGTCAGCCTAAGTGGTCATTTTGGTATAAACAAGACATTGGAGTTAGTACAACGATACTACTTTTGGCCTAAGTTAGCAAGGGATGTTAGGAGGTATGTTGAGCAATGTGGAATATGTCAAAGAGCAAAAGGAAGTTCAAGTAATGCTGGACTTTATCAACCTCTACCAATTCCAAATAGGCCATGGGAGTGTGTAAGCATGGACTTTGTGGTTGGACTCCCTAAAACAAAATCAAGTATGGATAGCATCTATGTTGTTGTTGACAGGTTCTCTAAAATGAGTCACTTTATTCCTTGCAAGACAACTCATGATGCAAGTTATGTAGCACATCTCTTCTTCAAAGAGATAGTTAGGATTCATGGACTTCCTTTGAGTATTGTGTCAGATAGGGACAACAAGTTCATGGGTCATTTTTGGCAAACCTTATGGAAAAGGCTGGGAACTAATCTCTCTTTCAGTTCAACATACCATCCTCAAACTGTTGGTCAAACTGAGGTCATCAATAGGGTGCTTGGTAACTTGTTAAGGTGCTTGACAAAAGAGTATGGGCAGACTTGGGATCTTGTTATCTCTCAGGCTGAATATGCATATAATGATAGTGTGAATAGGACCACAGGAAGAAGTCCTTTTGAGATAGTCTATGGAAGACACCCTAGGGGAGTATGTGAGTTGAGAGACTTAGGTTCCATGGAGTTGAAGAGTGGGCAAGCTGAAGATTTCACTCAAACCATCAAGGAGGTTCAAGAGCAAGTGAAGAAAACCATTGTGGAATCTACCCAAAAAACTCAAGGCCAAAGTAGATGAAAAGAGGAAAGATGTACAGTTTTAGATTGGGGACTATGTTATGGTCCATCTTAGCAAATCAAGAATGTAGAAGGGCATGTATACTAAGCTACAGATGAGGAGAGTAGGCCCATGCAAGATTTTAGCCAAATATGGAGAGAATGCCTACAAGGTGGACTTACCTTCAGATTTCGCCATCTCACCGGTGTTTAATGTTGCAGACCTGATCAAATTTAAAGGAGATACCAGTCAGCAAGGTATAGCTCCATGAAAGGTACTTCAAGATGTGGACACCAATACTATGCCTAAGAAGGAACCAGCCCAAGCAGAGAAGATCCTAGAATCCTGGGTGAAGAAAACCACTAGACATCAAATCTACATGCAGCATCTAATCAAATGGAAAGGACAACTAGAATTTGAAGCTACATGTATAGAGGAAGGGTAGTTCACAAAGTTTGGTATTGATCTAGCTCTCCTAGACCCCGAAGTGCCTTAGTTTGTGCTGAGGGAGAGTATGGTGTAGGAGAACCTCTATGAGGGCCCTCACCTTCAAATTTTGGTGTGTCTTACTTTTGGTTTGAATTATGTAATTAAATAAGGGCCACAAGGTGTTTGGCTCATTTGTTTTTGTTGTGTCTAGGCATAAACTACGTCTAGAAGCTCAGTTTCTAATCTTTCTAGTCTGATTGTCTACATACTATCCAAGGAATGCAATGCACTTGGAGTGTGTGGATTGGGTTGATAATCCTAGTTTGGTGTTTTTTTATAAGCACAAGTGTGCTTTAGAAGTGTTTTGTATGAGAAAGCAAGAGTTCTTGCAGGAGGAAGCCAGAGTTCCTGTAGCAACTAAAAGTTGCAAGTCTTATATGACTAAAAGGATATAAGCCCTAAAACCTATGCACACACTTTGGAAAAAGTATATTTAATGTTTGGAAAACCTTAATTCTAAGGTTGGATGTCATTTTGTATGGCTATAGTAAGCCATGAAGGAAAAAACATAGTTTGGAGCATGAAATTGCTGGTTTTCACTTTGTTTTGCTGTAAATACTGAAAACTTCTTGGATTTTCTATGTGTTACTTTTTTAATAGTTTTAGTTCTTTTTTTTTATGCATTAGAATAGTTTCTTTAAGATTTTATTGTGCTGGTTTTGTATATATTCTTCTGTAACCAGCTTGCTGCCAGTTTGGAGTGAGTTGTGTAAATGGCCTGTATCTTTAGTTTCCACTATGGCCAAGCCATGAAACTTTGGAATCATAAAGTATAGACTCATACCTATAACATAATGCAAGTAGGGCCCTAGAGCAAGTGGATAAGCTACAGTCTGAGGAGGCCCTAGGCGAGCTAGAGCAAAGCCCGGCTAGGAGCAGTCAGTGAAGAAATGCATGCCAAGAGTGCAGGATAGGGTTTCAAGACCTATCCTCTTAATTTGTTGTAGAGGGGTGTTAGAAGGTCTTATCTTTTGAAGGATGGGGTCAGAGGAGTTATGGTAGGTCACTTTCACACTTGATCTTTGCACTGCCAGTTCAGGAAACCAAACAGTCCTAGAAACCTTATAAATTGGTACAGGCATAGAACGATCTCTTGGGAACTTAAGACCCTAAAAATATATTAGAGGGGGTCAATCTAAGCATATTTTTTTCAGACCAAGAATTTTTAAACTCTCAGAAAAGGGTATCAAATTGCAAATTAAACCAGGTGGAGGGCTAGTTAAGCCTAGTCTAGTAACCTTAGTTTCCAAAGGAACTATCAAATTGGGTGTTTCCAAAACCTTCTCAATGCCATGGATAGGTGAAAAAAGCCATCAAAAGTCCCTAAAACCCAGAAGAACTCTTTGTTTTGATGTGGAGTAGGTCAAGAAGCAAAAATACCCTTTTTGAGTCATAATGTCGGTTAGCGACAGGAAGCAAGGAATGACATGGAGATAGTTGGAATTGTTTAACTCGGTGGGATAGCTAGGTAGATTAGGGGGTTCTTGAATACATCAAATACCCTATAGATCATCCATAGGTGTCAGAGTACATTGGAGGCCTTAGACAAGGTTCAGAGCATAGACTAGCTAGTCTATCCTAGCTTGTCCCATCATATATATATATATATATATATATATATATATATATATATATATATATATATATATGTATGTATGTATGTATGTATGTATACATATATATATATATATCTATATATATATATATATATATAT